>CM052190.1:10332197-10510656 GCA_028455805.1 Lasioglossum figueresi | reverse complement strand
GAGCTCTGAGCAAAATTGAACAATTCCTCATTACATTTTTACAATCTCGTTTCAATAAAAGTATTTCAACAGCTATTTCCGATATTATTTTTTATTTATGTGAAATTCACTTGGCTCCAAGCAAAGTTAAATAATCCCCCATAAATGCGTCTTCATAATTTCAAAAATGGTGCATTAAAAAGTTTGGAGACCATCATTTTAACGAGACTCATAGCACCGGTGTTAACTAAAGTCTAACATAATTACAAGAATAAGTTGGACATGCAGTTCTGCAAGTCTTGTTACAGCCCCCATGAATTTCAACCCTCCCTGCCATCGTCATTAACTCTGTCGTTCCAAATCTTGCCAAAAACCTCTCCTATGCTTTGCCATTGTACTATGCATTATCGCATCGTTTTTATGCCGAAATAAGGACACACTCACCCTGGTCCTGCACCCTCTTTCTCAACAAAAAGACACCCAGATCTAGCGAACTTTGTCTTTTATTACTTTTCCTCGACCCTCTTCCCATGTGAACGTCTTCAAGTTACTCTCGAAAGTACGCTGAAAAGTAGGAAATGTTTTCCACGGTGCTACTATTCTGCGAGGGATGTTTCTCAACTTCTTGAGTAAACAGTCTTTGTTTCATTAACCTTTCGTCGAGCACAGTATAAACATTATACCTTCGAGCGCAAATACATCAAAATGAACGCGGAATATAACTTTCCTGGAATAATAGACGAACTTCTAACGCCATAAGGTTTTTTTTCAAAATATAGTGATTTACATTAATATTCGAACAGTAAAAGAGAATAACATTTTCAAAAGTGAACGAAACGATCTGTACTTCTTCGAGAAGTTAGAACAATTTGTTACGTGACGTGAGAAAGAAAGGAGAAAATTGCGATTAGAGCCACGGTACTAAAATGTGACAGATATTCGTTACCTACAGTATAGTAAGATAGATTACACAAAAGTAATAAAGTAAATTCATCAATTCAATACCATTCTAGACTACCATTTTACGAGAAAATTTGCGCTCTCTTGTACTTCACATTTTCGAAGTTAATGAAAAATGTTTCACAAGGAATAAAATGAATTATCAACAGGAGTGCCTCGGAGTATGCTTTTAAACCCCATGAAACGGTTATGCGACGACCATTTATGTACTTGGTAACCTACGAAGTAACGAATTCTTTTTTACGATGCGTTGACGTGAATTTTTAAAATACGATTATGGAAGATACAGTTTTCGAATATTTACAGTTTAGACGCATTTGAAGTATATCTCCTAACCTGTTTTTGTATAAACTATCGGCTATTATCGTTCGTGAGAGAATCAAACTAAAAACAGTGTTAATATAGTTCATTAATATTATGTAAATATAATATTATTCAAACAGAGCATCTCCTAGATTCTATATTTATTAAATGTTTACTAAAAATGTCTTAAAAGATGACAACTAAATACTAATTTTTTCAAATTAGTATAAAACTTTGGTCACATACGTTGAAAATATATAATTTATTGCTCAAAAAGTTATAGGCTTTAAAATTTGTATTCAAACAAATTACATTTAGTGGCAGATCACCGATTGCTCTGTTCTGAAAAATTTTTATTTGCCCCCTTTAGTTATTTATTAACTGAACTCTAGTACTGCACAAGTATGTACTCAACAAATTCGGAACACTCTGTCCATAGACGTGCAAATCATGGAAAACAATGATATACAGGTACCACGATACAACAATTCAAAACATGCACAAAGTAACAATTGGAATGAAAATCAATGAGAGTGCGCACAAAGACTATTCAATTTGGCACAACGCGCAATAAACAACTTAATTTACATGAATAGTACCAAAATATTCGGCACAAACACAGCATGAACGTAATTCAATATTGGCTTGTATTAATGTACTGCAAACATTTGCTATTAGTATACTACACGCTCGAATGTTTGAAATCAAGAACCGCGAATATAGGGGTGTAATGAGAAGATGAGAGAGAAAATTTTATCGTATGCAGTGGATGTAAAAAGTATTCGTACGCTCTTTAAAATAGAATAACTTTTTTATAATTGTACCAAAAGACCTGATTTTTTATAATCGATTAGAAGCATTGGTTTACCAAATTATATGCAAAAAAGATTTTCCAAAAATTACGATTTACAAGGTTACATGCAAAAATAAGAAAGGCATTTTTTTAAACTTTCTTATATGAGTCTTCAATGAAAATTTAAAATATATGTTTTGTAGATGTATGTTAGTTATACACATACTGAAAATTTCAACGAAATCGCGCGGTTGACACAGGAAAAAACGACACGCATCGAAAGATGTACGGTTCTTTGGATTTTAAGCAGAAACCGATTAAAAGTCGTGTGAAATTACGATTTTCACCATTTTCAACCGCTGTAGCTCGTGTGAATGTTAATCGATTTCGATGAAATTTTCAACATGCGTGTAACTACTGTAGATCTACAAAACATGTATTTTAAATTTTCATTGAAGACTCAAATAAGAAAGTTTTAAAAAATGCCTTTTTTATTTTTGCATGTAACCTTGTAAATTATAATTTTTCGAAAATCTTTTTTGCATATCATTTCGTAAACCAATTCTTCTAATTGATTGATTAAAAGTCAGGTCGTTTGGTACGATTATTGAAAAGTTATTCCGTTTTAAAGGGTGTACGATTACTTTTTACACCCACTGTAAATACCGTATTCAAAGGAAGTTGTATTGTTTGAATATGTGGAAACGTGTTCGCGAAATTTGTGTGAATAAATGAACACAATCGATTTTACATTTAATTTATGAAATATCTACAGGATGGAATACCAGATATTACTACGTTGATTTACGCCATTACTATTATTCGCAGCGGGAAATGTTTGGGTGGAGATTAAATGGTTTCGAGAGATGAGCATACTGGTATTATTAGTTTTTTATAGGTGGTCACGTCAAGAACTTGTGTGAAGGTCAACTTTGATTTTTTAAATAGAACCTTATATTTTCTTATGCACTGATCGATAGGGCTTTTTATTCTCTACAAAAAAGTATTGACCTATGTACACTACCGCTCAAAAGTATGTGGACACGTATCTTTGAAATTTGTGTACTATTTGATTGTTATTAGGTGATATTTATTGTTCACAGAGCTGGGTAAAACAGTATTTGAAATAGTAAATAATTAAAGTATGCGTACCACTGAAAATGTTTAGAACGTATTTTAACCCTTTCGGTCACGAATTATTTATATCTGAAAAAGATCATGGCTTTGCTTAGCAGTTCTTTGAATTAAATTATGATTTTGCAGTTGTATAAAATATCCCTGGAGGTCCCCAAGGGGCGGGGGTGTAACGCGTTGTGACAATATGACGACAACGTTTACAAACTATAAAATTTACCGAATTTAGATACACCAAACACTTATTTAGTATGCTCTTATATGAGGACGCCATGATCAAAAGGGAGGCTTGTGTAACTTTTCAGTGAAAAAGTGATTTTTAAGAATTTTTTTTAGAACAACTACAATTGGTTATATGGAACTAGGTAAGTGTCCTTGTTTAAGTGCCCAAAAAATTTAAATTGTTCAGAAAAATATAAATAAAATATCAAATATATATTTTAGGTCCAATCCCTAGGAAAATGTATAATTATGCAGTAAATAATAATTTTTGTTACAAATGCATAAAGTATTCGCGATCTACTAATAAATAATTGCTCAGATAAATTCTTCAATACTGTATAAAGCAGATCGCATGGATTAAATCCCTTGAAGATTCTTTTTCTTCCAGGAGGAGAATTGAACAAGTGTTCGCGTACTTTTGAAAAATGATTAGTTTAGGAGTTGGTTTAATTTAAATATTGTTAAAGAAAACGTTTTTATCGCGGTCGTATTGGTATACAAAGTTATCATTGGTAACACAGGTTTTCTAAGCAATATTTAAATTAAAATAACTCGGAAACTAATCATTTTGCGTACAATATTCGACGTTTTCTTGGTATAGCAATTTTGATTAGCTATTTTCTCGCAACGCGAATATTTTAATACACTGGCGAGAACGTGGACACTTTTGCGAGAGGATTTTACCTATTTATACCCTTGCTACTGTATGTTTTCCTACAGAGAAAAACAAATGAACATGCGCTGCTTTTCCTTGAGCTGAAATCTTCGCGGAACGAGGTCAGAGCGAAGTCCAAATCGACGTTAACACGTGTAACAGAGTCTGTTTTATATTAGCTTCGAGTCAGGTTCTTGAAAATCTCATGGTAGTATCAATAAATCAGGAGATGTTGCAGCGCTCGACACAGAATTCTCCATAGATCGAAGGATTTAGTAACTGAAGAGTCCGACGCGTACGAGTGTTGGAACACTTGTACAAGCTTTCATTGTACACGAGTTCAACTATTCGAATTGGAGCATCGACATATTATAATTAGACCCCAAATCTTTATGCAGAATAAACATTTTCTACTTGCATTGTAACACAAACTGAAGTGAAATAGAAATTTATTTTCTTGCTTAATATGTTTAGCGAGTTGAAAATAATGTAACAATATCTTTACTCATTTTTGTCATAATTAGCATCAAATTTCTAACATCATTGAAGCAATGAACAAATATCTATTTCGTTCAAGTATCTTGTAATTGATGTAGTACATTTTTATTTTGCACAAAGATACAATAACATATGTTCATTTTCCTGAATCATGTCGTAGTTACAAAATTTCGTAAAAATTTGCATTCTGTATCTTCTCTCTTTTTAAATGACATTTATTAATTTAGATAGCGGTAGAATTATAACGGACAGTCGATCAATTAATGGAGGCACACAAATTCATATCGAAGCTTCAACCTTCCTTCGGACACTTATTGACGTTTCGTGTGTGGCATTTATATCTGCAGGATGACTTCAAATATTTACGACTGGCCCATAACTCATTTCATTGGTTTTCATACGGAGATTCTCATAAATTATAAATGTAAAGCCTTCAGCAGTCTTGTCATAAGCATTAGCTTTTAAATTTCGGTTTCGTTCTGCAGGCTGTCCGACTCCTACCGGAGTTCTCTCAGTATCTCATTTGCTCGCGATAAAGTCAGAGGAAAACAGTATTTTAACATTATTTGAAAAAGTTCTTGACAGGGAAAAATATTATCTGAAAAAGTTTTTCTCAGTCATACTTTTCAAGATTATTTCAAGTTTATTGATACTTTTTATAGGGGGAATATGTTTATCCCAGAAATGCTGCAAGCACACTATATATCTTTTAACATTATTTATGAGCGCTGGTTTACAAATTGTAAACATTTATAATATATAACGTGATACTTTATATGAATCCTTACGATGCAGATAGTATTAGTGTATATTAACATTATATTATACGACATATTTTGGAAAAATGAAAGCAATCCATAACATGATAATTAATTATGAATTTTCTTTTTTTAAAGTACTGTGTAGAGCAATAATGGGTGAAACGTGATCCCAGGATCTTTTATGCAACTATTAGAAGAGCGTACGAGTAGCGTACGAGTAGCGTACGAGGATTAATAAAAAGAAAAAGAATCATGTCACCACGAAGCGTTCAATTCGTACAGATGGGAAATTACTTATTGCTGAAACTAATATTTCAATGAATGCTAACTACACGTTCGTTATCACGCGACTGACCGAAATAGCGAAGAATGGAAAGGACGAATAGGCAGCGGCGAAAACGGAAGCAAAGGAAACACGTCTCGGCTCTATCGTTTCACAACTGTCAGACGATGCGACCAATTCACGAAATACTTGTTTATAGAATACCAGCAATCTCCACGGCACAGTTATCATAGTTATCAAACGCGCCAACGACGTCGGTACAGTCAATCAAAAAAAGTATCCGTAACGAACAGAATGTTTTTAAAATGAGTTCAACTCAGACATTGGAAGAGTTGTGCAACTGTATAATAAGTCCCATTTAAAACTATTTAAATATTAGGTTCGCAACTAAATTCGCGACCGTTTTTGTTTCGTAATTTTTTTATTGTGGTCATTCTGTGACCATTCCTTTTGAACTGTATGTCAATGGAAAGCTCTGAATTCTGCGATTAATTTGGTATAAAATACTCGTGCTTAAAAAATATATATAAATGACTTTGAGAAACTGTGGAGGTCGCGAACTTAGTTGCTAACCTGATAGTACATTTAGAGATACATTTTCCTTTTGCAAAAATGTCCGCGTCGACTTTGTTAAGGAGTTATTAGTAGCGTTGGTGTCTCGCCGCGGTGAAGTAGTGAACAAGAGAAGGAGCGGAAATTGATTTAATTCGCTTTAATTCGCTTACTCAGCCGTGAATGCACTTGCTGACAACTCACGATCATTGTTCACATTTGTTCACATGCGATTACTAGACTGCAAAAAAAGTTAGTAGATGCATTTGAAAACAGGAGAGACGTCTGTCTGGCTCAGGTTCCTTGCAATAGCAGCAGCCAACTTTTATTTTGCATGAAAATCCATAGTCTAGTGATTAGTTTAAATATCACTATGTTGGATTATCACTATGTTCGGTTATCAATAAGTAATCAGCACAATGAACTCATTGTTCGTTGTCAAAAATGAATCAACGATCTCAGAATCGTATTAATAAACAGAGATTACGAAGTATCGATGAAACTATCTCAGAATCGTTTCTAATCAGACATTTCGAAGTATTCCATTTGATAATTCGTTTCAAGAGCCGGACTGTGGGGCCTAACCTAAACAGTCTGAAGATACGAGGGGACCCTGGTTTCCTTTCGAGGTTCCAACGGTTTTTCCTATCAGCGTCAGTCGAAGCTAAGATTTCGATTAGTAAAGAGTTTCCTCTCGCGCCGTGAAATAAAGGAACGTTTTATTTCAAAACTACGAGTGTATATTCATTAACACATATCCGATACACTATTAAAAACATACGTATGTATTAACAACTGTAAACTTCGAATTGACATGTTTTTCGAGATGTTCTCTCGACCGCGGTTCGAACGACACTGATTTCACGCGAAGTTTTTCTGAAATGTTTAGGAATGGTATTAAGCGTGTCGAACGACGGGGTAATCAGACAAAAAATTACGACACAAGAGAGATCGCTGCAAGACTAGAACTTATGGCAATCACATGTTTCGGTTTTCTTCCTGCAAATTGGTACGCAGAGTCTATGAGTAACGGTCCGAAAAAAAGTTTGTTCTTTTAGAAAGTTTCTTAAAAGAGGTATAAGACAATACATTCATAAACGCCATGCGGACCTGACATTTTTACCTCTTGCTCGGTAGAAGGACAAACTTTTTTTTCTGCTGCTTCTCTTGTTCACTGCTTCACCGCGGCGCGACACCAACGCTACGTTCAACGGACTCTCCCTGCCATCGCGTAACTCCTTCACACTAAACCTACCACGAGGGGTCAAATGACCCATTATAGATTTTTTATTTGCCAATTATTGAAGTTGTAAAGGTGTTTTCATGGGAGTTTATTGAATATATTGTTTGACTCCAATATATATTATAGTAAAAATCGCACAAAATATAAATTTAATCTTATTATTTTTATAATACTATACACATAAGTCATTTTAGTTGGTCGGTAGGTATGTATAAAATGGCACTTCAAATGTCTTCAGGAAGAGAAAGCTGCATTTTTAGTTTTATTTTGCATAATCATCCGCAATTTATCAATAACAGCAAACTGTGATGTATGAAGAGTGCAGTAATATTTGCAGTACATCTATATAGGTCGACGTTTATCATTCGTTTCATGTCAAAACTTTTTTCTAACACTCTGGTATGAATTTACAACGAACAGTGCGTCACGTGAATGTTGAAATACACAAATATACAACGTGGAATCAAAACACAAAAAAAAACCATAAACTTAATACTACGAAATAAAACTTTGCCGAGGGACAGAGAAATATATTGCGCGAAATATATTTGGCATTCCGCGTGCAAAAAATTTATATTTTCGTACGATGTAGCGAAGTTATGCATGCGCGACGTCGGCCATCGAAATATTGATATGTATACACGTGCTCTAAACTCAACAGTTTATCGACGTGCACAACTTTTAATTAACCGAAGTTGCATTCCGCGAATTAATGGAGTAATCGTAGAGCAGTTAAATTTATTAAACAAGCACGGAATTGAAAATTAAATACTCGGACAACAATCGATTTTAAAATAAATATGTAACTTGGTACTATGAACTTTCTGACAAAGCTATAATTACTTTATGCAAGAGAATCGCACAGATTACAATCTCTCTTTCAAAATTTAAACAACAATTGTAAATTAATTTTTAATGAGTCCTATTTTCCTTATAAAACACGGATTTTAACGTTTCAATTTCCTCTGTATTTATAATAAAATGATGTTTCTGCTATTTTTCAAATTCATTTTCTCGCAAATTTTAATGTTTCAATTTTCTTTGCAATTATGACCAGATATTGTCCCCATTCATTTTCCACTAATCGTATGTGCGATTTCATACTCAAGGCGACGAAATGATCGTACTGTCCGCGTTTTATTGAGCGTACGCTCGCTATCGAACGCATGTGTTCATTATAAAAATAATTTAGCTGATCAAATAACCTGGAGGAAAACAATTGCTATCTGACGGATATTCGAGATACTGCGGCGGACGAGTTTTTGCGGCTACATAACTCGATTGTCTTCGGTTTATCACAAACACTTGTAACTCGATACTTGTCTCTGAGAAAACGAGACACTCATATTTTCAATAATTCTATGATAAAACAAGATGCATTGCAAGCATCGCAGAAAACCGTTTTATCTATCAGGTTAATGGAAATGTTCTACTGTTACATGTTAACTGTATTTTTACAATATTCTTTGAATTTTTACATTATTTGATATCGTCAAAGCAAACCAAATGTGAGCTGAGTAAAATATCTGTTAGACATCTCGCCTACACCAAGCTCTTCAGCAGTGCCCATAATTGCAATCTAGTTGTCTTTGTAGCATAATTACTTTCTGTTGCCGACGCGTAGTTCATTTCTTCAGTTTAGCTTCTGTTTGAGATTCTTTTCTGTCACCTTACTCTGCTCAGCGGTGCTGATTAGACTCCAGAAATTACTTCAATGTTGTTAACAGACTCCTCACGACTAACACGTATTTACAAAATAAAAATATCGTACATCAATCATACGAGACAGGGATTAAGCAAAAAGTTATTTTCTCTTTAACAATTTTAATATTTCAAAATATCTTAATTTTTCGTGAATTAAACAAGCACAGGTGATCCGAATTGTTTTGTGTTTGAAATCGTTTCAATCAGGAAAACATCTTGGATGTATTGAAAAAAGTTTCACAAAAAGAAATAATCGGGAACAACAAAGCTTTGTCACTGGATTAGCCCTTTAGAGTCCTGCAAGTTTTCGAACAAATCAATCACCACAAAGTTTCGAATCAATTCGATATTTATTCGAAATCATAAATTCTTGAAACCCTTGAAAATTTTAAAAGTTTTGATAATCTTAATGAATGTTATACTTTTTAAAATATTGGTACGTTCATACTGTTATTCATCCCAATGCTGACATGGCGTAAACATTGTTTCGTGACAGACGTAACATTTCAAGAGTTTCAATTCTTACAAACCTTCCAAAGTGTTAAGGCTTTCAAGATTTTTAAGACAACGAAGACTTTTAAGACGTCCAAGAGTTTCAAGAGTTCTAAGCTTCGAATTATGTTGAAAGTGATTCGAATTTTTTGTCGTAGATATTGAATCGAAGCGAATCGAAGCGATTCGAAGTGATTCAGATCTCATCACCATTATTCACCCACAATATTGTTTACATTATTAACTATGTTGGCATCTAATCAATTACTACACATTTAAGTATTGTTGTATTGTAAGAGGTATTATAGCAATTTCCCATATACAAAAAATGAAAAAAATTATATACAGTGGAATTATTGTAGGTCTGAAGAAATGTTTAATTTTCGAGTTAGAAATATGTCATATGTCTGATTTGCTTATTCGCCATCCTTTTCTTCGACATTAACCCCTTGCCGTATTTTCACGAGCCAGATTCGTGATGAAGGTTTTTAACAAAGTCTAACAAATATGATTCTTACGCGTTTCATTTTAGATGAAATAAAATTTGATCCATTTGTAATCAATATTTAAACATTAAGATAAATGAAGCCACACAAAAAAAAATATACATTTTCTTTTCCCTTTTACATTTTTAGGTATTTTTGGAGAATATTTTAACGAGTCAGACTTGTCGTGAAGATTTTAACAAAGTCTAACAAATATGAATCTTACGCGTATCTTTGGAGAATATTTTAACGAGTCAGACTCGTCGTGAAGATTTTAACAAAGTCTATCAAATATGAATCTTACGCGTTTCATTTTAGATTAAATAAAATTTGATTCGTTTGTAATCAATGTTTCTGCATTAAAATAAATGTAGACATACAAAAAATATGCATTTTCTTTTCCCTGCTACGACATTTTTAGGTATTTTTGGAGAGTATTTTAACGAGTCAGACTCGTCATAAAGATTTTAACGAAGTCTTTCAAATATGAATGTTACTCGATTCATTTTAGATGAAATAAAATTTGATTCGTTTGTAATCAATATTTTAGCATTAAAATGAATGTAGCCATACAAAAAATATACATTTTCTTTTCCCCTCTACGACATATTTAGGTATCTTTGGAGAATATTTTAACGAGTCAGTCTCGTCATGAAGATTTTAACAAAGTCTAACAAATATGAATCTTACTCGATTCATTTTAGATGAAATAAAATTTGATTCGTTTGTAACGAATATTTAAGCATTCAAATAAAAGAAACCATACAAAAAATATAAATTTCCTCTTCTCTTCTACGACATTTTTCGTGATAAAGACGTTCTAATCACTGTAACTGTAAAAGAAAAGATATACGGCAAGGGGTTAACAGGTCAAAGGAGAGTGTCCGTACACAAGAAACCTTTCGATTCCAAAATATTCACATATACATTGCTGCGACTCTCGTATCGATGCTATGATTACAACCTGGTAGTATCACTCACGACAGAACGCCGTTCTCCGCCTCATCGAGCCTCATTTAAACGCGCGTGAGCCGTGATGGGCCCGACGGTGTCTCGTTAAGCCCACGAGGTTTCGTCGATCACGATAAACGTTGGACGATCGCATGTGCCATATCCACCGTCGAATATTCGTGTTCTGAAAATGGTGTGCCGCGCAGAAACAACGGAACGTCAGAATTCACTCTCGTTACCGAAGTTCCGAGCTTTTCCAACGGCACTGAACGCAATCCCCATAAGCCGTAAGGTAGCCCCCACTGTTTTAGCGGCAATCCAATTTGCCCACGATCGATGCCGACGTCAGTCAGCCACACGTTTCTGCCGGAGCTACCGAGCCGCCGATAACCATGTCCCGAGCGGAACGCAAAATCTTTTTGCAGAATCTGCGAGAGGGACGCTTGCACATCGCTATCCCTGCCGGAAACTGTTTAACACGCTGACCTGGCCATCAGGCCACCGTAAAACATCGACGAAATCCAGGAAATGTATGTTCGAAACGAAACAAAAATATTTCCTTTCATATTTTTGGAATGTGAACTGCAAACATATTACGAACACTAATGCTCTACCTCTAGTAGTTTCTCTTCTCGATTTTAATTCAGTTTTAAAAAACAAATGCGATCCAATTGTCTCTGCTATCGACTACAAACAGATCTGTATAGTTTCAAAATAAAATACTTTTTCTTTTAAGTGATTCATAGACTGCGGATTTGATGCATTTATGACAAAAATGGAGAGGCGTAATTTCAAACGTCGAAAATATTGGAAGAATTTAAAATTCTATTACGTTATTGCCGACCTGTGAAATATATTGAGGAAGAAAATAAATATCTATTTCACTCCAGTTTATTGCAATCGAAGTAGACTATTTCTATTTTGCATAAAGATCCGCAGTCCAGTGATTAATTTCAAATATACAACATTGTTGTTTATACAGATCCAAAAATTGTTTCGAAAGATGGTTATCGTTTAGTAGTTTATATCGTTATCGAAAGTAGCGTTTTTAAATTAAAATTCCAAAAAAGATAAAGATTCATAGATTTATTCAATAACATATTTTTAACTTATCCTGTTATTAAATTGACCTATGAGTGAGTATCTTCATTTATCTTTGAATTTTAATAAAAAAAGTGCTACGTACTTTCGTTTCAACCCAATACAACGGTTGTTTTAAATAAAACGTCTTACGCAGTATATGAATAATAACGTATAAAAATGCAAATATAAATGTATAGAGTAATACGTGTTTTCTGCACCTATTATCGTCGAACAGTTAGTTTGTCGATTGTGCTTATTGAAGCAAACTGTGCATGTGTAACAATAGTTGTAAAGCCACATTGTCTCGCAACAATGGGGGACGTGGCAAAATGCGCAAAACGTGATTTTCGGTATAATTGTGTATGGACTATATCGGTTCGACTGCATAGAACATTATCACAAAAAGTCTTCTATACAGTCTTTTGTCTTTACAACAAAGCCACTGTCTTCTGAATGAGCCCTTGAGAGAGACTATAGTATTCATGACACCGAGTACTCTATTTTTGAAGACAATAGCCAATAGTTTACAATATGTTACGTATTAAATATAACACTGCAGTCACTAAGCAGTGGAATTATCGTTCAAACTGTCGTGTCTCACTGTCAGACAAAGTTCAGGCTTCTCTATGAAAAGAGGATACTAGCGCGAACTCATTATTAGCGCATATTGATGCAGTTTAACATTGTGGTAGAGAAAAAAGATGTTTATGCATTCACTCACCTGTCAATGGACAGCATTCTCCAGAACTTGTCGGGTCCTTTATCTTCTCAGCAGATGTTCTTCCAATGTAACCAGAAAACCTTCTCCTGAACAACAGAACCAATTACTATACTATCAATACTTTTAATTTTATATTCAACTATTCGAAACTATAATACAATTTAAAGCAATACGACATACGGTGAATCAAAATAGTACTAGCACACTCTTTCATAGCGATAATGTCAATTTAAAAAATAGCATATTGATACAATATGAAATCCTAGTTCTTACAAATGTATTCTTTTTGAACACGTATTTTCTACAGACGTCAGCAGTGTGTCGATACCTTATCTCTTGCAACATATTTCTTGTACAATTTTTTATCGACAATTACCAACGTTCATAACTTACAATTAGCATATTATTTCAATGCTCGCGCCATTCCAGCCGCTTTCAATACTATTGTATAACAAAAGAATGTTTTCAATAAAAGTGGAACAGTATTAAATTAAAAGCTGACGGATATAATAATTATTTTACAAAAGATTAAGCTGCGCCATATATTTCCTTTATAATGTTCTTAAATTACAAACGAAGAAAAATCGAAGCGATATATGTTCCCACTTTGACAATTTATAAATTCCGGATTTTTATGCAGAATAAAAATTGTTCAGAAGCTACATCTACTACACTACTTTGAACGTTCTTTTTTTGTTTTGCATTAGACGCACTCATTTTTGTCATAAATGTACAAAATCCAACTATACGATATTACAATAACGTGACTTGTTTTTGATATTCTTGTCTGCAACGTCGTTCTCCATAAATACCATCGATGTTTCGAAAACAAACGAATCTGTTGCGTACGAAGTGCACGGAAAACCTCCAAGAATTAATAATACAAATATTTATGTAGAAATGCACAAAACCATCCTTTGGCTTACTACACAAAGGAATTTAATTGAAATATTTTTGACCACTTTTACACGTTATGCAATTATGGATATTCATTTGTTTTGCAAACGACGATGGACGAGATCGTAGTAAACAATTCAGGAAACAAATCATATTATTATATAGACATATTGCTATAACGTGCTCGTTTGATGTTGTTAAAAAGATTTTTGATGTTAAAAATTATGTTTTTATTAATGTATCAGTTCTTATAGTTTCGCATACTTAACCACTTACCGTTTACTTGATTAATGAACTATTCTGAATTCACATAATGCACATTAATTAAAAACGATATACACGAAAATAAAAACTATGTGGTAGTGTTTCAAAAAAATACGAAATGTGATTCCTGTCATAATAAAATTCCTTTCACGAACACATTTTGAATTTTTCATATAACACCGATGTACCGTTGTTCGATTCTTTTTACTGCTAAATTTTAGAAAAACTCAAATATACTAAAATATCTATATTGTATCGATACGCTACTATATTAATTTAAATATTATCTCGAGAAAATTATACAGTGCGTCGCATTAATATTTGTACACTCTTAAGGAGAATAACTATTTCAAAAGTTGACGAAAAGATATGTATTTTTTGATTAACTAGAACTCGGTTCAGTAATTAGCTGATCCTTAGCCAAGTTGACTAGACAACGTGAGAATGAAATTTTTAAAATACTAAAAATACTGCCTTTTACAATTTCATTATGTGGACTCGTAATTATTGCGATTTAAAAAGTTGATTCGTATACATCGGATGTATACAATCTGAAAATTTGGCAAATATAATTTTCTCAATAGGTAAGTCTCGAATGAAAGAGCACGTTTCTCATAATTCCTTCTGCAGGTGATCTAGCAAAAACCAATCCTCTAACTTCTTGAAAAGTACAATGAATTTAATCCACTTGTGAAAAAGTTACTCTGCCTTAAATAGTGTACGAATATTCAGTCGTCACTGTACGCCAATACGTTCTTGATTCACAGCAGGCGTATAACCTTTCGGTGCAACCGAAACACTAATCTAAATGTACGATTCGGTGTCGATCGAGGCAAGTTAGTTTGAAAGTGAAAATCGCATAAACATAACACGTACGCGGTGCTGTCACTGTTTGTCTCCTCGAGGCGAGGGCACACGAGGGCCGCGCGACTCGCTCTTAGAATCGAATTGGCGACGACACGGTCACAGATGCATCCGATCGCGGTCGACGCATCACTGGTCCGGCTAACATCCTCGCGATTTATAAAGCCTCGTGTCCGCTCTCTGACTTAGCCGCGTGTCGTTCGGTTCGTTATTATTCCCCTGCCAGCCGGTTGATTCCCCTCCCAGCTCTGGGACCAACATTCTTCCACCCACCGCGTGTTACACGCTCGCAACGGTACCAACAGATCCCATGTAGATTTCGTTCGCGCCTCCTCTTTGATCCTGCTGAGCACATCCTGAGAGATCGGACCGTCCGAGGGATGATTTAAGGGTGCATTGTTCGCTGGAACACTGTGGACATAATCGGAACAGCGAATTGGACACAGCCGCGTGTAGCTACAGGGTTTATGAAAAGTAATGATCATCCGTCCTAAGGGTGAATCTACACCTCTGGATCGGTGGACCTTTGTAAGAGAAACTTGCCGCAAAATTGTTTATAACAAAGACAATTCTTGCTTGTTATTACATCGACACGTTCGATTCATCGAGAGTAGAATAAGTTTGAAGGAAACCATATGTCGCAAACAAATAGTTATCGAGATATAAGCTGTTAAGGTTTTTGCAAAATTTGATTGTGTAGGATTACATGTATAGACAAAAGCCCACTACTACAGTCCACCTGACCGGATCGATGAAACAGAACATGTTCGTGTGCGTGCCTCGATATCGTCTTTCTGCCTATTCAGATCATTAATTTGAATTTGCAAAATACGAGAGAAAACGTTATATTCATTGTTATGCATAAGAGTACTAATCCTACATCATAAAATACTAATGTAAAGTATACTTACAAATTTTTCAGAATCTTCTGCTCCTCCAGTCGGAACCACAGCACACTATTATTTACTCACGCGAATACGTCCGAATAAATGTGCCTGTTTTTCGAAGCACAAAACACCACACTTCTACAGAATCACTAAAAACTGCACAACGTACTTTCCGAAATCGTGACTGCGAACGAAAAGAAGTTACTCCGACCACGATCAAAATAATTCTGCGATCTAAATGCGACTTCCGCGAGAAAACTCTACCCTCCCATCATACAATGTACTCGATCACTGATCGATCAAAACAAAAATAATCGTTTCGAAGAAGATACTGATTTTTCGAGAATCATGTGGTCCATCGCGTACCACTTCTTCGTATTATTGGTGGGGAGTGAAGGCACAAAGGCTGACTACTGGCGATATACCTGAAAAGGATGTTATGGTAGACGAAAAACGCACACGGATCAGTTCCCAATTGACTGATTAGTTTACAACCCACCGACCCACCGAACCAACGAGCGAACATGCAATTATAATGTACGTCATTGACGAGCGAAAACAATACGAAAAGGAATTTCCTTGATAGTTTCCCACTCATCAATCTAAACACCTTCCGACATACTCGCGACCAATTAACAAACGCTACGATTCCACACCTAAATCCACCCTTAACCATTCACGAAAAAAACCAAGGTGACAATCGCAGTACTATTTTGATCGTGGTCGGAGTAGTTTCTTCGTGTTCGCTGTCACAATTTCGGGAAGTGCGTTGTGTAGTGTTTGGTGATTGTGTAGAAGTGTGATGTTCCGAGCTTCACAGCGTAAATGGCAACGTGCTGTGGATCCAACGGAGGAACAGAAGATACTGAAAAATTTGTAATACCTACACTTTACATTAGTATTTTATAATGCAGGATTAGAACTCTTATGTATAACAATGAATGTAAGGCTTTCTTTTTTTAATTAAACAAATTAAAACGTTGTCCAAGTCAATAAGAGACAGAAGTTTGATGAAAATGCATTTATAATTTGCATTTTTTTTCATAAATTCATAAAAATCCGCAATTTAAGATTTAAAAAGTATTAATTTGTTTTGCGTTTGACTTCGAATATAAAGTTAGAATAGTATATGGAATTATAAATTCTTTATCTTACTGTGTCTTAATTAAAAATCGTAAATTTTATTCGCCCAAAGGAAATCCCGCATTTCATATTTAACAGCCTGAGAATAAATGTACGTGTAAATAAACAAGTTACTGGGATGCTACGAAGCATCGATATAAAGAATATCACAACTAGAATTTTAAGAGGCAGTTCGAAGATTAAATTTCATTCGAAAGGATGTATGAGAGTCGTTTCATTTATCATGGCGCTTTATTCCTTTGCCACTTTTTCATCTAGCAGATTCGAGACGTCCTTTTATGAATGGCGGCACGATTCACGGTATCTAGATCATTACGGCGCGCGGCGCGGCGCGGCGCAGACATTTGCACTTGTACGCCTGGTTATCTGTTTTCCGACAGAAAAGAGTTCGTTGCTGCTCGTCTGTTTCCTCCCATGCGTCATCTTGCGTGGGAAAGTTTGTTCAACAAATCTCGCCGGTGGTTATCTCAGTGCTGTCTGACTACGGTGCGCCTCTCTCGTCGCGAAACTTACTGTAACATGCAAATATTGACTGTCTCTTAAACATTAATATCGTTTTACCACTGGAAATCAAGTTGTACGGATCGAAAACTTCGCTGCCTGGTTGCCTTCGTGAAACCCCAAGTGGACTTTCAGAATATACTTTGAAAATGATTCAATTTAAATTATATTTAATATTTTATGTATATTTCACATTTATCTCTATCGAAATGGTAAATAGAAACGTAGTGAGATAGTAAAATTTCAACTAAATCTACAAATTTATCATTAGTTACACAGTAAATGAGCCATTTAATTCCAAAATGGTGTAAGTCAATATTTGAGTAGTATCAAAATTCGCTGTGTCCATTTTTTAAATATGTCGAATATTTATTTATCCGTTTCGTTGGCATCCCTGACTAACTTTTCAAAAATGCACCAATTTACTCATTTGTTTGTTTTGTTGAACGTCATACATCGTTAAATAAAATAATTTCACTTAATTCGTAATTGTGCAATGATAAACTAGCACCATTTTCACATTAGATAGCCCAAATAATTATTAGCATAAATTTGAGTGGAGCCTCGGCTCCAATCGTTCAATCAAATGTTTATTAGATGAGTGACTAACTGCATTGAACTTGGCAGCTGTGCCCATCCATTACTCGCCGATTCTACTTATCAGAATCGGGAACCTAGCCGCAATAAATTCTCGAAGTAAACTCCCGTGAAATCGGAACACCCTATATGTAAAGACAGCAAACTTTTCCCGGTTCTCGTAGTTCGTAGCTTCTGCAAATCCGGGTTTATTTATGCCCATTACATATGAGCCAACACAGTAGCGCCGCACAAAATCGATTCGTTTCGCCGATTCTCCGCATTCCTCTTCGTTCAGTTTTTTACAGAGCTGCAGCAAAGAAGAGTTACAGGAGTTCATTATCGCTCTTCATGCTTCGAAAACCGTGTGTGTACGTGTTGTCCTTGTGCCGTTTATTGGCCGGCACAGAGCAGAAAATGTCAAACGAATTCCACGGGAATCGGAAAACCCAAAGGGAATTAGGGTAGCTCGGGAAAATTTTAGAAGAGATAAAAATGTTTTAAGGATATTCACAATTACAGGCGATTTTAGTTTGTTAAGGGAAATAAATTCCTGTGCACAGTGTACAAAGATGATAGTTTTATTTCAAATGAAGTTTTGTATTCGAAATAATTTTCATTATGTTTTATAATAATTTTGCAAATATTTTACAGAAGAGAAATTTTATGGAATCGAAATCTGGACTTCTGGAATTAATGAATTTCAGATTTTAAGGAATTCTTATGTTTTCTGTGTCATAATTTGAAACGATTTTGTACTGTAATTTTGCAAAATTGATATCACGAACATTTTTAATACTCGTATTTTAATACTGTTTTATATTCATATAAATACTCGGATCAAATTAGATTAGACTATGAATTTTGTAATTTTACAAAATTAATATCACGAACATTTTTAATACTATTTTAAATTCATGTAAATACTCGGATCAAATTAGATTAGACTATGAATCTATATGCAACATAAAAACATTTTGTATCAATTGTAAAAAACGGGAACCATGTGGACGTTTTGTTTTTCCTTTAATATTAATTTTAATCACATGAAAATCAACATTCTTAAATTGTTTAAATTCTTTTACTGTTTTATGTTCCAACTATTAATTTCTGTCATGAATGCACACAATGTGACGTGATAAAACAGATTGGATATCCGAAAATTCTTTCAGGATAATCGAATATTTCCGGGGAAATTTCGGAGAATATTAAAAGAAATTCAGAAGTGAGGATATCACCAGAAGTTGATGAGTTCATAAAGAATTCTTGAACAGCTGTCAAAGTAGAAAACGATTAGAACAGAATTCCAGCAGCATCAGATAGTTTCGAAAGAGTATATGAAGAACGTTTGTACACTTATAACTAGACTGCGGATCTTCATGCAAAATAAAAATTACCTGCATTCATTATGGGAAGCAGGAATAAAATAAAAATTTATTTCATCCCTTACTGACTTTGTTACATTCAAAGAAACATTACAATATTCCGAAATTTTTCTAATCCTCTGTTTTATATTTCACCCAACCAATTCTTCAAAATTTTAAGTCTGATCCCGTAACTGATTTATTTCCATTCATTTGGGATCTAGAACGGGTCGGTTCAAGCGAGAAAAAATTCATTGACCCGCAATTAAAAGTAGTCACGAACAAATCTTCGAACACGTAAAAGTTGATCGATCGTTTGTTACATTCAAAGGAACATTACAATATTCTGAAATTTTTCTAATTCTCTGTTTTATATTTCACCCAACCAATTCTTCAAAATTTTAAGTCTGATCCCGTAACTGATTTATTTCCATTCATTTGGGAAGAACGGGTCGGTTCAAGCGAGAAAAAATTCATTGACCCGCAATTAAAAGAAGTCACGAACAAAACTTCGATTACGTAAAAGTTGATCGATCGTTTCTCGGGCACGAATTATCGGATGAATGGAGATAGGAAGCGTGGTAGAAATATATATATATATATATATACATAGTTCGACAGAAAGAGGTAGAGAAATAGAGAGAAATAGAGCTAATTATCTTCCGGTAGGTAATCGTTGCGTTGCTCGCAATTCGAAGTTACCCGGGGAGGATAAGTTTTTAATGGCTGCTTGTTTCACTTTCATCAAAGTAATTAAAACGTTCCGTAGAATCGGGACACTCTGTAGATATACGTACACAAGCTCGAAAAATTCCTCCGGTTCGAAAGGTTAAATGAGCGACCGTGCTCGCGTTGTTCGGTCACGGCCAATCGTAGACGTCGAGATACTTTAAATAATTCATTCACAACCGTAAACTGACGCTCTGCAATCCGATTAAATCTATTCGCCGCGCCCGATGTAATCGCGAGAAATCGGTTCAAGGTCGTCATACCATGGAAATGGAGACCGAAGAGGAAAGAAGAATGGAGACTACGACGAAACAATAACGCGGCCGCGAATGATCAGTAAACGCAGAGAACGCAGACTGGTTTTTAAAGTGCAAGGTCAGCCTAACCTTGCTATCGCACTTGATAGTGCACCAGCTTCAGAGCTGGCTCTCGAATGGTGAACCGATTATTTGATTGCGCGAATAAGTATCAATCATATATCGTAGCGATGACTTAAGGTATGTAACTGTCATAAGCGTTGTTCGGCGACGTGACGCAAAACTAAATGATCACTTCGTCATTCACGGAAGCATCAATTCCATTATAACATATGAGCTAACCGAAGGACAACCGATACTTCTATTATTTCGAAAGAGTTGCGAATTTAATTCCGCAAGGACAATGTACTTGATCGTCCATTAGGAGATGGCAGTGATTTCGATAGTGAGGCACAGGGGAATCTGTGAGACTCCACTTTTACGCTTAGGTTCTGGCGAGGACGGTTGACACAGGAGATCAGCATATTACCTCAAGCGATTCGGCCAATAGCGTAAAAATGTACGTGTAGCATGACTCTATCAATGATCTTACTGACTTTGAAGAAATTTCAAAATTGATTATTCAAATCAAATCTGAAAGTTATCAGTTATCGGGATAAAAACAATTTTGGAAAGAGTTGTACGAAATGACAGTTTCTTAACACTAAACTTACCGACCATCAAAAGTGACTGATGCGAATAGTATTATAAAAATAACAAGATTAAATTTATTTATATTTTGTGCGATTTTTACTATAATATAGTACACTAGAGTCAAAAAATATATTCAATAAATTCCCACGAAAACACATAAAAAATCTAAAATGGATCATTCGATTCCTCGTGGTAGGTTTAGTGTTAAAATATCTCGATGACTAATTTTCTTACCACTACACCTCTGTTCGCGTAGAATCGCGAATGAAATCCGACTATGCGAAAGAATTTTGCATTTCCGTTTTAAAAAAATAATGCAATTGAATGGACAAACACCGCTGTACTTCTAACAAACACATGGTCCCACAATTGTATTGTAGGTGCTCTCTGAACTATTCATCAAACATTTTTCTGTGACTGCACTGGTAACGGGGTTCTAACCCGACACACAATTCCGCGGACCACCCAGTGCATACAATGAATAAACAACAGGTCAGTATGCAATTTTCTCGCGGGATGTTTTTACGGTGTTGTGAAGCAACGGGAATTAAAGTAGTAATAGCCAGGAGCTACGACACTGTGTAAATAAGAAAAGAGACAGGGGATGTTCTGGCGCCTCGATCTTCGCAAATACGCTTTTAGGGGGATTGTGATATGTCTTCCTGTTGAGCACACGCGGAGAACATTTTCTTATTTCCGGCTGTTTAAGATGCAACGCACGTCCGCATCGTCTAGTGCCTTTTCACCGGGAAAGCCGTACATTAGCAGCGTTTACGAGCTGCGAATCTTTTCCCCAAATATGGCCACTATAATTACACGAATGGAATTTATGGACGAGCCGTGGGGGCTCGGTGCACATCCCTAAGCGAAATTACGTCACTGCAACGTAATAGAGTGCGGACATTTATGTTCATTCTTCTACGTTCAGGAATTCATTTTCGTCAAATAACTATTACGGAATTTGTCTTCGCTGTCGACGTATTTCGTTGGCCCGTAATAAATTAGAGACGCTGCAAAAGGGATGTTGGCTGCGGACACTTTAGAAAAGATTCTTGGACTCTCCTCAGAATTCTACCCTAATTGGGTGACACTATTTTTTTTCATCGGTGTCGTACTTTTCATTGATTTCCACATAACCATAAAAGATATCGATAATCTGGAAAAATGAAAATTTGCTTTAACACTAAACCTACCGAGCCCTAAAAGTAACTGACACATGTTCCCTTATAAGAATAACAAGCTCGATTTTATTTAGACTTTGTGCGGCTCCTATTGTAATGCGTGCTCTGCTAAAGCTATCTATACACTCATTTCTTATGAAATTATTTTTATTATATCAATAATTGTGAAACAACAAATCTGCAAACGGTGATTTTGACCGGTGTTGGTAGGTTTAGTGTTAAAAGAAATATAAATTTTTCGAGGACAAAGCACTGATCGTCCATCAGAAGATGGACGTCAGGCTGCGGACCCCACTCTTACGCTTAGGTTCTGACGGGAACGGTCGACGTAGGAGCTCAGCCTGGTTATTTCAGATTCGGCCTGCGTTATTTAACAATGTCAAACGTAACTGCAAATAAACATTTAGGACAACCTACTTACTAGACAGCGGATTTTCATGCAGAATAAAGAATTATCCTAACGATTACGATACCGCGTGTGTTCCATTCAGAAATTCTGATTGATTCGAGAAATTGAAGATGGCGCGTGCGCGATCATTTTGCTCGGGAGTGTACCCGCTGTGAGAATGTTTGCTCTCGAGCATTTATAGGCTGAAAGGATATCGAGAGACCCCATTAGAAGGACTACGGCCGAGCATTAAGGAACAACCGGCATATCCTCGGAAGACAAGGCTTTCTTCTCCTACGCCTTTTTCCCCAGGGCGCGGCGTAAAAGCAACGTGGAAATGCCGGGACGGTATCTGCGACATCTCTCCGAGCCCGTCTGCTCTACTTCTAATTACGGGAAATCCGATTTTAATTACACGACCATGGAGCCAGGTCCTCGAAACGGAAGAAGTCGAGGAATGATAAGATGGGGAAAAATCCTTTTGCGCGGCTCTAATGGACAGCAAGCAGAACGGAGGACTGGACTGTCTCTCTTTCTATCTCTGCCTACAAAGGAATTACGCTATCTTTTTTTTCGTCTTTATACGATCCATTCTTCATTCGCAAGGACGCAAATGATCAAGCGCTTACCGCATCGCGGAAGAATGATCCTGAACAGTTACATTAACAGCTTTTCATTTCTACGACGCTACAGTTGCGCGCTCCTCAAAGCCGGCAACCAGTCCTACATGAAAACCTCACCACAGTAATGTCTCGATAGTTGTGACAACTTCCGAACGGAAATGTCACTTATAACTATGTACAGGCAGTTGTATTCCTTGACTATTGACCATAAATATATACTATTCATCGAAAATGTTAGGGCTGCTGCTACAATTTCTTGATAACGACGCGTGACCAAGGAATTTGGAACGATCATCTGCTCGTATATCATAGCAGATACGTGTATACGATTATTCGTCCTGCTGCCAGGATCCCCATTAGCACGATATTTGATACACACCCACGCGACTAACGGTCGGATCGTATTCCTGGATAATTAAGGAGACGATGCCAGGTGAAGATAATTCGAGCGACTACACACAATTTCAGTCGCACTCCGAATAATTCCTGCTGTGTCTGTTTCGCAGCTGAAGTTTTCACATTTCAAATATTCCTTATAAATTCCCATTCGCGTAGACAGAAACGATTTTCCAGGTATTAGAAATACATTAAAATTAATTTTACCTGGTTGATTATCAATAAGTAACCAGCACAATGAACTTGTTGTTCGTTGTCAAAAATGAATCGACGATCTCAGAATCGATGTTCAACATTTTTATTGTGCACGAAGATCTGCAGTCTATTTATCGCGCTATCTAAATATCGATAAAAATCAAATGGACAATTTATGTACTTGTCTCGAAGTCCACTAGTTGCTCAGAAATCTCTGCTCGCGATATAATTAAAAACTAATTAGAGCAAGTTGCTCTGGAATGCGGCGTGCCGCTGGCGTGAGCCGCGGAGAAAAATTAACAATCATTTTTAACATGGTCGCGGTAACCGTCACGCACGTGAAGATAAGATAGTGCCCGCAGCTCCACAATAGCTACCGTTCACGGTTAGGAAATTCCTCTCGGACGGTTTTTCCAGCATGCAAACAGTGACACGGAGAGGACGATAAATCCATTGATCAATTAAAACTAGTGTACTCCTATTCTCAGTATCGAGGTCGACCTAGCGACCCTAGTTGCGTGGAAACGACACAAGGAAAGACATTTTTACGGAATCACGTCAACGGAAACCCGTCCTGAATTGCGTAAACCTGTAATTAAATCGCCATTAATAAAACAGAGTTTAGCCATTTGTGCTACTAATACTTCATCGTGTTAACCTAGAACTTTCCGAGGATGTTTGCTAAGCTAATATTTGATTGCTACTATTAGTCGAGATAACTAACTTCCACAAAAGCAGCTTTGTATCTTGTCAGCTCCGTCGCTACTAATTTCCGGGAATATTTTTCTTGTAGACTAACGGTAGTTGGAATAGTCACAGCTATTTTAGCCATTTCGAAAATGCAGGAGAGCAACGAGCTTTCCATTAGATAGGTAGTTTCACTTTTGTCCAGACAGGAATGTAACGCAAGAATATAAATGAAAGTTACTGCAATAACTGTGTACAGACATTACAAATATTCGATTAACCGAAGAATCAGATTATAAAAGAGTACTGTCTCGAAAATAACAGCAAATTATACTCTGCAAAAATCATGTTCTGGCCAGAGTCGCTAGACGAGAAGAAAAGGTTACCCTCTCTCTGCCAGTATCGGATCAGTCACGTGACATTGTGACACATGCACGACAAAGACGGAACGCGTCACGTGACCGTGGCGGAAACGTGGGGGAATAGCGTCTGCGATTCTGGTTCTGACAGTACGTGAAAGATTACTGATTATAAGAACGAGTACCTGCGCACAATATCAGTACGTTCAAACTTCTGTGAAAATCATAGCAACGTCAAACTGCGGAATAGGAAATCATTTTTCAATTGACGTTTGCCCAAGGAAAAAGTAAATCCATTGAATGATTCCATACTTTTCCGAGCACCTGGTACACGATGTTATTTGTTTCTTTATACACCTGAGCAGGTAATATGATTTTCCTTTGAACTTCTTTCTCCCATTCAATCCTGTAGAGTTTGCCAGCTGCACGCAATAAACTTATGCTCCCGTAACTCCTCCCTGCTCCTTCTTCGTGCAACATTGTAATTAGTCTTTGCTGTAGTCTTCGAGTAATCCGTTTCCATGCATTTCTCACTATCGCTTTCAGTCTCCCTATATGCAGTATTCCCATCGCTGTGGATCCAAGGCTCATTCGGCATCCGCCCACTTCTGTTGCATTTTACCCCTACTGTTTCTTTATTTGCTTTTCTGTTACTCCGTCTGCGAGCTCCTCTTCTATCAGGTTTACTTACACTCTTACCACCCTGTCTTCTCTCTCGCAACACGATGTCCCGAATCTTACAATAAGTTCCTAAAGCGATCTCACCGTTCCCCCATTTTTACTCCGATTACCACGGCTCCTTTCTCCTCTCTACCTCTTTTTAGTTGCATATCTTTATATTTATCCTTCCGATCCAGCACTTTTCATTTCCTACTATCTCTCCACCGTGTTCGCTATCTTCCTTTTTGCCTCGCAAAGTTTCTTGAGTTATGCTCCCCGCGTCAGATATTGCTGCGTGCACACTTCCCCCGTTTTCCACCTTTTTATACTACTATCTTCATATATTCCTTCTTTCCTTACTACGTTTTTCCCGTTGAAACTTTCGTATTATACCCCTTATTTCTTCATCTTTATTCTTCGTCGTTCCAATGCTTCTTTCATTTGTGATCTTAAGCTGCTCCCATTCTCCTTTTGTGTCCTCTTCCTCGGACATTCTACGCCTTATGCTGTCTTTGAACCCTTCTATATTGTCTGCACCGGGGCATATTATTTCCTTTCTACCTCCCGCCAACCTGCCGCTGCAATCACTTCCGATGTACAGGGTGAAATTGAAGCAGCTATGTTTATCTGAAAAAATGTAACTCGGTTTCTCGTGGAAGAAACGTTGGCAAAATTGATTTTTTTTATTTGATCGAAATTGGGAGCAATGGTTATCACTGGGCTGCAGAGCTTTATGCGAAATAAAACGTTTAACCATCAATTACGAGACACTGGAGTTAAAAAATGGATATAATTCTTCATTTATAATTTTAATATTAAACCTCGCGCGGTCCTTTCGCCATTTCAGACCAATTAAATTTTTTTTATCGTTGTATAATTAATGTGATTGATGCATTTTCGCTTCTGGAGAAATGGCAAAGAAATGTTTCTGAAAAAATGATAATTAAATAAAATTCAAATTACAATTATATGATCGTACTTTATCGAAGAATGGAAAAGAGTTTAATAAACGAAATTTATTTCGTATCTAACGTTTAGAGCTTGCTACACACTTGCAACACGTCTCCACATTTTGTCGTCTGTATCTGATTCGTCCTTTTAAACTCGCTTGACAAATCATCGATAGACCAATCATCGATAGACCGTATGACTGTACGTATGTATGTATCATTATATGTATATCGATTTCGTCTTCCAAATGGTTGGTGATTCGATTCCGTTCTGTTGTCTGCACAGAACTTCTCCATCTTCTCTAAGGCTGCTGTATTGATCAGGACATAGTCAATCACAGTTGCTCTTCTTCTTCCTTCAAAGTATACTGCCCTTCATCTCCGGTTAACATTTCAACAGTCGCATATTTTACTCGAGGACTCTCGTCTTACCGATGCTTTCTCTTGCATAAGTTCTAACTGTTACTTGAGTACTGATACTTAAACTGTATCAAATCATTTCGATCCTCTTCGCGATATGCTTTTTGTTCATCTTACCTCACAATTTCTTAAATTCGTATCCTCATTTTTTAAATCCTTACCTCCATTTTTTAAATTCGTATTTTAATTTTCATGTATACCTATATTTTTTTAATTCATACCTACATTTTTTAGACTCATTCTACATTTTTTTAACGCATATCTGAAAAAATTCATACTTTCATTTTCTGGATTCGTATCTTAATCTTTTAAATTCATGTTTTAATTTTTCAAAATGATATCTGCATTTCTTTAATTCAGATCTGCACAAATTTATATTTTCATTTTCCAGATTCATATCTTCGTTTCCTACATTCATGATTTAATTTTTTTAATTCGTGTTTTAATGGCGCCCAGCAATTTCCAGTACAGTCCCTGGATGCAGTAGAATGATACAAAAAGAGGACATAACAGTGTATCACGGAACTTCTTTTTATGAGAATGGTATATTGCAAGCTCTCGAGGGATTTTTAATGTTGTCTTGCCTTATGTTTAATTTCTACAGTTCCCGAATGTTTCTTTTGGTAAACTTATATTTTACATTTCATCGAATATTAAACGTGTAATTAATTGTGTGAACATTTCGTAATGTTGATGTTCGTGCAGTAAATAAAAATACATCATTACAACGAATAACACAAAGTCTATTTAAACACGAATTCGAGACTTTGATGAAACGTTACTACATTCTGTATTCAATTTGTTTTATTGAGAGAATTAACGTTCCTTGTGTTATGAAAGGAAAAGTAATTATTTAAAGTGCTTTGTTCCACAGAATATATTTCCATCTAGACGAATTAATCATATTAATTTTAGTTTGATCATAATGTATTGTGCAGTGACACAGAAACAGCAGTCTTGTTATCATTTGTATTATTATTGAATATCATTGTGGATGCCTGTTGGTAATTTAGGTGGACTAAAAGAAGTTTTATAATTCTGCATTTGTTAAGCACAGCTTGTAAAACCATGTTCCCCAACGTTTCCTATAAAACGAAAATTATGTCATCCACGATGACATTCATTAGTTATATAATTCTAGTGCTGACTATTCAAATTGACAGCATTTAAATCTGTCGATGATTTCGAGATCACGAAGTCGAATGAGACACTCACGACCTTCTGCTCTATTTTCAGTCTAAAACATGCTCGAATTGACTCATGGTTTCGTAATTTTAATTCGTTTGAATATTTTCAGAGAAGCGTGTAACGTCATTAAACATGCTCTTCGTTTATAGCATCAGAATGTACGGCCATGGGAACGGATTCTAGAGAAACACTGCGTAATATGTGATCCATTTTCACTTTCAGCGTTCCGGCACGAACGACGTCTATTCGTCATCGATTCAATCATCCAAAGTATATAGAAAATAACGAAAGTTCACGAACAACAGATATTAGTGTTAATAAGAGCTTACAAATGTTGAAAAGTGTTTGCTCTAGTTACAGAATAACTAATTTCAACGATTATCTAATTTGATCTATTATTTATTATTTATTTTATTATATTATCAAATAACAGTAACGAGACAATTCTACTTCAAACGACGTGTTCGTGACACGTTTCTTTTTGACACAAACTGTACGTAGTTCGCGACTCTTCGCCATCGTTAAAACCAGTGAAAAAGTAATAGCTTGTTAGCGCCTAAACGCGAGTAAACCGTGCTTAATGAATAAATAAGTAATCGTTTGTTACAGCGGGCACAAATCTCGTGGGGAAGTTTACGCAAAGTGTCCGGAAGATCGTTCAGGATGTGAAAGACGAAGGAACTTCAAGTAAGTTCAAACATTTCATGGTCTACGCCCGAAAATAAACCGTGTTTCACGTTTAACAATTTCTTACACGACAGATATTGATGCTACCAAAATATGTTTTTGCTCGAACGAAATTGTTTATCTCATTAATAATAATGCTTCATAAATAAGTAGCTCTGAAAAATTGATTTACTGTTGAAATATAAAAATACTTTTGCTCAACGATATGCTTCCATTAATATATGATATCCTAATCAAGTATTTATGATTCGACTGTAATCATTGTAATTATTGTTCATTTAGGTGGCCAAACCAAAGAAGAGGTAATTGAGACGAACAAAAGATTAAGAGTCGTTAGGATACGTCTGGAGGGTAGCTACGAAATCGTGAGACGTGCTCTCGTCGATCTTATGTGCAAATACACAAACAGCAAGCAAGTTCGCAATGTGTTTCAACGCTACAACCTACTGAAAGTTATGATCAAGGTACTTAATTGCACAATTAAGACAGTATAATTGTATCGGGTTGGGAAGAAAGTTCGTAGCGTTTTCAAATTAATAATCGAAGATTATATTAAGGTATTTATTCATACGTTTATTCAACAACACGAGAAGTTACCTCGAAAATGGCAAAAAGTAATAGGACAGAATAGAAAATATGTTATTGAATAAATCCATGGATAAATATATGTATTTTACCTTTCAATTTAAAATTACGAACGCTACGAACTTTCGTTCCAACCCTATAGTTACCTCCACAATTTTTTTGAGAATTTCTGAGAAATCATAATTTCTAGGTATGTTATCATTAGACTGCGGATCTTTATGCAAAATAAAAATTTTCTATCTGAATCGCAACAAACCGGAGTGTAATACAAAGGTATTTTCTTTTTAATATGATAATAGGCTGAAAATAATACAACAGAACTTTCTAATTCTTCTAATAGTTTTTCAGTTTTAGATTACACATACTAATTTTTGTTATAAATGCATCAAATCCGCAGTCTAGTTTATTCAGTCTTTCCCATCATGTAGTTTCAAAGTAAGGAAGTTCATTTTCTTTTTAAATATTCTTTTAAAGACCTGGTCCTCTCCTTAACTCTTCTTTTCCAATAATATTAAAAAAAAAGTTTTGTTACAAAAAGTTTTGTTGGTTCATAAAATGAAAGTTGTTTGACTGTACCTCGGCAGATAATATTTCCGTGAAATAGAACAATATTTATTATTTGAACAACAAGGTATTAAGCGATTACGCGAGTATAATTTTAATCGACTCCAATTCTTATGCAGAACATATTTTACTAATTCTACGGGAGTTCGTTTTGTTGGTTAAATATTAAAATAGTCCAAAGGGGTGGACGGTCGGCAAATTATTGATCGAGGTACGCATAATTGGCTGTCATTTTTCGGAGTAGTCGCCATCGCCAACTGTATCGTATATGCTAGTTAAAACCCTATTTTGGGGTCGCCTGCGAGGAGATTAGGCCCAAGGGGTTCACGTGCCTAACGAACCCATTAATTGCTACGACGCGACGGGTCTACAGGCTTATACGTCAATCATTATCGGGGCCGGAACGCTAACGGCGCACATGCTCGCCGAAAACTATGAACCAGTAAAGCAACTTCTTAATTACAAGATTAGTCTGTCCACCTTTGAAAACATTATCAATACCCTATTAAAAGTATCAGTTTTCTACGCTTCCAGGCAAAAGGATTGGCTCGACGTATAATTTTTAATATATTTGTAATGCAATGTATAATGTTGTAATATTTTCATGAATACCAAACAATGCACAGTAAGTATAAATAAATTTCTATATCCATAAAAGTGCAGATACAGCTAAAATTCATAAAATAGTATAAAATATAATGTATAATGTATATTGTACACATATGTGCAACCATATTTCCAATATTCTGTAAATATTATAGAAATTAATAATTATACCATCTTCTTGTCCAGAAGAGTACCCTTCATACGAAATATTTATAAACTTGTGCTTTAAATACACCAACTCCAACCATAAAATATAACGTATAATGTATGTTGTACACATATGTGCAACCATATTTCTAATATTTTGTAAATATTATAGAAATTAAAAATTATACCATCTTCTTGTCCAGAAGTGTACCCTTCATACTAAATATTTATAAACTTGTGCCTTAAATACACCAACTTCAACCATAAAATATAATGTATAATGTATGTTGTACACATATGTGCAACCATATTTTCAATATTTTGTAGATAGTATAGAAATTAATAATTATACCATCTTCTTGTCCAGAAGTGTACCCTTCATACTAAATATTTATAAACTTGTGCCTTAAATACACCAACTTCAACCATAAAATATAATGTATAATGTATGTTGTACACATATGTGCAACTATATTTTCAATATTTTGTAAATATTATAGAAATTAAAAATTATACCATCTTCTTGTCCAGAAGTGTACCCTTCATACTAAATATATATAAAGTTGTGCCTTAAATACACCAACTCCAACCAATGCTCAATATTTCTCTGGAGTGATCACTCAAGATTAACTTGTTCAACATCTTTTATCTCGGATTTCTTCTTAGCAGGAAGTTCTTTAGAAGCTTCACTTCTAAATGTTCTTTGTAAGTAAAGTTTCCGAAAGGTCCTTTTAGTTCAAGCTATACCCCGAATTCAATCCTTTCATCTTTCCCGATCTGTCCAATGGCACTTCCTCTGCTGCCATTGGACAGATCAGCCAGCCATTCCTCTTCGACACATGAACAAGTATACCAGAAACAGCTATGCAACGTGTGCGGCACTTGTACTTTTCCAGGACGTCATCATGTTAGAGGCTCAATACTGGACACTGATCGACATACCGAAGCAGGAGAAACAGGAAACGGTGCCAGCGTTTGTACTCCGCGCGTGCTCTATCATGGAGAAGACTCTCAAAAGCGGCGAGGGCGTGAAAACCAATGCTCGCTTGGCCGATGGCTCGGAGAACAAACAACTGGTCGAGAGACTCGAAAGTGAGCAGAAATACTACAAATTCCTTTAACCATTCCAGTGGTCCATAAGTACGGAAACTGGAATAAATTCGTTGATATCTAATACACGTCATTTACAACTGAGAAAATTCAAATGATTGAAAATTATACAAATTTTAATAATCAGTTACGAATTGTTTAAGAAAATATGGCTTTAAGGGAGTGCAATAGTTTCTCAATAATTTCAATGAGTTATTCAAATTCTATAAATACTTTCTCTGCATTGTATTTAATCTGTTAATTTTCATTAAAAATGCATAAAATCCGCAATCTAATGATAACTATGATGGCTGAAGGGCTATATTATATAAATTAACAACGGGTGAGAATTGAGTAACAAATATCATTCTTCCTAAACCGTTCGATCTTGAAGAGAGAAAATAAGTTTTGTCGTCGAATGATAATTTATTGACACATTACATACCGGTGATTATTCCATAATTATTGAAGTCTATGATTCATGCCTGAGGATTTTTTAAAAGAATCCTTCAATAGCAACAGCAATTTTAATCATAAACCAACAACTCACCCTCAATAACAAAATCCAATAACTTCCTTCGGGATTATTGTGTAAAAGAAGATTTTTAAGCTTCTATTGGTGCAGCACAATTATTGAAAAGCCTATTAATAGGCTACCGGTAGATAAAGTGTTGAAATAAAGATTTATTTAAGCGAGATACGTCGAATTCTGGTGTGAAGATTAATGTATGCGCATTTATGTGAACACGAAACAGGTATGACAACGGTGCAAGTCGAGTCGGAGAACACGCAGCTGACTAACGACCTCTACAGGCTGCTAAAGAGATACACGGGCCTCAGAACTCTGATGCGAGAGCTAGAGGTACTTACGGTATTTATCCTTTCATTCGCAACAGTCCCCAAGACTCGATAAACCGATAAACAAGCTGCCGAAGGCTTCTTACGCCTAGAAGAACCAGCCGGGTCACTTCAGCATGCTTCTCACGATTGTATTGCCACACGCTTATTCAATAAGCTTGCTCTTGTTTCCGCTTTCTCCAATGTTGCGTCTGACTTTTACTACAAAAGACTACTCGATGAAATATTGAGTGACGAGACTCGTTATTACTTCTGCGATCAGAGAACTTATCGAGATGTTTTTCCACTCTATTGAATCTCCAGAGTGTCACTTCCGGTAGCCAGATAAAAAAATGTTGGGGACAGAAAAGAATTCAAAAAAGAAATTTGTTCGAGAAAAATGAAGGTCACCTTCATTTTTTTAAATGTCACTACATATTTTTAGTACATAATATTATTGTTTATGTCGAGACGAGTTCAACAGCCTCGTATACTATGATCTTGACACGACATGAACAGTAAGGCAGGCTTGAGTTGTTGATATTTCTTTCGAGAGATCAATATCTTGATCAATATACACAACAAAGTCTCTTAAAGGATAATTGTGTAGCCTGAAGGTAGAAGCATTTTTCCGCATTATCTTGCTGCTGGACAGAACGCAAATTGCATTATTGAATAACAATATTTGCAATTTCACGATCATCGCGGACCGATGCGTTATGAATAATTACATTATCAACCTTTATGTATTTTTTATGAAGTTCATGGGACACTCTAATTTAAATGCAAATTATGTTTTATCGGATATTGTAGCTTGATTGTTCAGGTTACTACGATTACGTATTTAATTTTGTCAAAGATAAAATTTTTACCAAAATCCCTTTACAGAATTTGTTGATGAATTTTTTACATGTACCGCTATATTTGTACTTTAATTCGTAAACGGATTAATACCCACAAAACGTCCAAAATGGTACTCGGTACAATTATGTATTTTTCTGTTGAAATGCAGATGTACCCACAACATGGAACACTTATTGTTAGTATCAATGGTTAATGATGATAAGATTGTGGATGTTACGCATTTATGGTAAGAATGAGTAAGAATCAGATAAAATTAGTGGAAGATTGTGTACAACTATAGTTTTCTATCGATCGTGTTTGTTGTTAATAAAATTGTTAATGCTTTCGACGCAAGAGTTCGATCGTTTGTTACTTAATTTACAAAGTCATTTTGAAAATGACTAAAGTAATTTCGACGTTTCGATCTACATTCAGATCATCTTCAAGGGCTACTAGGATTGCGTCGTAGAATTGTGTACAACTTACTAAACTGATTCAGAAAAGAAATCAATTTTTATATGTAACTCCCTTCTCTTGTAATTGATACAGACAATCTTTATTTTGCATAAACATCCGCAGTCCAATTATCACCATTATAATTGCAAGTAATTTTGCATTAGCGATTGGAAAAGACTGAAACATTTGCATTCACCTAATAGATTAACTTTCATGTATTTTGACAAGCTTTTAAAATCAAGTATTCCATGTTAGCTGCGATTACCTTAATCAAAACGTTCCTGCTCGGGAACAGTGTAACTGTTACCGTGGAGGATGAAACGCGAATTGAACGTCGGGTTCATTAGCATTTCCCAGTAATTAATGCACATTTATGTTTGCCCCGCAGGAGGAGTACTATAGTTCAAAAGTGTATCCAATCTTCCCACGTTACTCCATGTTAAAGGACATGATAAAGGACGTCATGCGCAACTCAGACTACATGGAGGTGTGCCACGAGGTAGACCAACCATAGCAATCGGACCCCCTCCGCCGTTCGCCACGAATGACCATATAAAATTTTGCCTCGCAAGACCGTATAAAATTTTGCCTCGCAAATGTGATTATTGTGGCCGTCGGTGAAGGGGGTGAACCAAACAGGGGGTAAACAGGAGCCTGGACGGGACGTTTTCGCCGCAAATACGAACGTCTTCCCCTACGGGTATCCAAATACCATAAATAAAATACCATAGGCTGATTAGCACTTTCACTACCAACTGTCGCCCAACTGCGGATCGCGCAGAGTTTGGTCCAGACCTAAGCGTCGATCTACGCGACGAGATAATAAGAATCCCTCGTCTCTTCTTTTTAATATTGTCATTTTCAATCGTGGTAATATTATATAACAAACCGGATGGCAGTCAAACGTTCAATCGACTCGATACTAATTTCTACAAAACGATTTATCTCTCATCCTTCGACACGTTAACCGTGAAGTTTGTCCCGCTTTCCATTCCACTTTATTTGGTTACCTAATTTCTGTTTAACATTCGCACTCCAACGAGTTCTACGGCTATGCCAGATTCATTTCTGACTCACGCCGATATTTCGCTAGTACAATCTCGTCGTATTTCGAACGAGGGTGTCTAGTAGTCACGAATGACACCGGCATAGCATAGTTAATCGGTTTCGATAAAATGTTTCAAGACAGTGCAGACATATTTTTTAATGTTCTATGAATTATGTTTTTGTAAATCCGATACCATCCATCCCCAGGGACTGATATAGCGTATAACGTGTGAATTGTGTTTGTACTGCAGATTTTATGCAACTATAGTGATCCGCTAGAAATGTCCAAATGGCGGTAAGATGGCGGTGAAGTTCTATACTTGCATGAAGTCCGGTTGCATCGTAAAAGAGAGAACGTATGATTATAACCGGGACGTTTGTACTTAAGAAAAACACTAATTCTAATTAATTATTGTTTAAAACTAAGGAAGGCGAGGAGATTTTCTAGGACTCCTTCTTGCGTTGGAGCGAAACCAATAATATTTAGAACTGATAGATAGTTGTGAGATAAATCGCCGAGGCTCTGTTACTTGGTGATTCTACTGCTCTCGGGATTTTTGAGAATACTATGATAGCGCGGTATAGTTCTATTAGTTATAAGTTTGTGATTATTTTGACGATTATGGTCCGATTAATTAGGTTTGGTTGATATAAATTTGTGGTTTATATATTGTTTCGTGTGCTATAGGAAACATAGATGTATATTTTATTATAGTAGCGAATTTTTAGTATGTTGATTGTAATATTATAATCAGACCATGATAGCCAAAATGTCTATATCGATCATAATAAATATTAGACTGTACATATATTTTGGCCATAATGATGATGATAGTTATATTCAACCACGATGATAGTTATATTCAACTACAATGATATATACGTATTATTGTTATCGTTATGGTCAAAATAATTGTCTTGAAGAGCGCTGTCTCAAAGTATGTCGGTGGTTTCTTATTGTTCCTCGCAACTGTGGCCTGGTTGTTAAAAAATATTGCTCTGATCCATATTCCTCTTTGTAATTCAAACCATTTGCTATCTTCATTGCAATTCTTCATTCGAATTTCAATTTTACATACCAAAAGGGTTGTTAGATAAAAACTTTGAAAATTGGTTGAAATGATTTTCGGAAAAAATATTGTCAATCTCTGCAGAGGTTTGAAAACGTCTCCCCACCTTAGCGTGCTTGGGGTTAGAATGCTGTTATGTAAACTTACTTGTAACGTGTGAGAAAAAGAGGAATCGTTTTTTACCAAAGGATTTCGTACACGAGAGAAATTGATATGAAGAAGAATTTTTCAGCAAAAATGAGATTATTTCCACTGTTGTTCCTGAAATTACACTCAACTCTTTAACGGCCAGACCCTAAGTGCACAATTGAACTTCTAGTCTGTGAAATGTACGTGGAACACCAAGTAACAGGATCGAGCGCCAAGATAAAAAGGAGAACCGATCGATCACCTTAGTTTCTGATCTCGATCAGAATAGCCGCTTGCACGACGAAACACAAAACACAAATTTGTACCGGCGCGGATCGCGCGGTATTCTTATAGCAGCTAATATTGTTCGTAAACGAAGGATAACAGCCGAGTATATTAGATTCGTAATTCTAACGTGTGCATTCGTATAAAAATATGTGTGTGCGCTTGTGTGAAGATGAAACTCGTTACGAGAACATTGTACCTTTCGTTTGAAGATGTGCCCTGTCGTAACAAAAATGACGATCCGACTGACGGGCAAACTTCTCCTTTTACATTTTTTATTCTTTTATAAAGAACTCGGTTAATCGGCGGAATACAAAATTTAGCAATCTTTCATGTAACTCAAATTTATACGATTGGTAGCCTTATGTTCAGTGCGAAGATTAACTTCTTCGTTTACTCCTTTTTTAATTGTTTGATATTACATGTAACAAAAATCTGTTTAAAGAAGTTGTATATATGTATTTTATGTGACAGTAAACTTATTTAAAAAGTTGCTTAAATAAACTGTACACTTACTGCCGCAGTAAATACATGCATACAATCTATTTAAACAATTTTCTATTGTAGTGACGTTTGTAACTAAAAGATTTTTAATGCCACACTTAAACAAATAGTAATAATCAGCTCTTCTTGTTGTGGCAGGGTAGATTTTCCGCGTGACTAGACAAAACGATATTCTTCTTCGTGCTATTCGTCGCCATTAGTATTGTCGGCTAGTGAACTATTACACACGTCTCGCAAACTACATCTTTTATACGACCGAACAGATTTTGCTTCGATTACGCTGCAGAATACTAAATTTATCGTTAAGGATGTCGTAATTTAATGATATCGTTGATTATTAATATGTACGCGGTAAAACCCAAAAATATGAGACCACCCGGAACATACCACTTCCGCAAATACAAATCGAAAAACGTTTTACCGATTTATAAGTTCGAACAAAATTCTGAGACACTTAAAAACTTCGTTTTTCAAAATATCTCGGAATAATTGTACTTGTAAATTGATAAAAGATTTTTCCATTTGTACATACAGTGAATACAAAGTATTCGTACACATTCTAAAATAGAATGACTTTTTTATAATTCTACCAAACGACCTGATTTTTTGTAATCAATTAGAAGCAATGGTTTACGAAATGATATGCAAAAACGATTTTCCAAAAATTATAATTTACAAGGATACATGCAAAAATGAAAAAGGCATTTTTTAAAACTTTTTTATTTGGGCCTTTAAAGAAAATTTAAAATATATGTTTTGTAGATCTACAGTAGTTACACAGATCTTGAAAATTTCATCGATATCGATTAACATACACACGAGCTACGAGCGGTTGAAAATGGTGAAAGTCGTAGTTTTACGCGACTTTTAATCAGTTTCTGCTTAAAATCCACAGAATTGCACATCTTTCGATGCATATCGTGTTTTCCTGTGTCAACCGATTTCGATGAAATTATCAGCATATGTGCAACTAACATAGATCTCCAAAACATGTATTTTAAATTTTCATTGAGGACCCAAATAAGAAAGTTTTAAAAAATGCCTTTTTTATTTTGGCATGTAACCTTGTAAATCGTAATTTTTGGAAAATCTTTTTTGCATATCATTCCATAAAACAATGCTTCTAATTGATTATAAAAAATCAGGTCTTTTGGTACAATTATAAAAAAGTTATTCTATTTTAAAAGGTGTACGAACACTTTGTACACCCACTGTATTTGCGTTAGAATGCATATTCCGAGTAGCCTTGTAGTTTTTGGACACCTTGTGTATGACTTTGTGTATGTATATGTGTGCGTATAACTTATATGATATAAGCAAGTCAGTGTTGTTGTGCATAAGTTTTCGAATTGGAAGAATTTACTTTCAATCGCCGTGTTATACAGTTGTGCCATAAGAACACTATAGGTTTTAGGGAGGACACCCCTATTATAGATACAGGTCTGGTGTTAATTGTTTATTCCTTAACACATATCCGATTGTACGACTAAAATTAGTCATTTGAACTTCGATTAAAAACTACCAAACGACTAATGTTAGTCATTTATGTCTTGAATTCAAATAATTCATGAACATGAACGAAAACTGTAATCATAATTTATTAGAAAATTTAAGAAAGACCAGAAAGATGACTGGTAAATGCCGGTTGGATATGTGTTAATAAGTGGACATGTTGGATATATGTGAAAGTATTATTGAAAAATCTTAAATGATTTTCAATACTAATCGCGTCCCTGTCAACCTCAAGTAGACTGACAACCAGCCTCGCGATATGATGGGGATAGGGACGTGCTTATGAGAAGGTTATAGTATATTTTTCAATGTTTGATCACTTTTCTTACCTTGTCATATAACAATATCAACGAGTTGCAATTTAATTTGAAAAAATTCCCGAGTCTCTTAATATTTCTTTGTTTAAAGTTTTTTTAGACACAAGTATATGAATTACTATGTTATAATAGAGGGGGTGGTGGATCCTCTGACGCGATCGCTTCAGTTATTTTCGTTATGAGTGGATCGATCAAAATTTTGATTATCAAAGATGATACAATCTCGAAGATACATTTTACATTACTACACTCCTTGCATCTTTGTGAAAAAGACTTTTGTAGAAGACATCGATCGTCATGAACTAGGGGTGAATGTTTATCATTGTTAAAAGTCATTAACTTCCTTTAACATCGAACCATCTATAAGAAAAGAAATTTAATCGCTTCACTAATAACAAAAATCATTCAGACGATCACGTTAAATGATCCACCCTATATATGTGTACATATGTATATACAAGGTGTCCCACTCGAAGTTTCACGCGGAATTGTTTCCTGAACAATAACTAGGTGTAAAATATTTCAAATGAAACTTACTCTGTTTCGGGGGGACATCTTATGGTGTCATCGAATGACATTTAATGACCTTGGAAGACGAACACTAACTACCAAAATAAAAACATCGATACATACATTATTAAAAAATAACAGAGGTCACCTTGGAATCTCGGATGCACGACCACCATAGGATGCTTCCCCGCAACAGAGTAAGTTTTATGTGACATATTTTTTACAACGAATTTTCGGGAAATAATCGCGTGCGAAACTTCAAATGGGACACCCTGTATACAGAGTTACCATTTGTTAAACTTGTACTCTCGTTGAGATGTGCTCTGAACTTATTGTTAGTGTGTGAATGTGTACTTGACGTTTCTATCTGTGTGTTGTGTCTATATAATTGTCTATATAATTAAATATAATTTTGTAGAGTGGGCGGTAGTTGCACTGTCCAATTATCTCGAGTGCCATTCGGGAGGCAGTGTCCTCGGCAGTGTGACTACCGCCTACCACGAACGCGCGTCTATGGGGGTGAAGATCACACGTCACGGACAAGTCCAACATGGAAGAACCATGGAAAACCAGATGCAGGTGAGTCTATGGAAATATATAGGGGTTGGAGAAAAAGTTCGCAGCGTTTTCAAATTAAGAATCGAATATAAAATTAAGGTATTTATTCATATGTTTATTCAATAACACTAGAAGTTACCTCGAAAATGGCAAAAAGTAATAGGACAGAATGGAAAATATGTTATCGAATAAATCGGTGAATATATATCTGAATTTTAGCTTTCAATTTTAATTTACATACGCAACGAACTTTCGTTCCAACCCAATACATACTTGCAAAAAGCTCTTCTTGGGAAAGATCGTCGGATAAGATGGACCAGGTGAGATGAAACACCTGGCACTCTAGTGTCCGTCGTGAGGCATTTACTAGTTTATTGTTAGTGTCAGAGGTTAATCAGCTGCACGTAGTCGCCAAATTGTTCGATCGTAAGAATCCTCAACACTCTAAGTGCCGAATGTCAACCGCAAAACTTCGCACAGAGCCAACGTAATTTAACACGTTGAATGCCGCGATGATCGACGATATTGAATTGTTTAACACTAAACCTACCGAGCCTTAAAAGTAACTGGTACATGTTCCCTTATAGAAATGACAAGATTGATTTTATTTAAACTTTGTGCAACTCCTATTGTAACACGTGATCCGCTAAAGATATGTGCACAATCAGTTCTTATGAAATTATTTTTATTATATCGAGAATCGTAAAATAAAAAATCTGGATCCGGTCATTTTGACCGGTGATGGTAGGTTTAGTGTTAAAAATGATCGTCATCAAATTATACCACCGAATATTCGTTTGTCAATACTGAAATTAACTGGATTATAACGTTGCTAATAACGACGATTGCTTTTACGAACCAAATAAGGGAAACTTAAATAATTAAACCAAAACATATATGTGGACATTTATTTAGAAGTCTTTAAAAAATTGGTTCGTTCGAATGTATAACAATAAAAATTAATTGCTTAATCTGGTCTAAAATTCGGATCGGTCGTATGTGACCGACGTGGCACTTACCGTGTTAGAAGTACTACTAAAATTAGGATAATTTTGAGCACTGCAATCTGTAGAGACTCTGACCCTAACACGTTACTTGGGAGTGACAGACATATCGTCATTGTCATTTTTACATGCATACAGCGAGTGTAAAGACACAGTCACATACATTTACTGACACATATCCATGTATACGTACGTGAATGCTTGCAGTATGAAGTTTAAAGGTGTGGTACACCTTGCATTTTTGTACAATGAAGAAAAATGGCTACTTCCAGTAATAGGTTTTTATCTTGAGTACCCATAGCTTTTTCTCCTAGAACATTTTTGTTATTATTTATTTATTTCATTGGCCAAGAGGTTCCTTATTAATAGATTCCGGATGTTATGCATTTCTAATAAAAATGAGCAAGTGCAATTTAAAACTGTGAAAATATTAAAAAACTTTAAGAGCGTTAATATATTATTTTCACCGCATTCAAATTATTAATGAAGAGATAAATTTATATTTACCTCCTGCGTCTTGCAACCGATGCGCAAACATTTTATTTTGCATAAACATCCGGGGTCTACGAATTAAATATACTACAAATGCATCGATACTAATACACTGTTCCTAGAAACGGAAATTATTTATATTAATTGTATTAGTAGCGTACGTACGTATACAAAAACAGATTATACTATATTCTCTGTTGCGATATGCTATTAAAACGCGATGTCTTTTCTAGAATTAAAATAATCGTCGCATGTACCCACAACTCAACAACCATATCGAATAGTTTTCATTTACCTTGGAAAAATCTCACGAGTCTAGCACAACTGAACAATACGTTACATTACTATATTTTCAACATGACATGATTACACTAGTAAACAAATTTTATATAATAAAATTTGTCAACCATTCATATAAAAGAAATCATATATACCACCATTTTTTAAACGTGACAAACATAAAAATGAATTCAATTTATTAACTATCGTCAGCCGATGAAGTATTTTTATGCAAATAAAGGCGTCTCAATGTGACTAAACGTTGAACATTAAACTTGATCTACATATTCGATATGGCCAGAAAATTGTATAACGTCACGTCATCGCATATCGTAATTTTGAAAAATGTTGAAATGATTCAAACAATATCACACTTACGTTACGACAAGAATTTCTGCTTAATAGGATACGCCAATGCGGATTCTACACGAGATGAATAACCCAATGATCGCGTGATTTCGGGAATCGAATATTTTCTCGCGAGAATATTTATTTTGTTACACGCTATTGTGATATCGGCTTTCGTTTCGAACAAGACACACAAACAGCCTTTAAGAGTCTATTCCGCGTTCTACCGTTAAGACGTAATCGTAATTATATAAAGGAAGAGAGTGTAAATAATAAGTAAAGGAAATAATCCGCGTAAATAATAGGTAAGATATAAATGGCTGACAGCTCGAAATCAAAATGCAATATGTAACGCGTGACACACATTGAGACCACACGAGGGCTCACTGTCTATCTCTGGTCCCCTTTCAATGTGTGACAATGCATAGTGACCCATACACATACACACCTACACTGATCCTTTGTATGTAATATCATTGTTAGACTACAATCAAAACAGCAAATCGACCCTACGATCCCGGTGCCTGGGACAATTTTGATTCAACAATCCAAAATGCCCTGACACTCGTAATAGAGGATTATCAAAGTTATGATTAAACCAAAAATTATATGAAATTTGTCTGGTTCCTATTTTTAACATGAAATCCACTTCATGATATTAATTGTGAAATACTTTTTGTGCCATCTTGAAACGAAACAATTTAATGAATTTGTAATTTGTAATTTGTAATTTGTTTTCGTGGAAAAGTAACATCAACTGTTAAGGAGGTAGACTCGTTTTTCCAGGATTGCAAGGGTGCGGAATGCGCCCTCTTGGGTGCATTGGAATGGGGTTTTTCAATAGTCAAAAGCGCTAGATAAAAGATCGATTTAGGCCGCGATCGCCCTCAAAAGTCCTATTTTTTCGTTTACAAAGCGTAATTTGCATTATTCGGAAGCTATTTTCATAAAGCTGCGACAGCTACATGCTTTCAGTGTCTCGATAACCGGCATGCATTCAACAAGTGTTACAGTTTCACGTAGAATTTATTCATTTTCATCACAAAGCTAACGCAATTCTAGTAACCCTTGAAGACGATCTGAATGAAGATCGGAACGTCGGAATTACTTTGGTAATTTGCAAAATTGCTTTGTAAATTAAGTAACAAAAGATCGAACCCTTGCGCCGAAAGCATTAACAATTTTATTAACAACAAATACGATCGAATAATGGGGATTTCAGTAGTCAAAAGCGCTAGATAAAAGATCGATCTAGGCCGCGATCGCCCTCAAAAGCGTAATTTGCATTATTCGGAAGCTATTTTCATAAAGCTGCGACAGCTACATGTTTCCGAATAATGCGAATTACGCCTCGTAAACGTACAAATAGGATTTCTGAGGACGATCGCAACCTTTATTGATCTTTTATCTAGCGCTTTTGACTACTAAATAAATCTCATCTTTGTATTATCGAGAAATGGTAACGCGCATCCCGCATCCTTGCAATCTGGAAACGAGCCTACCACCTTAACACAAAAATGAGTAGATAGGCAAAACGCAAAATAGAAAAAATATTTAAAGAATTTCGAAGTATTGTTACATTATTTTCATCTGATTACAATTATTTAAAAAACTAGTATCGTTTGCAAAAATGTATAGAACTCGTGTATACAAATGTATTCAACTGATATAGTAAAAATATTAAAATTGATACAAAATAGTATACATATTGGAAATGTATACACGTCGATAAGAACATAATCACTATTACTAACATAAGAGACAAACGTCTTCAATTCAAACGTCTGTTTGTACAATTCGATTTATCGAGCTTCATATAATATGGAAATCAATTATCAGAGTGAAATTTGTAGGTGTATTTTTTAGACAAAGGATACGATTTAATAAAATAAAGTACAAGCAACGTGAGTATAAATATAATCACACCCAGGCACCGTCAATTATGTGATCACGGGTAGACTAGCGATACTACAATACAAATTCGTAGACATGCCAACAAATACCCACAAAAATGCTGGGTACAGGCATACATAGAAACCGGAGACGAAGAAAACACTGTCGCAGGGCATATGCGACAACTAAGTCGAGAAAGTAATAATTCATACCGATATACAAAATCGTCATTTTGACATATTTGAAAATTAACATTTTACTAAAAAAGACATATTTTTTTACACATACTTTGTCTTAGTTGCAAAGTAATATATTTATAGTCCGCATTTCGAAACAAAGGATTTATTGCAGGCTAATTTGGCAATTGACTGCTTGTCGTTATCATAAAACTTTTAAAATCATTGTTTTGGAATGAAATTTTCGAATTAAGAAAAAGATTGATTCCTTCTGATGACACTAAACAGTTAATGAGTACTGATTGACTAACAGCTTTGCTGAAAAAATCACTATGCAAGCTTTTGATCGGTAGAGTTCAGTAAAATCTTAATCTAAGCCGAATCCCTCGGGTCCGTGCTCCGATATAGATCGTGTAGAAAATTGAATTTCGTCAATGAATTCATACAGTCCAAATGAGACTAAGGAATTTGCATAATCGGCTCACTGAGAGAACTGAAGTTACTGATTAAAAATAAAGAACCGCACGTCTGTTCTTTCGAAATGCGGATTATAGTAATGAAAAAGTAAATCGAACTTATAGAACCACTATTTCCGGTGGTCTGAAAACATATAAAATTCGTAACTATCGTATATTAGACAGATTTCTTTCGAAAATTAAAAGAATTCGAAGATTTTGCTCCTAGGATCACGTTTTACTCCGAAGATCGAAATTTTTCAGCGAGATCGCTTCGAAACGTGTCGACATTCATTGAAACTGGAAATTCTGCAACGCGAAGCAAACGGATTGTTGAAAACATTTTTGTCTGCATCCAGCAAGTCTACACTGAAACAATTACTTATACTGACTGTTTAGGATAGTGCTTTCGACGTGGATCTTGTCTAGATGTTAGTTCGTGACGTATCACATTTGAAACAACCACGACACAATGAACGACACTACAATTCAAACAAAGTGCACTTTATTCTCTACCAACACTTTCTGATTTTGTTATTCGGTATAAAAAAGATATTTTTGGCTGTCACTTTATTGCGAATAAAAATGAATGTACTGTTACACAATGCACCATTTTCGTCAGAGGATATCTTGAAACCTCGATGGAAATAAGTATTCCATATAGCAAACAAAATAGTGGATTATTTACAGATACATTCGATATATGAAAAAAAATTCAGAAATAATCAAACTTTCGCGAGCGAATCAAAAACTGCGCTAATCAACAAACGAAGATCAAAATTGTGCGAAATGCAGGATCAAATTTCTGTCAAAAAAAATATGTATGAATTCCCTGATATCGATTTATCATATTCTATTTATATCATTAATGGATTGCGGATATTTCTGCAGTTATAATATCGAAAAAAGACATTCACATAGGGACAAAGTGTTGATATACAGGGTGTCCTAAAAATGTCAGAGAACCTTGAAAGTGGTGGTTCCTTAGGTCAGTTGAAGTAACTTTTTCCTTAGCGAAAATTTCCGCTTCGGCTTTGTTAATAATTCCTAAACAAAGCCGCGAACAATATTTCCGCAAAGGAAAAAGTTATTTTAAATGATCTCGGGAGCCACTTCAAGATTCTCCACCATTTTTGGGACACCCAGTAACCAAACATACATTTTTTACCGAATGTAATGCAAAGTCAAAATCACAGTTTTGTTCCAAACTAGAATTTTGGCGATTTTTAATAGTACTGTCCTATAAAATTTGTCATATCTATTGTCAAACATCCTGTACACAACATTATACATTTTTCAATTTTCAATTTTACTCTGCAGACATGAAAGTGTTATAAATGCAGAATCATCCGCAGTTCAATTATTAACAAGACCAAAATCAACCTAACGATTGCTAAAATCTATACAAATTATAATTAAGTTGTTTTCTATAAGTCGACTGATCAAGCTCTATTTACACTAAACCGAGTTCACACAATTCGTTACAGATTGGCGGAAACGCGTGATAGAAGGGACTTCCGGCCCTAGATCCGTTTCTATATGAGGTGCAGCGCAATGTGCATGAGAGATGCACGTAAAATTAGGTTAACGCCAGACAGTATCGATTAGAATGTTTATTTTATATTCATTTTACTCGCCAAAGATGATTGCTAATGACATGCTAAAAATTAAAGATTGACAATTAAGGAGTCCCTAATACATTTTTTAAAGACAACAAATGATCTCTAATAATTTCTATACATATTTCTATATGTAATAATAGGGACTGTTGCTTCCAAGAAAATGGTTAAAGTTCTTTTATATGACCTTCATTTTCTAAACTTTGTTCAAAGTGCATTTCAATTGCCCCTATTAATTTTTCTCATAAATGCATACAATCCGAAGTCTACTTATCATAGTCGGATTAAGTTCAGATATTTTTGGCTCTGATCTTTCTGCGTACGATAATATTTCCTACGGTGATGACATTTTCAATTTGTTTCAATTCGAGAGAACTGACGCGAATGATTTCATGCACATCGCTTTCGCACAACGCATTGCAATTTACATAGAAACACACCCAAGAACGGCAATCCTTTCCACATTGTTTCCAGTCGTCGAGAACGATTTGTGTGCGAACTCGGTGCACAAGAAAGATATTTACAATCACAGTTGATATTTTTTAATACAAACAGTACATACTTAGACCAATTATCGTATTATCGTAAGGCAAAGCTAAGGTATATAACATAAAGAAAAACGTACATGTAGCGAATGAGTAAAGCTATACTCATATGCAATGTCTTTGAATTGATGAATATAATATCAAGCGTGCTCGCCTTTTCCACGAAATTAGGAGAGTGCCAAAATAGATTTTGAGAGTTTTTGCATTGTGTGCCCGGCGCGAGATTACAGCGTTCTACAGAGTGCATATATATGTATATGTATACATATAATACATAAGTGTTTCCATAAGATTTTTATATAGAGTGTTGTACAGAATGTTAGGTACACGGTCTCTCGTTTCACTGGGGCGATTGTCGTTTGCATTTTAAGCTTTTATCATTAAAAGAAACATTGAAATATGCTTTGATGTTAGAGAGATTTTCAAAAAAAAAATTGCTACAACATACTCTTGCAACAAACAAATTTTAGATTAAAATTATGAATTATGAACCACTTTAATTAAAAGAGCAGTGCGAAATGAAAGCGATACGATCGCTTCAGTGAGACAGAGATTAACTAGCGTCTAAGAACTAACATAATTATGATAACCATATACAGGTGTCCGATACGAGAGATCTATTTAATGTGTTTAAATGGTGTGAGTATATGCTAGGCGTAATAGTCGTGAATAATTGTTGTATTAAAATGCGTATTGTAAATGGTGCTTTGGTTTCTATAAAATTACATTTCTAGTAGTGCCATCTGACGATAGCTTATTTCTGTTGCTATTCATTTTGAACTTCACTTGAAACACAATTTACAGGTGAGATAGAACACTAATTTTTCAATTTCGTTAATACTTCAGGTATATAACTAAAATCTACTTATTTGCAGTATCAAAAGTCTTTACCAAAATTGTTTATGTGAGATAATTACAAAAGGCTGTTTAATCAAAAGAGTCTGCCGAAATCATTATTGAGAATGCTATCGCGAAAAGACTATACGCATTTTCATTTTTCATAGATAAATACTTTCCATGTATGCCGTTTATGTCGAAACACACCGGGTGGTAAATATAATACGCAGATCGCGAGTATGTTCGCGTATTGAACTAGATATAGCGACGGTCTCGTAGCGTAAACAAATTTGTACGGGACGAGACGAAAAATGTCAATTTGCTCGAAGATGCGTTTTTATAAATATCGGCCGAATTATCGAACGTTTGTACACTAATCGACGACGAGAAACCCTTTTGCCCCGACTAAAAAAGAAAAAAAGAAACCAGCAGTGTCGTTCATCGCACGGAGATCAATTAAGAAATCAAAGGACCATTAACCGCTGATTCTCTAATTAAGTGTACAATAACTACGTTGCTCGGCCGCTATTCAGAAACACACGGTTCCCCGTGAGAGCCAAGGTTTCGAGATCCCATTAATCTCTCCGTAAGAGCGCACTCGCGACGCCGTTAATGAAAATGTCGACCAATCTATGTGTCCAGAGCCACCGATCGTACGCTTTGTGGCACAAAGTCTAAATGATTTTCTTCTATAAATCAGCTTTAGAAAGTTAAGCTTTGGGCATGTACCGGTAAGTTACATAGATGTAAATTTCTACAAGAAGAAAATATATACATATATTTTGACAGAAGCTTCTCGAGGAAGTTTCGCGGTGTGTCAGGTGTTCCAGTAAACGCTCCGCCATTTTTTGATTCGAGCAAACCCTAGATTAGACTGCGGGTATTCGTGCAAGATAAACAATTTCTTCGTCTGTTGCAAGAAACAGGAATTGTTAGGTTGTCCGAAAAGTTTCTTTCCCGATGCGGACGTCTAATATCGTTGAATAATAATTTATTTGTATCAACAACGCGACCAATTGTTCTTTAATGTTTCATTTCCTAAGCTTCCTCTTACTTAACCACGTAATTTACTTTCTTCGTACACCGCTGTTGCATTGTCTGCATTGATCGAAAGTGAAACGAACGTTTGGGACAACCTAATCGAATTTCTTCCTTTGTTCAGTTGTTTCAGTAGATCGAAAGTACTACACATCAATATTCTTCAATTCTTTTAATCGTTCTACTGTTCAAGCTACCCATTTTTGTCATAACTGCAGAAAATCCGTAGTCTACCAGTGACTCTAACTCAGAACCGCTCGCACTTTTCTTCCTCTATTTGTCGAAGTTCGCTGGACTTTTTACTGGTACACCTAATAAATTAATTACGATATCGTCGTGATCGTTCCTTCGCGAATCCGCGTTGCGACTAAATTTAGTCAACAAGAATTTTTAGTCCTCGCGATGTTTTTCGTCACACGAAGACACGCGAGTCCTTACGACTTAGTGTTAGGGATATTACGTTAATTGAGTATGGACTTAAATAGTCACTATAAATATTTGACGAGATGATAATTCAATAGAACTATTGAATCGGAGATTGTTTGCAATAATTCTGTATGTGTGTGTGTGTATGTGTGTGTGTGTGTGTTTAGCGAAACGTATTCGGGAGTCTCGACTGTGTACGATCAAGACTGGAGCGTTTTTCCCCGAGTTTTCCTTGAGTATTTCCTAGGTCCTAAGATTTTCCTGTTTCCCTTGATATCCTGTGTGGCATGGAAGAATGGTTTGTGACGTGGGGGTGATCATTTAGTGTACCTTGGGTGTGCCTATAGGAAACTTTTTTTTTCATTGTTTGATTCCACGGTATCCGAATTCAATTTTCCAGTAGTCATAAACCAAGTGTCATTTAGCTGGATATCGTCAACCCCGGACTATTGAGTTTATGCAATCGTAGCGAACACTGCTTCACAAAAGAAAATATAACGTGACTTTTAATCGGATTTAATCGTTCTTTCCGTTTTCTTTTATAAATAAAATTCCTTGTACGATTCACAGTTTCGTGATAAGCTAAGATTGCATAAATGTCTACTGTCTATCCGTAAACTTCAGTGTTGTCCACGATTTGAGTGGATTTTATTGAAATAAAATAAATTGAAATAAACAATTGCCGCAGTCTAACAATAACACTCGTACGAAAAGTCATGGATTATATGTATCATAAGTCAGAGCACTGAAACGTGATGATTATACTTAACACACTCTAGTGTGTAAACAACAGATCTAATTACATGTATAAGTGCAATCGTACAAAGTGAAGTCTCCTCATAAACCTGTGGCTGTCGTAAGAAAAGTAGAAATTTCATTGTCAGATTCTTTCGTTTAATACCAGCGACGATCGATATCGTCGTAGTTAATTAGAATTATTTAAAAGGCAAAAGCAAGATGATGAGGATCCGATTTATTCGCAAGCGAAACTTGGACAGCACTGATGTATCGATCGAAATTTGGATCGTAGGTAATATTGGACGTGTAGTATTTGTAATATGTGTGTAGTCACGTACAATAGTCGAAGAGTAACGTAGCCCATGACAAAGCGATAGAAAACAATATCCTGTTTCGTAATCAGCCAATGTTTTCGATGTCTTAATAGTCGCTTGATCAGAGGAACAAGATTTGATCAAGCGAATTGCCCGAGTTCACACAGTTTTCATTTCTCACGTGGCCCAGTTGAGAAAAGTTCCGTGTGAAACTTTTCCAAAGTGCAATTGAACTATTCTTAAATCATACAATGTAGAATATTTAGTGAGATGAAGGCTCCCAAGACACTCTTTTATTTCGACGATACCTTCATTGCAACTTCGATGGTGTCATAAAAAACGACGGTGTCGTCAAAATAACACTGCGCGTCAATGGGTACTCATTTTCATTATTTGTTCTATTCGCAAAAAAAATTAGCAATAGTCTACAATTTTCAGGTCATAACCAGAGAAGACAAGTAGCTCATCGTTTGCGTTCGATTTCATCCCTGTATTGCTAGAATATCCTACACGAATTATTTGTAGATTTAGGAAGATCATGAAATGCTAAAATTCCTGAGATAAAACTTGAGGGGTGTGTAGGTACAAGAGGAATGTTCAAGTAGTCTCGCGAAAGGTCAAAGCTTTAACAAAGAAATCGACGCCCTGTGAAGTGAAGCTGTGTCCACACCGAAACAACATCGAGCAACTTTTTGTCGCCTCTTGTTGCCTTTTCCTCTTCTATTCGGTGTAGACATAACTTTAGATTCACCGAGAACGAAGATTGTGTGACAAAACGAAGCACGTATAATTTAAGGAGTAGGTAATTTGGAGATGGAGATGGGGATGTGGAATAGGGCGAAGGATGTATGAATAGAAGAAAAAAAATATAAAGATAGAGAGGAAGGTATGAGAGCAGAAAGAAAAAGGTCTACGATAGTGCTGGGAATGGTTGATCCCCTCAAACGCTTGATTTCCTCACCGACAGGTGTAGGGAAAAGTGAAAGGGAAAGTGGGCGCTATAGTGGGGACGGTTTTGCCTCAATTGAGGCAAATGTGCCCAGCCCTGATCTATGCGAGAAGTAGAGTGAAGAACATGAAGTAGGTGGAACGAAATAAAATACCTGTAGAGAGATAAGAAAAGTAAATGTAACAAATCATTAGCTTTGTTTTGTCAAACAATGCTCGTGGCATTATATTTACTCTATAATTTCTCTCACTACTTTGATTCTTTTGGCTCGTACGAGCACCGGCTTGAACACACCTAATTTAAGGGACACGGGGCGAACTACATCGCTCCTAGTCAAACAACTAATTTGTAGTTTTGTATCAATAGTTAACCGAAATGGATGTGTGTTAGCAAACGAGGAGAATGTGTGTTTGTAATTGCGTTCCTAAAACATACTGGCCGTCACAGTATATATGTACCAAGAGTAACGCGTATGTGTATGAACTGGTGTTCAAATAGTAAACAGTTAGCAACTATAGATCATGCTAGATTAGTGGACCGTGTGTTAGATGTTATAGTGTTGTAACAGTTAGTATTTACACTTTCCTGTTTATGGTAGTTCTATGTCCTCTGATGGAGAAATAGCAAATACTTAGGCGTGATGCCAGGATGCAGTGTTCCCTCCCGATAGCCCTGATGTTTACGATGTTAAACGATCGTTTAATTGTTCGCGGGCTCGTTTTTTAGTCTTATCAGCTGAGTCTGTGTAGCATGACGTGCATGCCGATGTTATTTTGAGAAGATCGACAATGCGTGCTTATAGGGAGGGAATACTATAAATAGTTACGAAATGTAGATTTTACTCCATCGATTTAAATGAAACTGTACGCTACGATGTATGTTGAATGTAGAACCTCCATTTTATCTAATACATCTGTGTTACCGCTACACTTTCCATAACTATTGGTTGTTAAGCTTTGTTAATAAAATTATTTGAAATGTGAAACGATCGTCAATCACAATTTTATTAACCCTTTACGCTCCCGGTTTTTATATCCACCCCTCCAGGAGATGGCGAAACTTACCAGGCGACGGGGACAGGCTTTTGCCCACAAGATAGTTCTGATCCGACTGAGAAATTGTCCGGGCGAGGCAAACAGTACACGTTGCCTCGCCGAACCGACGCGGCAAACAACGCGTTATCGCGATGCTTGCCTCGCCCGGCCGATCCAGACCACAGATTTGCTCGTATTTATTTAACGGTTCATTTTACACGATTTTTTTTAACGCAGTTCTCTTTATAAGACCTTAACTCTTGAGAAAGTGGAACCCGAAAATTTTGAAGACTTTAAAAAACAAATATATATATATATATATACGTATTCTTAAATATATATCCTGCAAAATAATCTGCAATTTAAAAAATCAGTTTTGTTTTCTCATATAAAAGTTGAGCTTTTTACGATTTATAAAATTTATCTCCAAAAAGCCGCCTTTATAGACGTGTAAAAGCCGCCTCTCTGAAGCCGTCGTTTTTACGACAGAGATGAGACGCATAAAAGTCGCCTTCCTTCAGCTGTAAAACCGACGCCTCCAAAAAGACATCTTTTTGGACGTATAAAAGGCGTCTTTTTGAGACGTAAAGACGTAAAAAAGACGAGAGAACGACGACTTAAAGTCGTAGTGTGCTATCTGGGAATGGTACGGCAATTTTTCAGAGTCACCATTCGAGTGCAAAGGATTAACAATAATAGCAATACACAGAGAGAAGGTTAAGGTTAATACGAGGATAAACACTAGGGATGGGCGGGTATCCGAAAATTTTAAAAATTCATTTTAGTTTCCACTTTGTATAATACTTTTTTACGCAGAATTTCATAATTTATCCGAATTTCTGAAAAAATAGTAGACACTCCATCGAAAAGACTGAATGTGACCCTCGTATCTTGATAAAAAACAGAACAGTTTTTAACTTAAAACGTTAGATATTCCATAAAAAAAGTAATAAAGATCGATTTTAGTCACTATTTTAGATGCCTAAGTAACTTTTATGCGTTGCTATTACACATTTCACAAGTGTCCGGATACGTTTGAGCGGTAGTGTATATTGGCGGTAAAGTACCGATATTTTACGGGATGTTCAAGGTATTCCCTTTTATCGAGAATTTTACTTTACTGAGGCTAAAATCGCCGCGGATGCGCGAGAAATCTTGCACAATATCTCACCACTCACCACTGCGTCATACAACCTGACGCGAAACAATCGTACACATGTACCACGTGTCTGAAGACACATAGACACAAACAGAATTTAAATAGGTATAACGCAAAGAAGTATGTACTTACAAGTGCGTATTGTGTGGGAAATCCCTGCAAAAACATCAAAAGATACATAAAACACTAAATCGTTCAGTCAATGAGCGCCCATCACAAAAATAAGATGACTCCAGTGTTGTATTTTCATCTATTTATATTTCTTTTCTTCTTATATCGTTAAATTATAATAACAGAAAAATAGCAACAAGCGATCGCGATGAACAATGCGCGTAAATTGAATTATTAAACTAGATCAACTCTTTACTAGAACATACAATTATAGCAATGCATATTTTCGAATCATCGTAAGTCAACTATAGAACTATATCCCTAGTTCCTGCGTTTATCTAGGGAGATTTTAAAAATATAATTTTATATGCTGTAACCACTGACAATTTACTTGAATATAAGTAAATAAACATATTACCACAGCCTACTCTACTACAGAGTAGGCTGTGATATTACATTTGCTATCACCCAAGTTGGACTATAACGTCAATAAATAATGAATTAAATATTCGTAATAAAAGTAACGCTTTCTCTAAAGCTTCCTGTGCCAGATTTTATTGGATCTGGTTCTATGAAGATTCGTCATAGAACCTCTGTCTCTGTCGTCTGTCCGGTGCCAAATATTCAGTAGCTAAAGCTAACTTCCTATTGTGCTGTTCTATTCTTTGCTAATCATAATCTAGAGATCCCTTCATATATACAATTTCAACTAGAAACATATGTATGAACAGATCCTCTCTGGTATGAACACTGCCACAGAACTTCGTTTACTAGATAAGAACGTTTCTCGTAGATTTTCCCAGAAAAAAAAATGGAATAAATGGGCATTGTATTCAACGAAGTGCACGCGTCAAGTGTTCCAACTAAAGAATCTTTCATAGTTTTGATTCAGTTACTAAATTGTAGTAACATGTTCAATTGCGACAATGAAAATTTTTAGTTGATCAAATCTACATCATTTTAAATGAAACATTCATATTTTCTAGTAAACGAGTATTAATTTTTGTACAAACAACTGATTTACAAAGGAATTTTTTAAGGTTAATTTCCAATCTGTCAGTTTGATAATTGGTACTCCTAGTATCTAGGGATATTTCCATGGTTTATCTTGGTAACATAAATTGACGATCAACTCCCGGAGTGTGCGCCGTAGCTTCATTCGTTCGGCGACAATGGCGGCAGACCTTGATCAGTTTCAAGAGCTTTTAAACACACTTCTTAGCACAGATAACGATGCTAGGACACAAGCAGAGGTGCGTACATGTTTTCTAATTTTTACATATATATTTTTCATGTATTAATGTTTCTAACGACATATGTATCGCGAAATTAAATACTACAATGCCCGAGCACGTTGCCAACGTGTTGTCAGAGCTTGCATGTGAGTGGCATTCACCGATTAATCATGCTGAATTCTATTTGTAAAGTACAGTGGCTTGTACAATATCGGTGTGCACTGTTACACGACCGAATGTATGGCGAAAATAATACGGGAAAAAAGAAGAATACTGACAAGTGTTTAGAACAACTTAATAAAATCCAAAATGGTGTCTTGCAGAACCATGCACCCCGCCAATCTTTTACTAAGCTTCATTGCAGCTCCAATTCAACTTTCGTATAAATTCCTTGATAATCTAATGTATAGATCATGTTTTTTTCAACCTTTTCGTTAATGTTGAAGACAGGCAATTTTCATTTGCACTGCAGACTACTTCAAACAACACGAGTTCTTGCTAAGATTGATAATTTGTGTATTCGCTTTCCCGCCTACACGCAACCGTTTTCGGCTCGATTTCCGGCATTCCTGAACGTGCTTTGGATGCTATAGGAAGTATCTACATTCATTCACACGGACGTTAATGCGCAATTATACTGACTTTCATGCTGCTTCACAGTTAATGTCTTTTTATCCGTCGTATATATTTTGCAATCATTACATGATCTAAAATAAAATATCTGTGAAACTCAGCATTCTCCTTCATTATGAAACATCATGTACCTAGTTTTTATTGTAATTACAGTTTTACATATAGCATAATCATGTTTTAAATGCTTTGAAATTTTCGAGATTAATAATTTGAGCATACTTCATCCAGTAAAATACATATATTTTAGGTATTAATTGTTAATATAAGATTAACTGATTTATTTGTGTAATTAATTAATGTTTGTCCTATTCATAAGAGTTATGGTATGAAATGATTACGAATATAAAATATTCTAGGAAGCATATAAAAATCTACCCGTGGAAAGTAAGGTGACATTTCTCTTAACATCATTGTGCAATGCTATCCTTATGGAAGAAATGCGTGCTATGGCTGCTGTCTTATTACGTCGACTGTTTTCATCAGAGTTCATGGAGTTTTATTCAAAAGTAATTATGCAATACTTTCATTTTCTCTACACAAATTTGTATATATTAAAAATATGGAAATGTAATTTAAGGTACCATTCGTCGAACTCGGATTTTAATTGAATTCATTTACTTTTTATGCTTTTATAAAATAGATGTATGGCGATAATCATTACTTTTAAATAGGTATAGAAGACCAAAGACTAAAATAATTTTAAATCGCGTAATACATTCTGAAGTTTATGCCAACAACTATTGCCAATGAGAAGCTAGGCTTTCTAGCTGATGAATGACAAATCATTATCAAGTTTTATTATGCGTTATCAATTCTTTATGAAATTCAGATACCATATTAACCATAAATAAGTCGCATAAGTTATTTCAACATTACATTTGATGCAACTCTATTAACCCATTTGTGTCATAAGGAACAATGGTTAGGTTATAAGAATAATACTCTTATCACCAATTTTTTAATTATATCTAAATAGAACAATTTCAAACAGTAAAAAGAAATTTCATTATATTTGAGTAATTTGTATATATTTGTTATACATACCGTTATGTACAAAATTGCACGTATATATACGCTTCGATGAAAGTGGCCAGGAAATAGTGCGTATACATATGTTAATGATGCAAATGGGTTAAGAATTGTGTCAAATATGTGTTTCATGTATAGAAGATAAAAGAAAAAATGTCTAAACTAACTGCATGTTTTCGCAACAGCCATACTAATTTTAGTATAATTGGGCTTTAGATTCCGCCAGAAGCACAAGTTCAGTTGAAAGAACAAATTTTATTATCCGTTCAAAATGAACAAACAGAGACTATTCGACGTAAAGTTTGCGAGGTTGCGGCTGAAGTTGCACGAAATTTAATTGACGAAGATGGTAATAATCAGTGGCCAGAATTTCTGCAGTTCCTATTCCAATGTGCTAATAGTCCTTCGCCAGCACTAAAAGAAAGTGCTCTTCGAATGTTCATGTAAGTTTGCAATAGAAGCATATTTTCAAAACAATATTTGTGTATTGTTACATTATATTTTCATTCAGATCCGTCCCTGGCGTTTTTGGAAATCAGCAAGCAAATTATCTCGATCTTATTAAGCAAATGTTACAGCAATCTGTCATGGATTCTGCAAATTACGAGGTAATTCTAATAAAAACTTTACCAGATTTATTGGCGCTAGATCGACACATTCATATTATTTCATATGGGAGACTGATACACGAGACTTCATTAGTTAAGCGTCTCGTTACTTTGTCTTCCTATAAAAATAGTTGCCTTCTGATGACTGTAACTTGTGAAGATCTAATTTGCAGACAGATACGAGGCATACAAGGTTGTTTCATGTATCTGTCAGACTTTTAGCATTAGTTCATATAGGATAATACAATGTTTTTAAAGACCAATATAAACAAGATTATTAAAATAATGAATTTTTATTATCTAGGTCAGATTTCAAGCTGTAAGAGCAATTGGAGCGTTTATCATTTTGCACGATAAAGAAGTTAATATACAAAAACGTTTCTCAGAACTATTACCCGCAGTTATACAAGTAACTGCTCAGTCAGTAGAAAAACAATCAGATGATGCTCTCTTAAAAGTTTTAATCGATTTGGCAGGATCAACGCCGAAATTTCTCAGATTACAGTTAGAAAACATAATCGAAATGTGTATGAAAATATTTTCTAATGAAGAAATGCCAGATTCCTGGAGACAACTGGCATTAGAAGTATTAGTATCATTATCAGAAACCGCTCCCGCAATGATACGCAAGGTTGGCGGGAAATATATAATAACTTTAGTACCATTAGTACTAAAAATGATGACGGATATAGAAGAAGACGAAAAATGGAGTTTCGCTGATGAAATCGTTGACGATGATAATGACAGCAACACCGTTGTTGCAGAAAGTTCTTTGGACAGATTAGCATGTGGTTTAGGTGGTAAAACGATGCTACCACAAATTGTACAGAATATTCCTTCAATGTTGAATAACAGTGACTGGAGATACAGGTAAATTTCGTAATATTTTCGTTATTTTATAGTTTCATCGCCATCACAGATATGTCAGCGTTTATATGCATTTTGCAAATAATTGCGTTACATCTGTGATAGAGTAACCTATAAGAATAGCCTCTGTTTTCATCTATCGTTCTGATAGATAAATATTAGAGGTTCTTGTAGGATGTTCTTCCCAGAGAGTTGACAATAATTTAATAATGTTATTGTCATAGTTTTAGAACAAACATTACATTTTTACTAAAGATACGCAAGAACCCGAAAGTGTCGCGAAATTTTCGGGTTCTCGCACACCTCTAAATTTTACTATTTTATATGAAATAATTGACGAAACCGTACAATAACACTAAATGTTTGTTTTTAGACATGCAGCTCTTATGGCAATTTCTGCGGTAGGAGAAGGTTGTCATAAACAAATGGAAGCAATATTACCTCAAATTATGGACGGAGTCATTCAATATTTACAAGATCCTGTAAGCGGAGTCATAATTATAAATGAAAATTTTAGTCCATGAATAGAGTCAGCAGTTACGTTTCGTGTGCAAACATAATAGCGTTACATTCATGGCAGAGTAAAATATAAGTTCGATATTTGTCTTACATTGTCGTTCTGACAATGTTTGTACTAAAATATTGGCTTACGAGTTCCTGAGAGTTGACTGTTTTTAAATAGTCATAGTCACGGAACATACAAATTTCATATTAAAATATTACATGCTATTAAAACCTTTCATTTGTTACATCAATTTTCTTTACAGCATCCCCGTGTAAGATACGCTGCTTGTAATGCAGTAGGCCAAATGTCAGCCGATTTTGCACCCATATTTGAAAAAAAATTCCACAATAAAGTTGTTCCCGGATTATTAATGGTTTTGGATGATAATGCCAATCCGAGGGTTCAAGCTCATGCGGGTGCAGCTCTTGTGAATTTCAGTGAAGATTGTCCGAAACACATATTAACACCGTATTTGGATGCTATTATGGGTAAACTGGAATCAATACTCACGGCGAAATTCCAGGAATTAGTCCTAAAAGGAACGAAACTTGTTCTTGAACAAGTATGTATATCAATTCGATTTAACGAATTGAGTAGTAATGTAGTAATCCCTTTAATTGAATTTTTTTTTAAAGGTTGTTACTACCATCGCGTCGGTAGCCGACACTTGTGAAGAACAGTTTGTAACATATTATGACAGATTAATGCCATGCTTAAAATATATCATACAAAATGCAAATCAGCCCGAACATAAAATGCTTCGGGGTAAAACTATTGAATGTGTAAGTCTTATAGGACTTGCAGTTGGACCTGAAAAGGTAATGTATAGCAATGATTTAACGCTGCGTGATTTCCGATTCATTTAAACATTCGAAAACGTTTTAATATTTTTGCGATTGTGTAGTTTATTGCAGATGCCAGTGAAGTTATGGATATGTTATTAAAAACACATTCAGAAGGAGATGCTCCAGATGACGATCCACAAACAACTTATCTGATATCTGCTTGGGCTCGAATTTGCAAAATTCTTGGTGATTTATTCTGTTTCGATTATGAGGTTTCAAATTGTGAAATCAAAATTTAAAATAACATCTTTATCTCTCTAGGTAAACAGTTTGAACAATACTTACCACTTGTAATGGGTCCAGTTTTACGTACAGCAGCAATGAAACCCGAAGTTGCTTTACTCGATAATGAAGACATGGAAGGCATAGAAGATTTGGATTGGGAATTTGTTTCTCTTGGAGAACAACAAAATTTCGGAATCAAAACAGCTGGACTGGAAGACAAAGCCTCTGCCTGCGAAATGTTAGTTTGTTACGCGCGAGAATTGAAAGATGGTTTTGCAGAGTACGCAGAAACAGTAGTACGACTAATGGTTCCTATGTTGAAGTTCTACTTCCATGACGGTGTTAGATCAGCAGCCGCTGCGAGTTTACCGTACCTTCTTGATTGTGCCAAGATAAAAGGTTATAGAAGTTGCATAATAACATTTTTGAACCTTAATATATTAACCGTTTGAATGCTACGCAACGCGGTCGAACTTCTATCGATTCACTGTTGATGCGCTGCGGTAAAATCTCAGATTCTAATGTTAATGGTTATACATTATTTTAAGAGGTTTTTATTAAATTAAAACTTGGCCCTCATTGTCTTCACGGCAGCTAAGTGTTACTCATCGAAACTGTAACTCCTACTAGAAACAATTGGCATTTTTCCACAAGATTTTTGCAATGAACGATTTCTCGTTTTTATTCAAACGGTTAAGCTAGAAATGATAGGTTGATACGCTTGAACACCTATAACAACTGCATTACAGGTCCACAATATCTTGAAGGAATGTGGGCATATATATGCCCAGACTTATTGAAAGCAATCGACACGGAACCAGAATCTGAAGTCCTGTTGGAATTATTATATTCTTTAGCTAAATGTATCGAAACCCTTGGTAGCGGCTGTTTAGGAACGGATCCCATGGCTGAACTCTTACGTATCTTAGTTAAGTTACTTAATAAACATTTTGAAAGAGCAGTAGCCAGATTGGAAAAACGTAAAGATGAAGATTATGACGAGGTAAGATATTATACAATGTATGTTCGTTTTCTTATATTTGTTTATCGTAAAAGTGTATGAAAATGTCGGGTCGGGTCCTCACACATCTTTACATAAAATTTTACATATATCATAGTCGTGAATAAATATCAATTTTTATGTTTGTGCTAGGTGGTCGAAGAACAGCTGGCCGATGAAGATGATGAAGATATATATACACTCAGTAAAATAGCAGACATTTTGCATGCTTTATTTATGACTTACAAATCAGCATTCTTCCCATTCTTCGATCAAATTTGTGGACATTTTGTAAAATTATTAAGTCCCGATAGACCTTGGTCGGATCATCAATGGGCTTTGTGCGTTTTTGACGATGTGATCGAATTCGGTGGACCCGAATGTGCAAAATATCAAGAATATTTCCTCCGACCAATAATACAATACGTGTCGGACAAATCAGCAGAGGTCAGACAAGCAGCTGCTTATGGTTGCGGGGTTTTGGGGCAACATGGAGGAGAGGCATTTGCTCAAGCATGTGCAGAAGCCCTACCTAGGTTAATGGAAGTTATAAACGATCCAGAATCGAGATCTCCAGAAAATGTTAACCCTACTGAAAATGCCATTTCCGCAGTTACAAAAATTCTTAAGTATAACAACAAAGCAATTAACGTTGATGAAATACTTCCACATTGGTAAGTTCATATTAAGTATTTCTGAAAAATGTCCAAAAATTCTATCGAGTTTAATCGAGAAATTAATAGACTGTTACACATTTTATTTAATATAAATTTAACGTAGTTAATACAGTGTAGTTCTTTTTTTGAGAGAGAGAAGATAAGTTAGAATAATTTGTTCAACTATTACCAAATACTCTGTTTGATTCTAGAAGTTGTACTTAGAAGATTCTAGAACATTTTAAAATTGAACAGTTAATTACTATCGGAAAATTACTATATAATATTATAGTAGCAATAATTTTAATAAATATTGTATTTGTATTGTTTAAATATAGGCTCTCTTGGTTACCAGTAGTTGAAGACGAAGACGAAGCTCCCTACGTATATGGATATCTTTGTGATTTGATCGAATCAAATCATGTAGCAGTTTTAGGTCTAAATAATGCAAATCTACCTCGGCTAATAAGTTTCTTTGCTGAAGCACTTCACAGAGATGCGGTACCTACAGACAATCCTGTCAACGGCAGAATTCTTTGTATCGTTAGACAAATACAGGTACGTTGCATTAAGATTCATAGAATTCTTGGCATCAATCATTGTCGTATTATAAATTATAATTTTTACTACATAACACATGTACAAACCTATTCTTTATTTGTTTTAGAACAACGAGTCTATGTTCCAAGCATGCATAAGTGCATTAACAGCAGATCAGCAACAAGCATTATACAAAGCACTTAGTGCACAGCCTACTAATTAGCCATTTGTTTCTTATCCCCGAACTTAAACGCCTTAATATAAAAGAAAAAACACATTTGCTTTAATAAAGCTTATCGTGAAAATCACAAGACTTTAGGTAGCTACATTATACCTATGGAACATTTACTCCAGCCTAATTATTAAAAGAAACACTACCGTGTGTAACTATTTGACACGATGAGCATATTTGTTAATTGTATTTCACTAATAGGTACAATAATTTTCCCATTTTTACTATTCGGATTTGCAAATTAATGACACGACACTTACGCTCATCACCCCTCAGTGAGGTATGATACGTCGCGTATAAGTCTAGGAGTGTAAACGTAATTAAAACGTATAAGCGAGCTCGCATTGACGAAAAATTTTGACACCCGTTTTTCAGTTTGCATCACTCGTAAGAGCAACACAATTACTGGATGTACATATGCGAATTTATTTTCAACGCAGCAAAATTAACACGTTATACTTCCCGCCATTGACAGCCGAACGATGCTAAATTTTTTTTTAATACAGCTTTGTAAATTGCATAGTATTTTTAAATATAAATGACAGCTTTGTTCCGCGAACATTTGAATTTTGTTCTTTTGTCACTGCGATCTCTAATTCGTCCCAATTATTTGCATTCTGAAACTGTTTATTCGGCAGAATAACGAAATTGCAAAAAAAAATGAAAAATAGATTGGAAAGACACCAACTCATTGCCACCGGATAATGGCAGAACATATTGTGATTTAGGTATTTTATTATTAAATTTAGGTACAGTAAATGTTATTTAATAATAATATCGATAATATTACAGCGTTGAAGTTAGATGGAGCCGTATACGAATGTCTTTTAAAGGAAACGTAATGAACTTCGAAAGATTTTGTCTCTGATAATATCATCATGCGTGGTATATTATATTATACCGTCTCTCGAACACTTTCCCGACTTCAAATTACAGGAAACTCAAGTATATTTTCAGTTTAATGAAATTTTATTTGATTTCATAATTTTACAGCTACTTTATATTAACTTATTACGCTTATTATTTAGCTGTAATTTTGCACCCGTTTTATTATCTCGACATCTACAAATGAAAAGGAAAAAAAAGATAATGCTGGGCATTACGTTTCTTCAACATTATTGTATAACAACCAATATAAATTGTAAGAACATCAATGTTACAAATGAAATGACTGAGAGGAATAGCGAAATTACAACTTCCTGTTCTTGTTGCTATTTATTTATACAAAATATTTACTATTGCATGCTAACTTGCAATGGAAAATATATACATCATAAAATTTGCGGCTAGTTGCAACATAAAATCCCTCAAAAAAAAATTTTTATTACGACATGTAAGGGAATAGAAATAATGCTCGGACATTTATTTGTATATATATCAAAGTATATAAATATTAAATAAATACATAACGTTGAATTACATGAATGTAATCATCATTGATGAATGATAGATACTGTCTCAATTATTTCATAAAGATCAACATACAATATGTGAAAAATACAATGTATGGGTGTAAACTACTTAGTAATCGATGAAGGACTTTTTATGCTATAAGCAGTGACAAAACATGTCAACGCAAAATCAACATAAAAAAAGGGAATTTATAATTCTTATAATTATATAGAAATTATTTTAAAGTTACTAATAATTAAAATAAACCTCAGCTTTTTAACTGATTGTTTTATTTCACCTTTTATAGGAATAAAACATTTTCAGATTAAACAGGATAAAAAAAGCAAGTCCAAGAATAATATATGTACTATTTATACATATCTACTACTAAAATTCAAGACAGTGTTTCACTGTTATAGAGAAGCTGTCAAGTGTGTCCATGTTACGAACGTTGCTTCCTTTTCCGCGTTACATTACACATGTAAACTCGTGTAATTACGAAATATTGAATAATGCATGGTTTAAGTAATTTCTGTAGCTCACTTAATGTCAAGTCATTTCATAATTAATGGTTCAAGAAAAAGAAAGGTTCTCTCGTGAATAATATTAATTTCAAAGTACACGACGGTATTTTCCATTTAAAATTGAGGTTATGAAACGCAATTGAATTTGAATGTTATTCATTATGCTTATATATTTGTTAATGCAATAATAGGAAACTACAAATAATGAACAGATACGTTTAAGAATTAATAAGTTCTACTTTATGATATAATATGCTTGTGCAATAAGTATATTTCATTTTCTCAAAAATTAAATTTGAACGAAAAAATTGGTTGTACATTTTTTATGAATTCCTATATGAACAATCATCCATTTTCCACTTATGACGTTATTCCTGCTGCACCCTGTAATCTACAAGTATACAGATTTCATATATGAAGGTTGGAAAGATCGTATCACTTTCACACAACTCATAATTTATTTATTTTTATGACGGTATACATATGATCTCGCGTGTCCCGCGAGTATATATATATATATATATACATATACAATGTTCCTTTTATTATTCACACTTCCTTATCAAGTAGACATAACATAGATTGCAACGTCTCAGCATCACAATTCCTGAATTATGTCAAGAAATAATATATATATTAGGTTTGGCAACTTATAAGTATACTAGGTGTGTCCAGATAAGATAACAGGAAGAGGATAGATAAATATATCAACATATTTTTAATCGTTTGGTTATTCTACGTAAACTATATGAATTTAATATGTATATGTTATGTAGTCATAGAAAATGTCTTGTCAATTATACCTGTCTCTAAACTTGCAATAATTTATTTCAAAATAGAAAAACAATATATACATATAGAATGGAAACGTTGTACTGTAAATACATTTATACATGAAAATATACATTGAATATTTTTAACGATGTATCAGTTAATAATGCAACACACAGTAGAGAAAGATAATAAATAACACGAAGTCCTAGCAAAACTTATCACGCGTGTTATGAAAATTTCCTGAAATTTATTTCATACATTTTACATAATTCGAAACATTTCGTGATGCGACTATTTTAACAGTATTATCACTAAAAGAAATTTTAATTAACGTTATTTAAATCTATTCGAACGAAATCTCAAATTTTTAATAATTGAACGTTTTAGAACGAAGAACATATTTATGATATTTATATTTTCTTATGTAACAGCAAATTCAAAAAAAGTAATTTTAGTATGTACTATTTCTTCGTAATTAAATGTATACATGTAGTTATGCGCATGTGATATTACAAATATGTGACACCTCAGATCATCCGATATTACGTCATCGTTCTCCCTCTCTTTCATAACGGACGGTCATTTTATCGTGAAACTCCTTTGTATCTACATGTCGGTGCACTTCAAGCTTATTTCATAGAATCCAGTGACATTGTGAAAAATTGGATATTAGTCATAATTGAACAGTTAGAAAGCATACATGGTGTACCTCTTATTTATGAAACGTACGTTGTTTCAAATTGTGAGAAAGTTCAAATTGTATTAATTCTTTTCCTTGCAGCGCCTTTTAGGCGGCAATTTTCAAATTGATTTTTCGTGTTGTGTCATGAAAACCTTATTGTTACATATTTCATAGTTTTAATTTAATAATCTGAATATAATATATATATATATATACTTTAGACACATTTTAAATCACAATAACTTATTTATAAACGGACCAAACAACTTCATTTCTGTCAAACTAGACGGCTTAGTTTACTAGATGATATCTAATAACAATTTTTGGAAAAATTATGTTTAGTCTGAATTACGAAACAATAGTAAAAGTTGTTTTTCACAACCTTTTCATATGGGCTTGCAACGAAAATTTAAAAAACGTATTTTGTAGATTCATAAAATGTTGAAAATTGCATCGAAAGTGATTATGTGGTTTATGTATTATAAATTATTAAGAATGGTGAAAACTGCTAACTCATATAAGCAAATTCACAATTTCGACGAAATCTTCAGTATGTGTATAACTTAATATGAATTATCTACAAAATATATGTTTTTTAAATTTTCGTTATAAGCCCAAATAAAAAAGTTGCAAAAAGCAACTTTCACTAGTTTTTTCGTAATTTAGATTAAATTCAATTTTTCCACAATTTCCATTACTCGTCGTCTAGTTTGACAGAAAAACTAAAGCCGTTATTGGTCCATTTATAAAAAAGGTATTCTAACTGCATATTGATACTACTAGTAATTCTGATAAAAAGAAATTAGTTCCCAATTTAGACTGACATGTTACCATCAATTGAATTAACTTGTGTATTTTAATAAATTTGTTGCATGACTCCTGCTTTATGCTAGTAAAGATGAAAACCGAAAATTTCTGTTTGCATGCTTGTTTTCATGCTTTTATTTTCGGCACTTGTGAAAACAGAACTAGATTTAAATAAAGCTGTACGGCTTCTTGTCCTCAATCGTAATTCCCATATTCTTTTAGCGCAGAATACTAACACACGTATACTTCAGACTTTATTACCTGGGATTCACAGTGCTGTTATTCGGCCCTGGTTGTGTATTGAAGCGCGTGCAGTGTGCAGAATATCCACGACAAGTGTCGTGGCGGGCGTCTGCTGGCTCAGCTGTTAAATAGTATGTAATAGTAATATTAAATATGAAATACCTGGTAGACTTCGTACGAACTTTCACCAGAATTTACACCGTCAATGTATTTCGCAAAAATTAATCAAAGTTAGAGTTCAATAAACTTCTAACGGGAACACTTCGATTTTTCGTCATATCCTATTACTTGTCCGTGTAGTAGTTGCACGTAACAAAATAAGGGCGTCAAAAAGGTTCGTGCCGTTCAACTGATTTTTGAAAAAATGACAAGGAAATTTTTTTAGTGACAAACAGCACATACAACGACGGACTATCGAAAGCCGGGTCATCGAGTCATTTAGTTCTTTACGTTTCTCGTATCGTTAAATTATTATTACGTTGTAGACATTGTGTTTGTATTTAGTCACACGTTTTTGGTTACGTTTTGATTCGTGTGTATTTAAGTACTTATGTATGTACTCGTCTTTTATCAAATTTCTAATGTATATTCCTAACATCTGAATTATTTGTGCAGGATGGATGAATATTTGTAAATTCGTTAAAAGAAACAATGCATAATAACGCTAAATATAATTGATTCACAAAAATTTTGGCATTCCCATAAATGGTTCTAGCAGATTAAACACCTATATTCACAAACAGTTTATAAGAATTGCAATGATTTATAAATTTAGAGCTGTACGATGAAATTTATTCATAATTTAAAAATAATCTATGATAATCAGGTAAAATTTCGGTTTCTGTATATATTATTAGATATAGTTCACTAGATAAATGTTTAGAAATATTTAAGTAGAAATCATATTTTTGAACGCTTATTAAATTTTATATTGTTAATATCTGTGTTCAATATTATTTATAGATTTCTGTTTGTTTGACGAAGTATGTTTGTAAATATTTTTGGTTTTTCTATTTTTAAGTTATACTTTCTACCTTAGTATATGCTATGCTTATATGTTATGTTTTCTGTGATAATAATATAAATCTAATTGGTTTTTACTTTGAGACATTTATTCCTTTATATTTCAGCGTTTACACTCAAAGATATTTGGTCGCTTGTTCAATGATCAATGAAATTGACTTCTTTATCGAAACAAAGCGTGAACGAATGATTGAAGTTTTATCTAGTTAAAGTTAATCATACAGCTAAAAGATCAAGAAATGGTAGGACTATACACATTAAAATAGATTTTATTTTTTATTTTAATTTCTTTTGTAAATTATGAATGCTATGAGAGCAATCAAACATTTTTGAGCATTAGTGTATTTTAATACATTATTTTCCATGTCTTATTAAATTGTTTATCTTGCATTACACATAACTTAAATCAGATGTTTTATGAAATCATTATTTTAAACGATTGACATTAATAATATCTATTTCTATTGTTTAATAGGATTTATATGGTCAAAGATTGAAACGGTAGAAAATGTCTAGGAAACGTGCTAGAGAAGGAACTATGTTACATTCTACGTCATACTCAACTATTCAAAACGGAGAAAGTGCATCTTGTTCTACAGAAGACTCGCAAATTTATCCTGTAAGTATATTTTAATATTTCAACAAATATTTCTATGTTTCTTAATTGCAATTTAATTTCAAAAATAACTTGATCACATGTTACTACATTTGTATTGTTACTTGCTATGCATTGTGTTATTTGTTTTCTTATTAACATATGGCTCCAGGTTATATTACATAAAGTTCTTGATTAAATACCTCAGTTCATTTCTTTTTATGATAATGCTAACCTGTATCAGTTAATATATTTATAATCTAAATCTGTATCGTTATAATACCTTGTTTCCTAATGTATTCGTATCAATCAATGTTAAGTTTATATACAGGTCAACATTTATCTGTAATCATTCAAAGATAATTTTCTCTTTAATGTCAAAGTCAAAATATGGGAGCAAGTACTTTTAATGATAATGGCATGATATGATTCAAGATCATTAGCGTATCTAGTTGATATAATACCACAGACACCTCATTGTGCAAATAATCTAGATTGAATGTCTAACACAAATAACTATATTAATAAAGCACCTATTAAACCTGTGATATATCTTGCAATGTATTTTAAACGAAAGTGTTTCGAAAGGAAATTTCATCATCTCCATAGCTAGGAAAATTATTCTTCACTCTAAAAAAAGAAAGCTTTTCTGAAAAATCAAAGGAATTTACTATAGAAACAGTTTGATATAACAAAAAAAATATAATTGTTTATAAAGTACTTTTTTTTAAATCACCTTAACAGTTGGTGACAATGACTTGGGGGACCAACAGGACATCAAATAATGAATCAGATCAAATTTCACTGAAAAAACATAATAGTGAAATTTCAGTTTGCTACAAAGAACTTCCAGTGAGTTTAATATTTTTTTTTTTTAATAATTTTAATAACTTTTAATGTAACTTATGATTCAATTTATATTTGTTAATTTTCTTTTTAAACATGAATGAATCTGTTTCTATTGTACTATGTTCAATATATAGTAAAACGAAATATATAAATGAATTATTAATTATTTATTAAATAAGTCAATATATTACACACTGTGGTTCTCTTTAAACATTAGTAATCGCAGCAATGATTTCAATGAAATATTTATCTTTACTAACGCATTCATTGTCATTACAAATTTAAGGCTTCCATAGTACTATAAGCATTAATGTAAAGTTAAATTTAAATATTGAATTATATGTGCATGTTTTTTTACTCTTTTTTATTGTAATATCGAATCAATGAAAAGGGTTTTCTAGTTAGTTAAAACTTTACTTTCATACGAGCATAATGGATTGCTAATAGTTCAGGTGATTTTATTTTGTTCATCTAATTTAAGAAATTATGTCTTCAATATTTTGTTTAATATTTTATTTTTGTACTGTATATTATTTTGATATCGCAGTAATAATATTTTATTCCAGTCTATATGCAAGGAAGCCCCTTTCAGCGATGATGCTGAAGCAGTCGCTGAAAGAAGTGTATGTGATTATAATATTCGAATTACATTGAAAATGGCAAAAAGTGGTAAAGGTTAGTTTAACTGGTTGTCAGATGAGCAAAAGCTACAGAATTTTGTTTGAAACATCGGTAAGTAACATAGTCTTTATTTTAGCTCCTAGGAAAGTCAGGGTTTATGCAGATGGTATTTATGATCTATTTCATCAAGGACATGCGCGGCAGCTCCTACAAGCAAAAAACATTTTCCCAAATGTGTACCTTATTGTTGGAGGTGAGTGTGACAAACATAATTTAATTACAATGTACTCAATTTTGTTATAGATGCATAAAATCTGTGGTCTAAATATCATTTATGTGCTCTAAATGAAGTATCTTGCGAAATGCAAAGAATTGTAGAATATGTGTACGTTTGGTTCTGCAATGAAAAGGAAAATAAAAATAAATGAATAGTACAAATATGCCATAAATTTTATTGTTTTACAGTTTGTAATGATGAGCTTACTCATAGTAAAAAAGGTAGAACAGTGATGACTGATGGCGAAAGGTATGATGCAGTAAGGCATTGTCGATATGTAGATGAAGTAGTCAGAGACGCTCCATGGGAGTTGGATGATGAGTTTATCACAAAACATAAGGTATAATTGACCATATAACTAATTCTCATTTTCTTAAAAATACAAATATAAATTGTTAGTAGCGTGATGAATGAATATTGTAGATTGATTTTGTTGCGCATGATGATATACCTTACATGACGGATGATAGTACAGACGTGTATGCTGCTTTGAAAGCAAAAGGTATGTTTGTAGCTACACAAAGAACAGAAGGAGTATCGACATCAGATATTGTAGCCAGAATAGTTAAGGATTATGATATTTACGTAAGAAGAAATCTTGCTAGAGGTTACAGTGCCAAAGAACTTAATGTTTCTTTTCTCAATGTACGTAATCATTTCTGCACTTGTGAAACGCAATGATATCATTTTATACTAAATAGTTTCTAATTGCAGGAAAAGAAATTTCGGTTGCAGAATAAATTTGATGATTTGAAAGATAAGGGAAAACGTGTTATGGAAAACATTGGTGAAAAACGCATGGATATGATTAGCAAATGGGAAGAAAAATCTCGAGATTTTATTGATGCTTTTTTGTTACTATTTGGCAGAGAGGGCAGATTGGTAGGTATTTGTACTCATTATTAAAGTATTATATATATTTTACAAACTAAATCGATAATTATTAAAGGTGTACAAGAACCAGAAAATGTTGGATATCCGATGGTTAGGATGGGTTGAAACGAGTCGGGTTTTCGAGAATATTTGAGAAACCTAATATGCTTGGGAATCCCCAGATATATTCGAGAATCCCGATATGTTTGAGAACTCGACTGGAGTTGAGTCGACTGACCCGACATTTTCGGGTTCTCGCACATTTCTAATAATTATGAACTAAAATTTGAAAAATGTGTACATCAAGTTGTATTGTATATGTGTGCACACACACGCATGGCTGTTATGCATTACATTACAGTAGAATTTTGTTATTGCGAGTTAATATACATTTTTCTATTTTTCGTTATTCATAGTCAACAATCTGGAATGAAAGTAAAGGTCGTTTGATGCAAGCACTATCTCCTCCTGCAAGTCCAAAAAGGGATGGCAGTCCAAATAGCAGTAATAGCAGCAATAATGAGGAAGATCAAACAAGGTACATCTCAGCATTCAAGTCAATTGATTAACATGCAACACCATATTATGTACCGCTTCCATACGAAAACCTTCAATACTTCACATCACCCACTTGCAGCATGTTATGTTAGTATACTATCCTACATTGTAAAATCAATTAAATTAATAGTAAGTAATAATGTGTAATTTCTTTAATGCTTGTTACTAACACTGCCATAATCATCGAAGGAGACTTGAACAAAACTTTTTCATCCTGTATATCAAGGCCACTAAGGTTTTTCATTTTTATTAACGAAAAAGAAATTAATTTTTGATAATCGAGCGCACATCTTTATATTGCACATTTTGAGAAGCTGACAATTATGCAAGTGAAAAAAGCGTGTTCAAAGTTTCTTTATCTTTCTGCTTTAATCTAAACGTTATATATCTGTTACTTTTAAATATAAATATGCCTAATTAATATACTTATTTTACTTTACAGTCCACCACCAAAAAAGACTGGCCGTTTTGAGTTTTCAGGAGATAATTATTATTTAAGCGACGACTACAGCGACGATGAAGAGGCAAATTTACACTCCAAATGATAATATACTTTCTTACATTAGTCTTCTGACCAAAAAATAATATGCAATTTCTTTAAAAATATTTAGAGATATTTTCATATAGCTAAGTGAACTGCTGATATGGATTACAATGCTATGCTTCATAGGCTTTTGTATAGCATGATTTCATACTGTTCACACCATACAACTACCTGTTAGGGCATAGAAATTTAACCAGATAATGAATTATAATATAAAGATTAGAATATGTATTTCAGATTTATATACTATTACGTTTAGACATTATAAATTATTTAAATTTTCTGTTGCAACTGTCTAAAAAAATGTCCAGTATCATAACTTGCATTCTTAACTCGTAAGTTCCTACCTTTAAATCAGTTCTATTATATATTTTGAATTTCATACTCTATTAAGAAGTCAAACAGTATATTATTTTATACAGAGGACTACGTTCATATAGTTTAAATGTCCAGTTAATAATTTGTAATCATTTTCAATTACTTCATTATTAATTTTATAACATGTTTTTTACAAATTACCTCGTAATTTATTACTTACATAATGTTACGTACTTACAGTCAATATTTTTACTGTAACATGTATTAAATTACATTTCGATTTTCAAGTAAATGACGACATATTTATTTTACAATCGTCTAACGGACACAAGAAATCATTTATTTCTTGTAAAAATTTATATTTGTAACTTATTAATACCATTAAAATACAAAAATGTGGAGAAAACAAAAAGTTGAACAAATGTCAAATGAATTTTATTTCAACGTATGGAAGTAATTGCGCAGAATATACAGTAGAAAAAATTAAACATTATTTTTGAAGTAATTGTGTTTATTTAATCAGTTATTAATTATGTGGGAAGCTTATTCAATTCTATTATTTAATATTTTGTAATTTAAAAATATTTTTTACGATATATATGGAAATTGTTTTTGTATTATTACGTTATTTATATACAGTAAAATTCGTATAAACTGAAGTTAACGAAATTTAGGATACGTGAAACTACATTGTTTAATGTATAATATAAATGTTGTCAAAGTATGGATAGCGTTTTGATAATGGTGCTTTTATTTGAAGATACTTGAATACAACAACCCTGGAATGGTGCGACCATTTTTGTACATTTAAATCGTGCAATAGATTTCTAAAATTTTGGTATCAGTAGTAAATATTTTTTAAATGCATGATCAAGATATTATTTATTTTTACGTTTCGGTGTGTAATGTACAGAATAATAATGTATGTATTTCTCACGCGAATTAGTTGCTGTGTTAATAGTGTATAATTCCAGGGCTAATGTATAAAGTTATGTACTTTAGCGTAAAACTTAAATTGAGCAAATGTGAAAAATTTATAATGCAAAATAGATATATACAATTGTAAAAATTGATACGCTTCTGTTTCGTAATACGTACCAATGGTGCTTGAATTCGACACTTTTTATTTATGTTCAGCATGCATTTCTTTAAAGCATGCAGAGAAAACTTCTTCAATATGTTAATTTTTTTTTATTGAAATAATTAGTATTGAATATATAAATTCGTAGGGTATATATAATAATGTTCTATGGGAATAGTATTTTCGACATTTTTTTTAACATCTCTCCATTTAATAATGATTATATACGCACATTTTTACCGAACGACGAGTAAAATTTATTTGATTGAGATTTTTCTGTAAAATACCAAGTTTGAAACCAAGCATAATTAGATTTTAAAGTATTCATATGTACATACTATGTATAGATACGAGTCATATTTGGTTAAACATATAGACATACAACTTAAGCAATAGCTATATATTGTCTGTTATTTATGTGTGAAAGAATAAAAGGCAATAGAATTTATATTTCAATAAGATATTACGAATTGTTTGCAACTTAATTTGGATAGTACCAATCTGTTGCATATTCAATATAACAAAGATAAATTAATGTATTTATGAATCACACATGTAAATCATAGTTTATATATTTATATCCTTCAAATATACATTTAAGTAAATGGATGTTTCTTTTATTATAAGTGTTCATTAATATTTTCATTCGGAAAAAGTCATTGTATTGTCAACTACATATATACATATTTATTATGTAAACATTTCTTTCTAGCAAAATAATAAACCACAAATAAAGTTTTAATATTTTTAGTTTGTATAGAAAGTTATATTTTACATAATTTTCGTAAAAATCAATAAAATCAATGTATGTTTTCCAATTTCGATTTCAATTATTCAAATAATTGAATAAAGGGACATGATGAAAAGTTACAATGTTGCCAAATGTTTCAATAGAGATGCATTTATTTTCTCGTTTTAGCTATATTTAATTATAAAATTTTATATTTGATACATTAATGAATAACGACGTGTGTGACATATTTAGTAATACATGAGTGTATCATACGACTGTGAAAATATTAATAATAAGATACATAACAAAAAAAAATTAAGTAATTGGTAGTATGCGACACAAGTGGCATCATGCTTCTGACGGCGATAACTTCATGTTTATGTGGGTAGTAACATAGTAACGGCGCGTAGAAGCTCTACGAATCGTTTGTTCTTCGTTCCACTATTTACAGTCGTTTAATAATAATAAAATACAGTCTTTCGTCTTAGACTGTTGCGCATTTGCATGCGCCTTCGAGTCCTATTGCAAAATGTAGCTGGTGTTTTGCCGTATTTTAATATCAATCTCGATCTACGAGTCTCTTTGTGAACGATAAAGCGAGTTGTTCACACTAATCTGAAGTGAGTAGAATTTATTTAGTGCGCGCGTTATATTTACGAGAAAGGCAGCAACATTTCAGCAATCTGTGAACAATGGCAAGTGGCTAAAGAAGTATGTATATATACTAAGGAAGAACAACGGAGATAAATAGAGAAAAATGCGGTGTCGCTGCCACTGATAATTGCGTGGACTTGAAACTCTATGACACTTGTCTCGAGCAGGAAAACAGAACGGACCACAAGGCTGTCATATTCGTGATGGATTTTAAATAAACATTAACGGTACAAAGTGTTGTTTAGTGCCAATATTCGAACATATATACAGTCGCATTGTTATTAATGTACGTTCGAGTTTTCTACTTTGTTAAGAAAGAGTAATGCTGTAGTTGTACATTGCGATACATTCGAAATTAATTAATATTTTGTACTAATCAACAGAATATATATTTCTGGATTTTGTTTTCACCTTAGAAATATTTGTAAATGATTTTGTAGTATGATAAAGTAAAAGTAATTTATAAACATTATAAACTAATGTTTATTCTGAACGCTACTTAAAACATTAAAGTAAAAACGAACGTTATATTACTTTGTTAACAAGTTATTCATTGTTTCATTTGAATGTTTTGTGTGCCATTGTACAAATATGGAACGATTACTCATAATTTCAATGCATAAGATTCAAAATAAAAAATCTCCAACATAATATATATGAGTATACACATTAAATGTTATTTTACTTAATAGGAATATTGAATTTTGATCACGTCACATAAATACTAATACGACTGTGATCACATGCTTGCGCAAGCGTTGGTATGCATTTGTTCCAGAAGTGTCGGGTACCCGCTACAGGTTCGGGTCGGGCCGTCGGGCCGTAAAAATTCGGGTGGGTTCAGACGGTTACCCGTGACATACGAATACTCGAATAACCCGCCTGTTTCGGAAAGCCCGAATGTATCGGAAAAGAAGACAAAAACATTGAATTAGGTAAACACAGTAATTGATTTTATTTGTAGGAATGTTTTATTTTTATTTAAAGTTGCAATGTAAAAAACATAATTCAGATTAAAATGTACTTTACAATGTTTAAAATATAAAAGAAAATCCTATTTTCCAAAAATACATGCAACTTTCATTCACTAATTACATCAATTTCAGTATTTACTGATTACTGACCTAACCAAATACATTCGGAATTCCCGAAACGGTCGAGCTATTTACCTGAAACAATCGGATTAACCGAGTATATCCTTCGGCCCGACCCGAACAATCAGGATACCAAACGCATTGAATAGCCCGCCCACTCCTAATTGTGTTCAGAATGTTCAGATATGTGCGAATAGATAAACAACTTTTCCTCTCCAACGTCTCGCAATTGAATAGACGCAGTGTGATATTAGGGAGGTTAGAGAAAGATTGTCTTTGCTTCAATTGGTGAATAAGTTGGTCCTGCAATAGTGCTGCCCTCGCAGTCGTAGATAAAGAGGGATAGCGGTGAGTGAGCAAGAGAGCACAATGTGAGCAGAAAACATACACTGTGTGATAAAAAGATAGTACCTTGCATTTTGTAAAGTTTTGTAGTCAAAACAGGTAACACACACACACACATACATTTTCCACATTATTAAAAGTTTTTGACTGCAAATGTAAATTTTGTAGTACACCAATGGGGTAAAATGATAGCACAAGCACAAAATCTATGCTTCTCAGTTGTACATGTGTATCGCAATATAAGTGCTCGCGAAATATATACCATATTAAATTTAGAGAATGCGCAACATTCAGCGATATAACTATTATGAGAAAATGGACATAAAATTTATTGCTAGAAAAATGAATAGCATATGTGTTGCTAAGGATAAATTCACTTTCCAACACGAAAACGCTGTGGTTTATATACCGCAAAGTATATACACTTCATAAAAAAAATTCAAATTTAAGATTGGCCTACAAGATCTCCTGATCTCAACATTATTAAAAATAATTAGAGTAATCTTGCCAGGGTAGTATACAGAAATAGGAGTCTTCAATAGAAGTATTCAAGAGAAGTGGGAAAAAATTGACTCGGAAGTGTATTGAATTATATTGGGTTGGAACGAAAGTTTGTAGCATTTTTAAATTAAAGCTTAAAGATAAAATTAGGATATTTGTTCAATAACATATTTTCCATTCTTTTCTATTACTTTCTGTCATTTTTTGGTGACATCATGTTATTCAATAAATCTATGAATAAATATCTTAATTTTATCTTTGAATTTTGATTTAAAAATGCTAGAAACTTTCGTTGCAACCCAATATAAACCTTCACAAAATAATAAAGTAGTCGCAACAAAATATACTTGACATATTCGTTAATATTTTATATTTTTATACACGTGTGCCATCATTTTGCCTCTTGCTAGATTTTGAACAAAAATGTAATATTTATCAAACGACGCTGAACAGGTGGGTAAAATCCAATTTGATTTTACTGTGCATAGAAACGAGTTTCAGTTGCAATGTGAAAATGAGTCAAAAAATCATGTAAATCAATCATAATGTGTGCTGTCATTCTGTCACACAGTGTATAACGTCTAATCGTCTAATGCAGGGAGTTCCAACTTATTCCCCTCCGACAACCACAAGGTCCCCACCATTCGAACATTTTCTGACTATTACATACAGCCGTAGAGTGAGTGAGTGCGGCTGGAGGGAACAGGGACGAAGTTCGACGGTTACAATGTATATGCGTGTTCTACTATACAAATAACGATGAAGTCTAAGAGTAGGGGGAAGAACCTAATTGTAAGCGGGGAAGATGCCGCGTATGACTCGCAAGCTACAAGTTGGAACTGCCTGGTCTAATGTGTGTAGACATACGGACGAGCGGCATAGCTTGTCTCACTCTATCGTGTGTACATGCATGATCTTCTGCGCATCCGCTGGGCTGGTGAGCCCCAGCTCCGCTACAAGCACGCAGTACGAAACGGAAACATCGTCGGAGGTGCGTGTTAAGTTTTGTTCGGCTAAAGATACGTGTGCGAAAAAGGGAATGTGCACGGACAAAACGGTAGAGTGAGAGAAGCTGCATTGTCTGTCCGCAATCCATGTGGACATTCGCGCATAAAAGCTTGCTTTGTTTCTGTCTTGCTCGTTGATCGGTTTCTCCCTGTCTCGAAGGCCTGCGCGTTATTGTGCGCGCAATGGAATGGTGGGGCTAAAAAACGTGACCCCAGAGAGATCGCCGAGCGCGATGTTGCAGAGGCAATGCTGTATTTGAGAGGTGAGGTATCTCGCGTACTGTAGGATCTATGAAAAAGATTCACGTGGGGGACCTGTTCGGGACTCGAACTCTGATATCGTTTGTACAAAGCAAAGGTGCTGTATAGAGCGCCTTCGGAACTAACATTGTTTTCCCTTATTTTTTCTGGGTCCTTTCTCTGGCTGGATATTCGCCCATAGGAGGCGCTCTGAATAATCAGTGCGAAGAAGATCTAGATACAAGTGAAACGATGTTGTAACTAACGGCCAAAATGGAAGAGCAAAGCGTTCACAGCAGTATCAGTGATATAAATAGTGAAGAGGCAGTTAGAAGTGAGCGTAAGTTCGTTAACATTGTCGTTTTTAATGTGAACTTGTGGACTGGTGTGCATTGTATTAGTCGATATGTATTAGTTAGCCAGCAGGATGAACTAACCCTACCTCACTCTTTAACAAAACTCACGCGACAATACTCGTGTCTTATATCTGTCACCTATCCTGATCCATATATAAATTCAGATTTGATATCCGTTACCTTCGCCATGTATTCTCGTATTATGTTTTGAAGTTTACGCGGGAGGAATGTCAACGGTTCCTTATAAATACGGCCTTGACTTATTCTCCAAAATTACGTCAGAATTGAATAATTTGTCACTTTCTGTCCACATTGATTTGACTTTTTCGTAAACCACTATATTCTCGTTTCGTGTTTACCGTGTTTTTAACATTTATATTGTAGCGTTATTTGAAGATTAATGAATTAGCACCACAGGGAAGATATTATGTAAAATATTGTTCCTTATTTAGTTTCTGTAATTATGATTTCACTTTATCTATCCATAATCGATTCATCATCGAAAATAGTAAATAAAACGTCACTTTAGGTATTTAGGGCTTAGATATTTTTGTTTGGTTTGGCTTAGTCATTTTTTGAAAGGTATTTCAAATATGGAAGTAAAAGGTACAAGGGGTTGTTTGGTGTCCATTGTGTCAGATAAGATTAGATGAACAACAATAGTTTATTGCAGTCATTGTTCCCGAATTTGAAAAGATTGCTTTTACTGTCAGCAACATTAGTCACTCTTCATTCGAATAATCATTTAGATTTCAAAAATGCCATTGAAGGATATTATTAATACTTCAAAATATTAGTTTATAGACAATTTGTATAATACCATCTTTTTTAAAACATTTAAAATACTTCATGTTAACTTGATACATCTAAACTCATCCTTTTGTGTAAAAGTAATTAATTAAGATCCAATTAATGCAATGAAATAATTTTTAAAATGGATAAAATGGCTTGTTTAATCCCTTAAGTGATTCGATAAAATCGAGAAAGTAGTCCAAAAGGTCAACATTATTGGTAAATAATAGCTTGTTATTTAAAAAGAAAGTCTTATTTAAAAGCTCATAGCTGTCACGAATTAGTCACTTAAGCGGTTAATAATAAATTTGTTATAATAATAATAGTCGCTTGTAATAGTATTGTACTAAGCAAATATTTTTTAATTTACAGCTGTGATTATTCCACGGAAAAAACGAATATGCTTAATCGGTGCAGCTGGGGATGATCCTGCACTCTGTGCTGCTGCTCAGCAGTTTAGTGTACCTGTCCTCACATCGGAAACTGGTTTAGAATATGTAGAAGATACAACATATTGTACATATTTTATATTAAAAGAGTTCGAGGGACTTGAATACGATGTTCTCCATAAAAGTGCTCATAGGTTTGTCATAATTTTCTTCACGTATTTTTTAATTCATTAAATATTTATGAAAAGAACCTGACTTTTGGTCGTTTTAATTAAACATATTATAGAATATTGGGACCGACGGCGCTTCTGCAATTGGCAGAAAGAAAGGACACACTACCTAGTATTAACAGACCAATGTATACACAAGCTATGGTAGGCACGGTGGTAGTATTTACTGGATTTAGAAAGAAGGATGAATTGGTTAGTATTAAACTATGGATTTATATTTATTTGATTGCTGCATATGTAATGTCTGGTTTTAGAATGCAAATATTCCAAAGTGTTTTAAAAAAACTAGCTACTAACATTTCATATGCAACAACCTATCTAACAGAGGCATTTTTATGATACTGACCTTACCTTTACAGACCAAACTGATCAATATGATTCATAACATGGGTGGAAGTATTAGAAAAGAAATGGGTGCAAAAGTGACACATCTTATCGCTAATTGTTGCGGTGGAGATAAGTATAGATATGCGGTCACATTTCGGGTACCAGTAATGTCGATGGATTGGGTGACAGCCTTATGGAATGCTAAAAACGATATTTCTATCTTTGGGAACAATGAAGAACTGGTAACAATACCATCTACAATATTTATTACATTTTTGTTTTGATTATTTTTAGAGGTGCGCGAGAATCCGGAAACGTCAGGACGGGTCTCGACCCGATGCCTTCTCGACTGGTCTCGACTATCATGTATCCGACATTTTCGGGTTCTCGCAGGCCTCTAATTATTTGATGCTATAAAGAGGAAAAGTACTGTATTATGAAGATGAAATTTGTTTATTAAACAAATTTTATCTTCATATGTTATTTTAAACAAATATTTTCTTAAGCAGATCACTGCTTATAAGTTGAAGCCATTTTTTGGTGCAAAAGTATGTTTCTTTGGTTTCCCTGAAGAAGAGAAACGTCACATGTGTGAAGTTCTGCAACAGCAGGGCGGCGAACCTACCGAAATTGACGATCCAAACTGTACGCATGTGGTGAGTGCGAAGATAAAATATTTTTCGCTTTAACGTATATTACTTTTCAGTGTATAACACGAGCATTATATATTTAATGTACAAACATATAATGTATAAATGGTCATTGCATTCTTCAGGTAACAGATGTAGGAAGTGGTGAATACAAGAAACGCAACAATGCTTTTAATACGCTACCATGCACTAAAAATTCTCATTACATTTCGCACCAATACACAAAACAACAACCATTTTCCTTTACTTATTACAATCCATATACTAATACTATCCCTAACGCAAAAACAATAAGTCTATCACGTACCTGCAGTACTAATTACGCGACAATGAAAACAAAATTGAATAATAAATATTTCTCGCATAGTTTGTGTTCTTCTCTGCCACAATATTTAGACTATAAAGAAAACAGATTTAATCATTCCAATTCAGATAACATTAGTCAAGACTCGGCTATTTGTATGGATGATAATTTGCCAGATGAGTCTTACCTGTCAGAATTTTGTATTCCACGAGCTGATTCGGGCATTGATATGTCTTCACTAAAGTATAACATAATGCAAACAAACGGTTTAATGCATTCTGTATTTTCATTTTCATTAGCTAAGAATGAGAAGAAGATAGAAGATAATATGTCCGATGTTTCGAGTAATAATACTGGTCACGAAAATGTAGAGGATGAATCAAGATCATATTACTTTAAATCTTCTACACTCTGTAAAAAACGAATTACTTCACATGTAAACAAACATTACTTCGAAACCAAAGCACAGTTGTTGAATTCTTGTGAAAGTCCACAGTATTCGCAAAGTTCTCTTTTTCTTAATAGAAAAATCATAACTCCTAGACGGTATATTAAATGGCGAAAAGTGAAGTCTTGCATTGCAATTCATAAGCTTGATTCTCCAGAAAAATGTAAATTTAAGAAAGTTTATTCTCAGCCTAATTTATTAAAACGATTCGACGCGGAACTTAATGATTCTCTTCTGCATAATCCCTATACACCGATGACAAAGAAAAAAAGTTTTCTGAGTACATGTAGATTGAGTTCACCTATGTTGTCGAAGCTTAGTCACATCAATTTACCAATGTTTAAGCGGTATGTACTTGTTAGTCCATCGAAAAAGACGCCAGAAACTCATCCAAGGCAGAAGTATACTCCTTTGCCTAGTCCTCTCCCTGTACATGCGAAGGTAGCAAAGTTATCAAGTACTGAATGTGATTTGAAAAGTACGTTTACATCATGTGGAAAATATTCGTTTCTTTCTTCGAAACCTTGCGATTCGCAAGATGATTATGCGAAACATGAGAAACCAGAGGACAAACAATTATTCTCGGTACTTTTATTTTTTTTTTAATGGGATTCGTAGTTGTGGAGAAATTATAAAACGTAGGATTGGAAAGGAAATATGTTATTGTTGTATGTAGGTTTAAGTATTCACTGGTTAGACATAGTAGACTATCCTGTCCTTGTGATGTCATCCCCTGTGTCGTGTTAAACTGCATATTTGCAGACGTGTTACCGTCGTCAGTAATTTGATATCCGCATATTTCCACTCCTAACGTCTCATCCTCGAAATATTGGTGCTCCAGTTTATGATACATTTTGTGTTATTCTAATATTCCTGTTGCACTAATGGTATAGAAAAAATTAGAAAATAGAGGTGTGCAAGAACCCGAAAATATCGGGTTGAGACGAGTTCGCGAAAATTTGGTGATTCTAGAATATATCAGAATTTTCGGGTTCCCGCACAGCTCTACTAAAACGTTATTGTCAAATGTATCATTGTCTAAAAAACTATAAGTTACTCTGATTTTAGGTTGTGGATGAATCAAACGTAAGTGCATTACCGGATCTGGCGTCTGTAAGAGCTCATATCGTGAAAGCTGAATGGTTTTGGACGTCCGTGCAAAATGAGGGAGCGGCTGACGAAAAGGAGTATTTATTTGAAGATGTACGTGTATTAAGATTGTTGTATCAATTTAGTGTTTAATAGCTGATTTTATGTCTAGTATTTGGAATCTGTTCTATCGCCAACGATATCAGCCAGACGTGATAGTCAGCAAACAACAACTCCAAGCACAGCGTCCACAAGACGAAAACGTAAACGACTAGCAGAAACTTTGTGTAGTTTAGTTCAAAACGGCGCGGATTCGCCAGCTCTGCATAAAAGGCGATCCAGCATCAGCGATGCCGGTCTTTTGAGTGTTAGTGGAAGCTTTCTTGATTGTACAGCAAGCCCAGATAAGCCGTTACTTGACGGTTAGTTACTTGATTTTTGAAGTAAACTTTGAGCTTTTTATATTATTTTATTTTTTCAAGTATAACACAATTCCTCAGCAATCATTTCTTACAATTAATCATTGTCATACACAAACTGATTTAACATAGTCGACTTAATATTTTTAACTGTCCAAGGTACATCTTCCCTTCTTTTGTGGTTCATTTATTTTGCTCAGTGGAATGGTATATTTGATTTAATTATTTTTCTTTAATATTATCTTACTAACAACGCATATAATACAAATTTTTTAATTTAATCCTGATATGTTCCTCGTGTCAATTTGACACCATTTTCACGTAACGTGATGGCTTTGAATAACTTCTGAGTTATTTGTTGAACCATTATTTCATCATGTTTTACCATTGTGTCAATTTGATATACGAGGGACACATTAAGTTGCGAAAATAAAGGACGGATGAGGGTTAATATACTGCTAGCAATAAGTAAACATTTACATGAACCATGTAAAGGGGAAGATAATATAAAATTGAATTATTGATAACTATCAGATATTCCAGAAGTGGAAGCTGTGAGTACAGACAGTTCGAGGAAAAATTTATCGCCGCGTCATCAAGTTTTCTTAGAATTAGTGCAAACCGAATCAAATTATGTTGGGATTCTCAGTACAATTATGACGGTAGGTGTATCTTCGTCCTGTTTCCATAATTAGAAACACAGTAAATTGATATACTCGATTCGTTTCAGTTGTTTAAATCACCATTGGAAGATCTCATAGATACAAGTGACGAGCTATTAAATGGTACAGAAGCTAAAATTATATTCGGTAATTTTCCACCCATTTATGAAGTCCATAAAAAGATGTTAGAAGAATTAAGATATAGTGCAACACACTGGATGGAGGAAATTAGTATAGGCAATATATTTCTAAAATTTGCACCGGACCTAGTCAAGGCATACCCACCGTATGTCAACTTTTTCGAAAATACAAAGGAAATGCTCGACCAATGTGATCAAAATAAACCACGATTTCACGCCTTTCTGAAGGTTTGTCAGACAAAACCTGAATGTGGCCGACAAAGCTTGAAGGAATTGTTGATCAAACCAGTACAAAGGTTACCCAGTATTAGTTTATTATTAAATGGTGAGTGGTTTAATTGCTATTTGTAAATTGCAGATCTTTATGCATTTATGGCTTATAAAAATTTTCAAAAAATGCTGGAGTATTAAATTCGACAGAATTTAGCACAATTTTTATTTATTTTGGATCTACAAATGCTATTACCAATGAAAATAGAATTTTATTTGATACCAATTTCTTAAAATTTGTCTACAAAAATTGAAAATTGCATAAACATCCGCAGTTTAGTTATTAGATACCTAGTTGTAACCGTACCTCGACACTCATTATTTATTACAGATATCCTTAAACATACGAATAAAAATAATCCAGATCATAGCGCATTGGAATTGTCGATTAGCAGTATTAAGGAAGTCATGACGTATATAAACGAAGATAAAAGGAAAACCGAAGGCCAATTAGTTATGTTCGACATTTTCAATGAGATTGATAATTGTCCGCCGCATTTAGTTTCTTCACATCGATCATTTATTGGCAAATGTGATGTGATGGAACTCAGCGAAGGTTTGAGCGGGCGTGGTGACCATTTAGTCTTATTTCTCTTTACTGATACACTCGAGATTTGTAAAAAGAGATCTAAAGCCTTCAATTCACTAAAAAGTCCTAATACAGCAAATGGATTGCATGCGACCAAATTAAGTCAAGGGAAACCATATAAACATATCAAAATGGTATCCCTCAGTACAATAAAAAAAGTTGTGGACATACGAGAAACTGACGGTAAGCTAATAATACAATATACAGGGTGTTTCACTTAAAACAGGCTACTAAATATCTCCTTCGTCTCTGAAAATACAAAACATTTTTCTGACATAATCAAAATTGTGTGTTTCAAAAGACGAATCGGATGGAAGAATCGTTTTTTCAAGGTCACTCGTGTTTGTTATGCATATACACACATTTTTTGTAGTTGTATATTATAGTAAACATTATTGTGCATTCATCCTTGTTTAATAGCACGACCTTGAAATGACCGTGGACTCTAAAATTTGCTAATTAATGCAGAACTTACTTTCAGCGTTATATCAAATTTCAACGGTAACAGAAGTTCGACCATGAACGATTGAAATGAACGAACCTATGAACATGATTAGCTGTTTTAAGCGAAACACTCTATATTGTATCACTAAATAATACATATTTCAGACTTTTTCCTTTAAATTATATAATCGCAAAATATTTTTTCTTTAACACTTTATCTATCGGAACACTTAAAAATATTTTACACAACAATCCCAAACGAAATTATGAGATTACGTTATTGAGGGTGAGTTGTTGGTTTATGATTGAAATTTCTGTTGCTGTGGAAGGATCTATTAAAAAATCCTCAGCCATGAACCATAGACTTCCAAAAATTATGAAGTAATCGCCGGTAGATAATGTATTAAGATCAACTGAAATTGTGATGCTTCTTTTCACATTTAGCTATTGTATTATGTAATAAATATTTCTTTCTGCAGAATGCCATAAAGTATTTGCCTTAATGGTAAGAAGTAATCAAGAGTTGAAAGAAAAATTATTTTCATTTACGATTACTGACGAGGAAGTAAATAAAACGAATTATTTACGGACTTTATGCAGGCAAATGGCCAATACAGTATGCAAAGCTGATGCGGTAAGTTGTAACGCATTCTCGCAAGCACTTCGATTTGATTTCATTTTTTTTTATCATTGCAGCAATATTGTTCCGTTACAGATGTTGGTTGTAACATTTTTATCTTTTTTTTTATGCATAGGACACGTTCCTGATATGTCTTGATTCGCATCAACTTGAAATTGACACAAGTGATGTAGCATTAGGAACTTTAAGTAAAGCATTTAAGTAAGTAGTTAAAATTAATTCTGAATTTGCTGTACAGTTTTATTTTTGTAAGTGATTCTACTCCTCACAAAACTGTAAGTACATTTTTACAAATTGCTCATAACATTTATAAAAAAGAATATTTTCGAAGTTTGCATAACAGGTAATTCATATTTTATGTTTACATTGATAAAATTAAATTGATAATACTTACAGTTTTGTAGAGACATGTTTCAAAAAAGTATATATCCGTCTCTAGTTAGAAAGTTCGTTAAACGCAACAAAAATAAATAGCATAATTGCATTATTACTAAGTTCTACTAAACTATAGTTCATATTCTTCAGTTATACTCCTTTTCGATTATGTATGTTACTCTGACTCCGGTCAACCTATTATTTCACAAAACTTTCTCAAATTATTTAGCGTTAGTTGGCTTTTCATTTTTATGTTCACTCAAATAAATTTGATCAACGTTACAATAATAATTGCAATTTGTCAAACATGCTTAATCGAATAAGAATGCATTCAGAATAAAGTTATTGCATTTTTAATATAGATAGTACATACTGTTGCATAAATATCGATGAAAACACATTAAATAGAACATATATTTTTATAAACAGTATACACAAATTAAGAAGGGAAAAGTTATTTGGTGCTCTAAACTGTTTTTCTCCTGTATTGCATGTTAACAAAAAATAATGGGGCGACGACTCGTTTGGTTGCAGGAGCCTATTTCATAATTTTTACCTGGAGTATATGGACCCGTATGTGTTCCTACTCAATAGCATGTGTGAAACCACGTTACATGTCCCACTACCGTCAGTTTTCGCATCAGGCTGATTATCTTTTTTTTATTCGCTTTGATCCTTTGTTCCTTGCTTGTACAAATAAATCGGTTACATTTCGAACATTTAGAATTATATTTTTAAATAATTTTGCGAAAGAGAATAATTTGACCAGTTCAAGCGTAATATATATCAGCCTGTTACAGATTATTAACATTTTACAATCAAAATAGTTAACGCCATTTTAATTCAGACATTCATACAACTTACAAATTTACTTATACGCTTTTGGTTTACAGACAATGAAATTTGTATCTAAAAATGTTGTCCTGTTGAGCCCTATTTACACGTTTACACACTTGTAATGTAGATTGGCACTTCTATAAATCTATTTAATAGTTCAGCATGCAAACATTTACTTGTCTATGATTTGGCTTTTGCAAGTACGTTCAAATTAACAATTAGAACATAATATTTACTTGAACTGGTTTGTTAAGGTTTGAGGTTTCTTTTATTTTTACGTTTGCTAATTCCTTTAGTTACTAGAAAGTTTATTTCCCTCTACTTAGTGTACAAAGTCATAAAGTCAGTACATCATGAGGAACTGTTAATATTTTTCTATGAAACTACGAATGTAACGAAGTGGGGAATAAAGTTTCAGTCAAGCATTACTTTTTCGTCTCGATGATTAGATTAAGTAAATTTGTAACGAACATTTTTCTTCAGATTCGCGTCTCGTACAAGGATGAAAGTCGGCCGAGCGTTTAGTTTTAATAAAACCCCAAGTAAATTGAAAAGAGCGATGTCAACGATGATGTCACCGTTTGGATCAACGAATAGCCTGACGCCAGCAAGTCAACAGCTTGCACAGATGCGGCTAGCTAGTTGCAACAATATTAATGTTAGTTGACTTGTTTATTATCGCATGTGTTTTGCTTACCTATATGCTTATATGCTTTCTTTGAAATTTCTCCTTGTTTACTTTCGTTTCACGACAGGAGAATGTTATTTCTTGAATATGATCTTTTAAACACGAGCTTCCTTCCGTAGTAGAAACTGCTTGAACGCATGGCTGCAAAACTACTAGTGCTTTTAATTAATATCTTTTTTCTTGTATACATGTTGGCAGTATGACAATATATAAATATTTGATCTGTTGTATCTTTGCATATTTCCCAACGCTTAAATGGAGTAACAATATTTCTTTCTTTTTATCGCGTAAACGCATCCCACGAATGGTAATAAAAAAAATTAATTTATTGTATATACGCACATTATAATATATATATGATTTCCTTATCATCATTTTAATACATTGCTGAATTCTTTTTATTTCGTGAGTTTACATTAATTCATCCATAGTGTATGTCTCTTTTTGCCACAATTTGTTTCGGTACAAGAACAATTGTAAATCTCATATTTATGACGATTTAATGTTAATGGATAAATTTTAATTCTCTACCACGTAAGTATGCTGTAGTGCCTTATTTTATCGGGTTAGTATTAAATCATGAAATGATGAACGAATCGAAAACAAATTGGAAATGTTATCCTTTTAACGTCTTCTCTCGTGAAAGGGAGTAGAGGGGAAGATTACTAGACATCTACTTTTCAACAGGCAAAATTCGTTTTAGGAACGTGACGATACGCAGTGTTTCGACTGGATCAAAATACTTCGCGTCACAAATTAGATCGAAAAATTTCGTATTTATCTCGTTAATGAAACAAAGCAATATCTCTAGAATGGATTCTACAAGTGTTGAAAATGTATATTTTTACAAAGTTAACTTTGCTTTTATAGAGACATTTATAGCAGCAGATATTTACTTTCTCTTTCCTTTCTTTTCTTTTTGTTTTTGTTATAGCTCTGAGTAGCAAAAAGCTCAAATAGGCTGGATCCCATTTTGTTGTTTTTCGTTCCCTCTTCTTTTTTTTTGTAAAATATATTAGCACTGAAAAAAACTACATGTACAAGCATTTTTTTTATTACACCTTTTAAATTGCATGTTCTATCAGTTATTTTTGGAAATTAGTTATATTTAAATGTGAATTGAATCTTGTTTGTTTGTCATACACTTTTTTGCTTTGATAAGTGTGGTTTTGTGCTCCTTTTTTTGTTGTTCTCAAACGCTGTAGGTATTTTTTCCAAAATTGTGTGTATATAATAATAGGATAAATAGATATTCGTATATCTTTCCAGGAGCTGGGTAATGGTGGTTCAGGCTCGCCATCTAGAGATGATGTTCTAGTAGCACCCATGTCGGTTCAGCCGACACGAAAGGCCAAATGCAGTTCCCTCAGTATGGCTTCGTTAAGAAGGTTGTAATTAGTATGTCAAAAAGCACTGCAATTTTTCCTCTTGCTGCTATTGCATAACCACATTTGGTCATCTTGTCCATTGTTATTGTGCCTTAAATTTCTTTCATTTTGTGTTTATTCGTCTTCTAAAACACAATAGTTATGAGATCCATATACGTAAATATTATTTGCACATTGAGATAAGCATATCAGTACACAGATGCATAAAGTCATTTGATTTCGGGTAATTCTAAAGACTGGATTTAAATTTCTAGTTGTATGTATATTTAAAACAGTGTAAAGTAATTATTACTAAGTAAAATGTAAATGTGTTGTAGAAGTTTATTAATTCATTTGGACACAGACTCAAATGGAGGTTTAGAAGTAACTTGTAATTTATGTTATGGATTAAAATACTCATGTTAGTCAGGAAAGCCTACCATATAACACATTGTGAATATTTTGCAAGTACGGTAAATTCACTGTTTACTTTTCTTGCGGTTCATATTTATTCTTGGGATCATGATTATTCTTAAGGATCTAACTACTGTCTTAAACCGTTGCAGAAACGACACTAATAATGGTGCCCATTAGCATTACTTACGAGGTCACAATAACTAATTTAATATGTAGCTTAACTAATGCATACTTATTTAACAATTTTAGGTTTTCATCCTTCGTAGTTTCATATAATAATAAATTGAACGTCCTCGCTTATTCTTTTGGTTTGACGCAATACAATACTTGTATTTAGTGTTTTCTGTCAATATTTGTTATATATATATATATATATATATATATGAATCTCTTCACCAACTCGATCTATATTTTTGGACGAACTTCATTTTAGAATGCTAAACGACACATGCAATCAAACTGAAATATGTTTAGCGTTTGTTTACGATAAGAAGAGTTGGTGTAGTCTTTTTGTGTTCTATATACGTCCATAGTCTTTTTGACGTTTGCTTTGTTTATCCTCCAGAAATTGTTCAGAGGAAGTCATGCAGGACAAATCCGATCTTTGAAGTACAGGGCATGAGTAATACGCAAGTATGTTGTACCTATTTCTTTGATGTCAGTGAATGGTTTGTGTAAGACGGTAGAGAGGCTTCGAGACGCGGATGGGAAGATAAGAAACATTTGTGCAAACGACAGATAAAAGATAAAAGACGTCTGCAAATTTTCTAAAAAAAAAAACGAAGTTCAATTTTCTACTTGCCTTGTGCCAACAGAACCATGTGTGTTTTATAAAGAAAATGTACATTGCCATTTATGCTGTAAGAAGCCACAATTATATATTATATATATTAACGACCTACTGTATGTAATACTCTACCAGTCGTTAATTTTTATATGTAATATTCGAATAATTCAAGCTCTTGTCTCAGGGAGACAAACGGAATTGAATTTACAATAAGGCAAAGAACATTACATTTCCAGTGCTGTAATACATACGCCTGTAATATATAGACATATATATAGGTATACAAGGTTAGTACCGAAGATTTGTGTTGAGTCGTCAAGCCGCCAGTCGCGTTCAAGCTCGACAGAGCTTGTACACTGCTTTAAATAGGACTTTATTCGTAAATGTAATTATAAGTTCATAACAGGAACGATCGACGGCATTGTAATGAGTAGACTACGGATCTTTGTGCATTTATAGGAAAATTGAGTAGATGGAATTCAAAATTGTTGAAAATTTTTCGATATTGAAGATGTCAATATATGATATATCTTCTATTAAAATCATTAAGGGAAGAAATAACATCCAATTAGGTTTCTACCCCTTGCAATCAATCTAGACAAGTTTTATTTTGCATAAAGATCTAGGAGTGAGCGGTCTAGTAATGAGTGAACATCTACATAAATTTGTTCCTCACGCTACGTTCTGTGTTATACGAATTGAATCTCCTTACGTATCGATTAACGGGGTTGGCTTGAATTGCTTGATGCAAGCTTGAATTCGAAGCAGTGTGCGAATGCGCATCATGTTTACTCTTGTATGTTCAGTATAGCGTTCATAATCCGGCGTGGAGTAATCTCGTCTGCAACGAAGGACGTTGATTACGTGCCTTTATATCGTGAGGGTTGAATGTTGATATCATAGTCAATACTAACTATAATCTCATCTCCAACGAAGGACGTTGATTATCTGCCTTTATGTCGTGAGGGTTGAATGTTGATATCATAGTCAATACCATACTTCATGTATGTCGAGAGATGTCTATACTGCGCGGGTCATGTTCGTGCGAGTTAACGCAGTCCTTCTAGAATAAAACGCAGGGATAGGCTGTATACGTTCGTTTTCAACATGATCAGAAGGATCGGATTCAGATCATAGTCGGACACTCTTCTTAGGACTTAGCGACTGCACAACCTTCACGACTACGCGGTATTAGCGCTGGTTCCTCTTGTAGTTAGAATATGGCACTGGCTTCAGTGAGTCGCATTATCGGAACAACTTGCGAGGAACAGGGAAAGCAACATACTCCTTCCACCTGTTAGAAGGTAAATCGTTAAGTTGCTCGTATACTGCTAGACTCCTTCCCGGCGAACTCCTAAAAAATAGCTTCGGACAGGTTCTTATTCCCAAGTACAGTCGGTAGGAATCATCCTCTTGTAGTCCGGCTCCGAACTGGTCTTTCGCTTTTTGAAGCCTTTTTTTTAAGACGTGCATAAAAAATACCTTTACGTACACACACATCTCCCTCCAAAGGGGGTAGTGTGGGGCTCGGGAGATACAGGTAGTCGGCGTCCCCAATACACACGATTTCCCGAGACAGCACAGCTAAGGGCCCCGGTTTCTGCACATCTCCTAAGCTGTGTCGTAGTCCGGGCTAACGCCACGCCTGTTCTTGGCATTTTCGCTTTTTGGAGTCTGAGAGAGTTGTCGCGGTAGGGATCTCGAGAAGTATATCTGCTGGTGTCAGCAATTCGCTCACTTTTTCCCCGGGGTTTTATCTTCTGGACTGCGCCCTTATACTCGTCAAGAAGATTGCCCAGTGTTTATTTTTTCAAAGAACTTGACGCCTCGTCTTCATGGTGGGCGGTTCTTCCTCAATCTTGTACCCCAGAAGGGCTAGATTTTATTTAGTCTGCTCTTCTATTGTAACCTTGGCCCTTGTATCTTTTCTTGCTTGTCGTTCCTCGATCAGGGATGCATCAGTCCGCTTTGGCGAGTTCCTTTATCTGTCGACCTTGATCGTTTCGTCCCAACGTCATCGGTACTAACCTTGTCAGTAATAGCAGCATTCGATTCGCTTGCGTTCAGCATAATGTCTGGGTTACGGCTTCTTAATCAGTCGTGGAATCGTATATACAGTTTGTCTAGTAAGAGCGTTACAACGATATCTGAGAAAGTAGTACAGTTTTCTTTCGATATAAGAGAACCATGTATCTCTCGCAACAAGAAAATCTCTATGCCCTCTTCTACTTTTGAAGTTGTCCACTATCTTTTTCTCCAACGAAAGACATCGCGAACAACTGGTATCGAGGTCCGGGGACAAAGTGAAGCATAGGTACCCTCAAACTTATACCGAAATAAAACTGTACATAAACGAAGAAATTGTTCCAACGCTTTTACCGAGTAGACTATAATATACATACACACACATAGTATATGTATATGTAAAATATGTATACATATATACACTTTCGTGCCATTGTATCTAATTTGATAGATGTATTTAGAGTTTATTACAGTGCCTGAAGACAATTTTAGGTTTTTTGAAGTGAAGAAAATAAAATGTGTGAGGTTAACTTATTAAATTAACAGTAATTGTATATTTCTTATCTAAAATTTAACATAGCTGCCATGTTTGCTACAGTCTCGATTTCTCAATGTGAACTATATGTATTATGAAACTATAGCCGCGTCATCTTTCTACGTTCATATTATAATAGATAATTATATTTTGAAATCGTTCTCGAATATAGAATGTAATTTGTCACAGAAAATTATGGGAAGTAGCTCATACAAGTTGCGGTATGCTCATTTCTTTTACGTATATAATGCATAAGAATAAGATTTGTCAAAAGATGATTACAAGAAGACAAGAGGAAGATAGATTCTGAACACGCGAATGTTTAATACTTGTTTCTTCTACATATTAAGCTATTAAATATCCAATAGTTGTAAAAGGTCATAGTTCACTAGCGTTACATCATTGTTACATTTTCTAGGTGTCCAATTATACGCTTATAGTAATTGCTGATTTTTTAAAGATACACATTAAGACATACGTAATTCGTCATTTAGATTACAAGATATTTTGATGTCCACTCTTCGAGGATGTACATATTTCTATCCATGTGTTACATTAATCTGACTGTCCGTCTGAAATATTTATATAACCATTTATACGTCGTTTGAATCGTATTAAAAGTACACGTGATGTATGTTTTAAAGTTTCTTCGAGCTTTCAAGTGTCGAACATCGTGAACGTTTTGTGAAATTTATGCTACAAGAATAGGGTAACGATATAAAGGAAGATCGCTATTTTCGATGTTGTAATCTTTTCGATGTACAATAATTGTTTCTGAGAAACAAATATTACTTTACGTAGAGTTACATATTATCTATATAGTACACAAAATATATTTGTATATATTCCAGCTCAGTGAGCAGCCTGTTAAACAAACATATCACAACATTTCAATGGTTGAGGAAGAAACGAAAGAGTATCAGTACTTAGAGTACTTTCAATGTCAATTACAAAATGCCTACACAGTTTCTTGTCACGGTTGTAAATACAATCTTTTAGAACACATTAGTTTTTCCTACATTGTACATCATTTATTAGTGATAATAGCGATAATTGTAGTAACACATTATTTCTTTCTATTTTCCCGTTATCTTTCACGAAGTTTGAATTTCTAATCAATTAAGATAAGAACACAACAGAATTTATTTTTGCCAGAATAGATCATAGGTTCCCAACGTGGACATTGAGAAAATCTAGTAGCTGTTCAAATCGAAATTTCGGATTATATCTTATTTTCTATATCTTCGATGTAATCTTTTACAAATCAAAAATTGCACGCACAACTACGGTTGAAAATTATGATGACGAAGATGATCAATAAAATTTGGAAAAGATGGTTGTGAGTCGAAAAAGGTTGGGGAATTATGAACTGTACAAATTCAAACAAACAATTCTCAGAAGCTTTATAGACACGTATGATCTTCCGAACAAAGAAGTGGAAAACGTAAAATATAATTTCTGCAGAAATGTCGATCAATAATAGTTCGTGATGATTAAGCCTTATCGAGGATATACATGTAACATATTCTTATTTCCTACAGACTTGAAACAATTTTTATAAAACATAAACGTCAATTATAGCTAAGAAGTCCTTGTGGATATAACAGAGAACTGTGTTCCTTGCAATTTTTATATCTAACAGCTTCGACAACGAAGCAGTTGTTGACACGTTTAGAATAATATCCACGTTTGATCTAGAATCTAGAAGGTGCATATTATCTGAAGTAGAAGATTGCAAGGAAAGCAAACGATAATTTGTTAGTTCTTTACAAGGACTGACTATACGTACGTTCTTGCCTTTCTAATATTTACGCACAAAATCGTTTTAATGTAATGTGCCTTCACACGGAAAGGACCACTAAGAAACTAAAATCTTCGAAATATACTGGCGTGAATGGAAAAGAATCACTTGAAGTGCGTTCTTGCGTGAAACCACGAAGGCTCTGGCAGCACTTCGTACTTCAACTTTTAACTTATATTAGATTTTTAAGGGCGCGATGTCGTACAATTTCCATGAAACGTTTTTCTGGCGGAGCGAACACCAATCTCTAGCACGATGTGTGGACATATACAAAATATAAAAAAGAAATATATTACAGTACAAAAAGAATTTTCTAATCGTTCAACATATATCCACAACGTGTGTAAATTATTTTTCTTTGAAATCTTACATTTTTGAAAGCTATTATAAATGCTGTTATAAATGCTATTATAAATGTTGATTGCTAACCCAAGAGAGGTGCAAGTTTGAGTTGGAAATCATCTCTGAAATGTTAATATATTTTCTTACGTCTACTATGTCGTGGTAGAAACAGTGGCGATTAAAAACGAATGTCTGAAAGGGTACGGGTCATGGAACCTTCCGCACAAACACTGTTGGACTTGAGTTTTATAATCGCGTTGGCCGACATTTTCCCCTCTAACGATAAGTCTGGGGAAAATTCCGTTTAGTGCAGATCACTGTATATATTGCCGATAAATAACATGTAAGTGTAGTATAGCGTAGATAATGTTTTTTACTACACGCGCAAGGATATTGTAATACTTGTAATTCGCATATAGTCGTTACTATTTATATGATGCTGTAACTGATTGTATAAATTTACTCTTTATTATGTAAACGGATGATCAGTGCTTTTTTTTCTCCCCGAAATCTCTCGACTCGCGTGATGTTTATCTATTTATGCGTCAGCAAGAATAATTCAAGAAAATATAGCATTCAAACAATACATGACGACAGCACAACGATTTAAATGTATATCTTTCTATATTAAATAATTTGATTTGAACTGAGCATTCATTTCTTAATATCGTTGTTTGCAGAGATTTCAGTGTTGTTTCAGTGTTCATATAACCCACGTATGTCATATTATCATTCTTATGTCCAAGATGATCTTTTTTATAAATTTTTGGATTCGTATCAGGCAATTTATTTTTGCGTATTTCGATAGATGGATGCCGACACTGTGTTTATTATGATTTACAAATATATAATCATGAAGTGCAATTTTTTGAATTAATTTTTTTTTATCGACCCCATCTTGGCTTGCTCACCCCTACATTACTCTGTCCTAATGTCTACTAAAGTATAATGTTGGTAGCAAATCAGCCAACGAATGGGGGAACTGGGTAACTAATGGCAGGGATTATGCGATTCTTGGCAAAGAGGATCGTCTCCTGTGCGTTAAAATATTTTATAGGGTAGGGATGGTCGGATCGAATATAAAATATTTCATGACATCATATTGTACATAAAAATATTTGTATTCGCAGATTTACTGGCATATTGGTAATCGCATGATAAAAGAAAGTTGGTTTTATTTTTAACCAATATTGTACGAGATACTAATTACGAAATTCAATGGATTTCGAAAGTTTCTGGCCAAATAGATGTTTCTAACATATTTTGTATTCTGAAAGTGATGTTTAAATAAACTTCAACACACATGCAACGAACAGAGCAAGCAAAATAGAACGATATACACTACAGTGTACAAGAAAGAAGCACCCAGTATAATTATAAGATATAATAACAAACAATATCTTTATGTAGAAATTGTATTGTACAATGATTGATTTATTGCATATAAAATATTAGATAATCCGCAATAACACATATACATGGAATTTTAAATTAAAGGGAAATTTTGTATTCTCAGAACTATTCAATTAAACAGCGGAACCCTTTTTCAAAACTTACCGTGTCCTTATTTGATTTTTTACGCTTTTCTATTAAATATGGCCGGGTGCTTCTTTCTTTTGCACAGCAGTGTATGTAACAAATAATTTGAACTTTATTATAAAAGTCTGTTAATCCTTAAAAAGTAGGTATTGGAGCGTCACAGACCCGTTTGAATATAATAATTATTTGATGTATATTAATCTATATGAAAATTCCTCTTGTGTGATCACTAGACCGCGGATTTTAGTTGGTTCTAGTAATTTGCAGGTGATGCAATAAATATTTATTTAGTGATTTTATGCATTAATAATAAAAATACGCGAGCGTATAATGTAAAACAGTAGAGGAATGATTAAAAATTAAAGAAATGTATGAATCCAAAAGAATTTAAGAATTTCAAAGAAAGTACCTTCTATCTGTTTCTAATAATTAGCGTAGAAAATTTTTTATTTTGCAATTACAGTAAGACCTCAATTAACCGGCTTGATCGGGAGACAAACAGCCCGGATAAATTAAGGCACGATGGATAATCGAGACCCGAGGGAAATAATTAAAATGTACATTATATTCCAAACTAAATTTTTTATCTTTGAAAATTTATTTCCCTTTATAATATAATCATATTTAAACGCATACTTGTTTATAATCGGGATCCGGTTAATCGAGGTCCTGCTGTAACTGATATAACGGAGGGTTCACTGTACAATTTCGCACAGAAGTATGCATTGGTGTGATCTGTGTCGTGCACACAATGTACGCGGCGAAATTTGCATCCGAAATTTCTCAGAAACTCTTCGTCCATTTTATTGCATTTTCGGGTTTGAAGCCAGATGGAGTCGTTGCGGTGCGATGGGATTCTGCATGGTGCAGTTGCAATAACCGAGACAACCATCAACGAAATGTCGACCGTTCGTCAACCGCAATACGCATCAACCTCGTTACCACTGTGCAGGACATTCTTGGCGTCGCGACAGCGGCCACGTTTCCGGTGACTAAATCAGTTACTCTCGCTGTCCGCGTTTCCTGCTCGGATATTCCTGTTCGATATGGACGTACGAATATCTCTGCACATTTGCAGTGAGTTTGATTCGCGAGATCGGTTTCTCAATTTCCGCTATTTGCCCCTCTGCTCCCGTTCACTTTCATAATTTAATTCAGCGGCGCCGTCTTTAGCTCGTTAAGTTCCAAGAAATTAAATAACACAATTTTTACATAAACTGTATTATGCATGTATAACAAAAATGAGTTGGTGTAATCTGAAGTTGTCCAAAGAGTAAAAAGATCTCCCACTTCCCACTCCGCGTCAATAATGTATTATTTACCCTCCGCGAATCAACTGGGGTTAAATTAACCCCAGCGGTTTTAAAACTGGTATTTTGACATACGCTACTGTGCAAATATTATAATAAAAATCGCTAAAAATTTGAATAAGTATATTCCTGTCATTTCTATGAAGTTATGTAAAATATCAACTGTTGGCGCTCCGTAGATCTAATGTTAAAGTATCAAAAGATTAAAATAGCAAATGGCTAACAGTGAGAGAATCTTGTACATTGTAAAAGAAACTTTTGGAGCAACCTAACATACAGTGCTGTGCAGAAGAGAGAAACATCCGGCCATATATAATAGAAAAGCTTAAAAAATCGAATAAGAACACAGTAAGTTTTGAAAAAGGATTTCGTTTAATTAAATAGTTCTGAGAATATATGTATTATTGCGGATTATCTAATACCTTAGATGCAATAAATCAATCATTGTACAATACAATTTCTACATAAAGATATTGTTTGTTATTATATGTTATAATTATACTGGGTGCTTCCTTCTTTTGCACAGTAGTGGATACTAGTAACTTATACGAGTAATAAGATGTTTGTATTATTCGGATTCTTTGTTTGATTCGGATCTAATCCTATTATGAAATCGACGAAACACAATTTTAACCCAGGGTATCAGAACCGTCGTTTAATTACTCGGCTTCTGACGATTAAATTCAATGAACAGTTGTTACATGAGAAACAACAGAAAGAAAATACGTTTTAGAAAATTGATAAATATACATATAGAGCAGTGAATAGTTCTAATTATTATCAATTAGTCCAACGTCCGACATCCGAGGGTTAAAAATGTAACGCATATAGAATATATTAACTGTCAAGAGTTAAAGTATAACATATAAGTTTCTCCTTCAACGCTTATCTATCGGAATGGTAAGCAATGTAAACATGGTACACGCGGACCCGATAATAACGAAAACAGACGTTGAACAATTTTTTTCGAGAGATTAATGTGTACCAGGTAAATGCATGATAAATTTTGAGGTCGTGGACATTTTACGCAAAAGTTCTCCCGCTTTCCCCCCAAGGACCAAGGAAACAATTTTCCTCTCTTTCGTTCGATGAAATGGGCACGTATCTGTATCGATCAAACGTGAGAACTTGTAATTGGTTCGTGCTACGACGAAAAAAGAATATGAAAGAAAAAGAAACTGGAAAAGGAGAAAGCCTGCAAGTAACGCGATAAAAAGAAGTTTGTACGTATAAAAAGATGGACAGTGCGGAATAAAGGAACGCGTCTCAAATTGAATCCTTAATTAAAGTCGCTGTCTGCCGTGTCGAGGCTATGTGCTCCGGTGAAATTTTAATAAATGTTCCTATTATCGGAAGAAGTTGTACTCTTGTAATTCTTACGGCCGGTCATCTCGATCCTTGTCACTAGACTGCGGATCTTTATGCAATTATGGCTTTTGAAAATTTTCAAAAAATGCTAGGATATAAAATATGACAGAATTTAATACGATTTTAATGTATTTCAGATCTAAAAGAGCAACTACCACGGAAAAAAATATTCTATTTAATTTCACCTTATTAAAATTCGTCTACAAAAATTGAAAATTGCATAAACATCCGCAGTCTACTCGTCACTCAAATTGTATGCGTTAATTTCGATAAAATTGCCATCGAAACGAGAGACGAGGAAACTATCTTTTTAAATTTATTAATACTTATCGTGTCAATTTAATATATGTTTTCTGATTCTGATTTTACTACTTATATTTTTGTAGAAGCAATTTACAAGGTTACAATTTACAAAGTTATAGCATTTATCTTTCTATTACATTGATTTTTGCTGTTGTGTTACATATATTAATGTTATGATATATATTGCCTCTACGAGTGCTAAGTTCTGCTAAATGGGAATTCACAATTATCGAGAAGGCAATTAGAGAAACGTCAGAAAACGTAGGGAAGAACATTTTCAGTGGCAGTTCGATTTACAGCAGCTTGTTCTCTGCTCACAACAAATATTTTGCATTAATCGTTTCTGTTGTGCTATAGATTTAATTAATTTCTGAACCAAGTTGAACCAGCTTCCAACGTATTGTGTACATTTCGGATCCCAGGTGATGAAGTTCTGGAGTTATGTGGTCGCTGCCACGAAAACTAACAATGTTTGCGGTGACATTTATTAACTGTAGTCTGGCTATAAATTGTGTAGAATTGTTGGTAAACAAACGCAACAGTGCAACACGATCGAAAGTTAAGATTATGCAATTTACAGACGCGTAATGTACAATTTACCGAAGCGTAATGATCTACTGCCGCATATCCGCCGTTTCGAGAATCAACTTAATTACACGAAGGCGAGGCGGATAATTATTCCGGCGAAAAATAAGGCAATACCAGTTGTTCCACTTTCTGCGTGTAACGGATCCTCAACTCGTTAATTCATGGCGTGTTGGGAGTCGCGCATCAATGTAGCGAAACAAATACCCATTACTTAATCACTAGATCCATCTCATAAATTGTCGGCGAAACTCGCGTTATGGAATTATTACTGTGAGGAATGCGTTGGTCTTACATATTAGCAGAACAACGAAATTGTTGCAAGAGTAATTCGTTGAATTACTCATAAACACGATGTAAACCAATATGAAACGAATGAAACTAACGTCACACAAATTGTCTTTTGCCTATTCTCTGATAATTACCATCACACGTGGAACGAAGATAATGACGAAATGTCTGAAGTTTATAAATTGTGATGAATAGACTGCAGATTTTATGCATTTATGACTAAAATGGACACGTACAATTTAAAGCAGTGGACGAATTAAGAAGGGTTAATGATATCAGTGTATTCATTTCAGCTTGTGGTTAATCAGACAATTAAAAGAAGAAAGAAATTTTTATTTCACTCCTGTGTCTTGCAATCAACGCAAACTTTTTTTATTTTGCATAAAGATCCGCAGTCTAGTGATGAAAATAATATGATAGTTCGAAAATGATAAAATGAGCAGTATAAAAAATGAAAAAATATTTTCCAATACAACCAAGTGTCTTTACACGATTAAATGAAGAAATTAATTTTAATTCATCTCCAGTTTCTCGCAATTAATGTAGAAAATTTTTATTTTGTATAAATAGTAACTTGTAACTACACTCTGGATTTATGCATCTACGACAAAAACGTGTAGCTGCAATTTAGAAGGTGAACAGATTAGAAGACTTTAAGAGTGTGTGTGTGTATTAATACGTTATTTCCTCTAGATTACAATTATCAATGAGAAATTTAAAGGCTCCTGTGTCTTGCAATCGATGCACAAACTTTTGCATAAAGATCCGGAGTCTACTTATAACAAATGTAGAAAATTTTTATTTTGCATCAAGATTCACAGTCTAGTTATAACCATTATACATTAACGAGCATAACTGTTTCCACACTCTTTAAATCAGAATAACTTTTTTATGAATGGACCAAACGACTTCAATTTCTCTGTAAAATTGCAATTTTTCATGATTTACGGCCTTTTTAACCAATTAACCAATTTCAATGAAATTTTCAGAACTTATACAATTCATACGCGTTTACAAAACACATCTTTTAAATTTTCGTTATTGACCCAGCTAAACAAGTTGTAAAAATAAATTTTTATTATTGTTTATCGCTAGACTGCGGATCTGATGCATTTATGACAAAAATGGGTAAGCACAATTTAAAGCAGTAGACATATAAAAAAAATTTTAAGACATCAGCGTATTAGTGACAGCTTGTGGTTAATCAGACAATTAAAAGAAGAAAGAAATTTTTATTTCGCTCCTGTGTCTTGCAATCAATGCAAATTTTTTTTATTTTGCATAAACATCCGCAGTCTATTTATCACAATTCCGACCGAATACATTTTTTCAACTTATTTATTAGTCGTCATTTACTAAACTAATCTTTCTAGCCTTATAGAGAAATTGAAGTCGTTTGGTCCATTCATAAAAAAGTTATTCTGATTTAAAGTGAGTGGAAACAGTTATGCTTCTTACTGTAATTACAAGTGATCATGCATGAACGATTGGATAAGACTGAAACTTTTGCATAGACCTAATAAACCTGGCGCAGTTCTTCGACTGACTTCGATGCACCCCTATCGTTGTTCCAGTATAGGTCACGGAATGCTTTGGCCTTACGTAACCGCGTAAAGATGAAAGGGAAGGAAACACGTTATCAGAATGGTTAGTAGCGAAACCGTGGTAACTGACATCGATTTTCGCCGGGGTTAGAGTTTTGAAGGCCATGGCTGCGATGGAGGCTGCGGTATTCAATTCCCTCTCATTCATTCCTTTCGATTCTTTCCATTCTCACCCTCCATCCCATCCCCCCGCAGTTCCTCTTGCGTTTCTTCCCTTGCCCACTTCCATTTCCCTTTCCCCGGGATGTCGAAGTGTGTCAACATAAAGTCTCATTCAATCTTTCCTCCTTTCTTCTCGGTGATCTGCTCTATTGTCACAGAGATGATGAAAAGGTTCGTTTTTTAATGAAAGTGTGGAATGGTCTATTATTGAAGAAATATTAGGCAAGCGTAAAACTTCTGTTTGTTCGGATTACAGAGAGGCGCGAGCTCAAATTATTCCCAGATTGAAAGTTCTCATCTTTGGGCCAAATGATCTCTGACCCATGCGGATGTAGAATGCTTCTATTAGCTCGGAGACGGTTATTTCAGTTGGGCTTCTCTGCACGGAAAAATTGACCGCTGACCTTTCCCACTCTTTTAAACCCCTTGCACATATTTGAAAGAACAAATTCCAACATAACTAACTAGATAACTACGGATTTTATGTGTAACGACGACAATTAATAGGGAAAACACAAAATAGTGAAAAGTGTCCGAGGGTTAAGTAAAGAAATCAATTTCTTCTGCAGTTCTGCAATTTTTTATGCAGTTCCTGTGTCTAGCAATGGATGCACACAATAATTTTTTGTGCTAATATCTGCATGTTCAAGAAATAAGAAGAATATTCAGGAAATTCATTGTACAACACAACAAGAAACAAATCAGACTCAACAGTATTCATAAATAAATATTTAGGGAGTTATAGTTATTTTATTCAGATGTTATATCGTAATTTTTGTAACGCACCGACGTGGGTCTCTTTTATTCAAGGTTTCCATAATTTTATGTTTTTCTTTTCGCGAGTTTACTTTGCTTTTCATTCCCGCGGTTGATTTCGAAAACCAACGTGGAACAGTACGTTCGTTAATACCTTCACTCTGCGGAAGCTGCGCTAATATTACGGGTCGTAGTATACTGTTAGAGATGCAGTAGACCCTCCATTATATGAATTAATTTTTTAAACGAATTTAGATAATAAAACATGGATCTTCTTTCAGCTGGAGGGTAAGCGAGATCATTCTATAATCGTTCATTATAAAAAAATAATAAATAAACGAGCCTCTACGAAATATTGAGTATTAAACAAAAACTGGTAAAACCTTATTGTACATAAGATCGGTTAATTTTTTCCTCAATTTTCAACGTTTCTTTTTGCGAAGAAAATGCTATTTTTGAGACCACCAACTTTGGAGGTCCATCATTTTGTGAATTTTTGATCGAACAAAATAATCGTTGTCTATACTGGGGTCATAGTCATACTTTTTCTAACGATAATTTTTTTTTCAAACGTTCCAGTGAGCCGCAATCGTGCACGCCAGCAGATCAAACTTTTTAAAATGACTTCTATGAGGCTGCAAGAAACCTCTATAAAAAATCATTTACAAAATGATATAACATTTTTTTCTTGTATTTGAAGACTTAAGTTACAGTAAAAAAAATTACGGACTTAAAAAATGTTTTTTTCATTGCTTTATCAGTCCCATAAAAGTTTTTCAAATTTTCGACCGGTAAAGTGTAATGCTTAACCCCTTGACTCGTGATGAAGGTTTTTAAGAAAGTCTAACAAATATGAATGTTTGTAATCAATATCTAAGCGTTGCAATAATTGTGGCCATACAAAAAATATAAATTTTCTTTTCCCTTCTACGACATTTTTGTGCATAAAGACGTTTTAATCGCTGTAACTGTAAAGAAAACGGTACGGCAAGGGGTTAATAGGATGCAATAAATTTGCAGGGTTAAATAAAGTATGGCAGCAGTCACATTTGATTCTTCGGTGGGGAACAAGTGCGAGCTGGTTGCCTTCGAGCCAATACCCATTACTCTGTTAATACGGGGGCGCAAATTGTCTTTGCTGCCGGGCCGTGTACCTCCACGTAACCTCTCGCCATAACAAAATTACAGCTATAATCGCCGACAGCATTACTGCTGCAACGTTCTAATTCAGGCGGGGACTTTCACATAATTATGCAGGCATCCCTTTCAACGGTGGATCGGTGGCCGCCTTTATCGACGGATATATTTACCGATGTATTTACTATGAGCACGCGTCAACAGCAACATCCGTGCGCGTCGTCGCGGCACAAAGGCGGCCGGCCCGACTTTAATGAAGTTTGCAATGGCATTCATGGCCAAAGGATTGCGGTCCGAAACTTGTCCGTGCACCAGTTGGTCGACCTCTGCTTAATCCTAAACCAGTTAGAGAACCGGGTAATTCTTGCTGACGAACTTCTTCTATTTTCGGGCCGAGTCGGGTTCCTTTTGCTCGCGGACACGGTCGGCCATTAATTCGTCGCCGCGTCGCCGACCGACACTGAATTTTTCAATTACCGTTCCCCGTATTATCGATTATCGAAACTGCTGCTCTTAATTAAGGACCATCGGATTATCGAACGCGACGAGGAACCGGTCCGGTATGGACAAATATTTAAATGTGGCAACTGAGACGTCTTTACCATGAATTAAGAATTAATTGTGAGTCTGTAAAGGAAACTTCACTTTAAAATGCTGTATTCTTCATGAACAACTAAACGCATTCTACGTACTTCCAAAAATAATTAACATTGCTTTCTATGCGGTCGTAATTCAAAAGAAAGTTACAATCGATTGGAAGAGCCACGCATTAGTTTTTATCCTTAATAGAACATTTTATACTTAATAGAACAGACAATTATATAGTCGCCAGCATTTTATAAACATTTTCCTAAGTATCCTCGTTTTCCGACAAAATAATATTTTCTTGAAAAAATTGTGGCCGAATACGAATCTTGTTTCTTTTGTTGTGGGTTGCATTGCTGCAACGAGAATGTGAAGAATATTTTAAATTTCAAATTTTTCTGGCACAGACACTCGATCTTGGGTAGTCTATCTCGTCCTTTCTTCCTGATCTTGAGTATAAATAAGGAATTCTACGGTTTCACGCTGTCGACTGTTATTTATTACAAGCCGAAACTTATTACGACCCCTCACGTTCACCCATTCTGAGAATAATGTATCGGTTGTAAATGCCTTAAGGGAATATTTCCATTCTCCGGGGGTCGAAAAATCGATTTTCTCATGGCATCCTTAAAATGCATGTACATTCCAATTCATTTGCATACAAAACGCGCGTGCATGTCGCAGTTCCATGGAAATGCGATATTTCGAAAAATACCCTTTTCTCGAAACCGTATTTTCCAAATTGGCTGCCACGATCTCTCGACATATTCAGCGAATCAATTTCTTTGAAAATTTGCGTCCATATAAAATGAACTTCGTTTTATCCTCGATACTAAAATTATGCCAATATCCGAAATTGTTTTCTTTTCACCGCCTGATAAAATTTTCATCGACTTTTTTTTGTTTCTGCGACTGCCATTTGACTGAAATAGATTTTTCATGTGATTTTCGAGGAAAAGGTAACCGTATCCATTTGGATTAGAGTTACTTACGATTTTTAATTACTTACGATTTATAATTATTTAATATAAAATTATAATGTAATATTTCCTGAAACAGTAGAAGTAAAATAAAATTAAAAAGACCAAATATTTATTTGATTTTGTGACATGAATATACTCTTTCGACTGCAACATAATCATGTGGAGACCACGACTAGAAATTTTTTAACTTCAATACTGAATTGGCATCCTCATAACTCCACCAGTTCACCATTCTCGTATTCGGATATATTATTTGCATTCTCCTTTCAATTCCGGTCAAAGTTTCATCGTTTGTCCTCTCACTGCTTTGCAAGCATGCTTGCTGACATCGTCGCTTCTGAAATATAGTTCTCGTATCTAGCTAGACGTATATGCGTCCAAAAAATAAATGGAATGGCGTCACTTCGACGATTCGAATGAATCCACGGTGGATCAAAAGATAAAAATTGTACAAAATTCTGTCGAATTTAATATTCTATTCTTTTTTCAAGATTCTCGTAAGCCATAAATGCATAAAGATCCGCAGTCTAGTTATCGATCAATTAAACTCTTCGAACGATGTACAGTTAATGTGAAGGCGATGTGCACGATTTTTGTGGAAAATGTGTTCACACTAGCAAGAGGTGTTCCCTTTAAGGAGCCAAGAAGGTCAAAGCAATGCCAACATTTTTCTGTATTTCATTATTTTTATATGGAACATTTACCAACATATTCGTGACATTTTTCTGATAAAATCATACCAAACACGGCGTCCGTCGGAGCATATTTGATTGCACAATTGAATCCACGTGAATACTTGAATACGTGTTCAACATGATGTAGTGTATAAGTCTGTTAAGATGTAAACCAGCTCTGTAGTTAGGATTCTAACTCGTGTACCACTGATTGAGTTCGGATAATCGAGGTTCTACTGTATCGTGGATTAAACGGGTAAATGTGGTCCAAATTGCGTCGCGTTTGTTGTCGTTTCGATCACAAAAATGTCGCAAACATCGTCACACACTGTTCCGTCGCACTGGAACCGTACACGTGGGGTTTTCTTTCCGACAGTATTTATGGTGTGTACGTGACTAGAGATCCCTTTAGAAGATTAACGTAACTATTGCGTCATTTGCGACTTTTCCAGATGTCGTCCAAATGAATTCCGTTCGCGTTAAATTTACATGCCATAAATTCAGTCCCCGTGAAGGACCCCTTCCGCCCGATAAATACGGTTTCAGGTGTCGAAGAGCTCCGTTGACAGAGTCAGGTATCACCCCACTCTTCTTCCGAGATAGGCCGAACAACGGAAAAGGGCCTATCTTTTCTTGACGGCGCTGATTGGGAAATGCATCGTTCGGCAGGAACCAATCAGTGCATTTCGTTCGAAAGGCAACCTATGAGTTTACAGAGATGCCCAAATTGAGGAACACCCCTATCTCGCATACATAGAAGGGTCCTCGCAACGACACATTCTCGCTATATAGAAGGAGCTTTACGAAGCACACCCCTTCTCGCATACATAGAGGGGCCTCACGAAGAACGCTCGAAATGCTGGAGGAGCGAAAAACCTTCGTGAGGACGAACGATCGAACATCGAGTTAGTTGAGTTTCGAGCTCGCACCGCGACATACGATCAACTTTGTGATACCATACGCTTTCGAAGTGTACATCGCATCATATTCAGACGACATCTTCCCTCATCTTCCAGTGAGACAAGGCAAGTTAAAAAACGGATCGCACCAGTCGAGATCCGACGCGTATAAGGCAGGAACTGCTAGACTAGCCTTACTGAAGAGTCCGCTAGCAGATCCGGAAGCAAGGTCCCAAACGCGAAAATCTTGAACTAGCTACCCAAAAATAGTTTGGCGGGTAGCAATCGGTGATAATGTGAATAGACGCGTTTCACGGTCAACATACAGTCACGCGTCGCGTCGTTCACGAGCATCGTACCGAACACACTTAATAAGTAAAATTATCTTTTAGCTCTCTCCTCGATGCAGTTTCACCGAAATATATAAATTCATAATGCATGACCCTATCTTATCGAGTTGGGCTACCCGAAGAGACTTCAACGAGATTTGCAGGGAATCGATAACTATTCCAATTGATATACAAACCGATGGCCACGAAAAGTTAACAGATCGAGTTTCTGTCCCCTGGGACCCCTCTAGGTTCCGTCTTAGAGAAACTGACCGAGAGTGCAGCAGAGTCTTAATTTATTCCGCCAGAAGCAGGAGTTTGAAGCAACTAGAACGACATGTCAAATTTGTAACGTGACAGTTTATACGGTGCATACACTGTACCGGCAAGTTTCGTTGACGGGGTCAGGTTATCCATTTAGTCAAGAAACGCCGAAGAGAAGAAACCTTTGCGGTCCGATCCGTCAAGATAATTTCCAAACACCTTCACCCTCATCCGTGTTCAGTGTCAATTTGACGCATCTGTCACCAATTCAGAATAAATAGTGTGTTTCAATCTTCAGACTGCGGATCTTCGTGCATTTCTAGCAAAATTGAGCAGATAAAATTCAAAATTATTGGAAAATTACAATTCATTAAGGAAAGAGATAACATTCGATTCAGTTTCTATTTCTTGCAGTCGATGCAGACAATTTTTATTTTGCATAAAGATCCGCTGCCTAGTAATTTTATTTGAAACTTATTCCAGTTTACTTGAATCTGTCATTCTTGAAAAGGGAATCGGTGCTATTTCTTCTACATGTTTAAACTTTTTATGATTCTTCGGATTTATCAGTTTGAACGATGTTAAAAAAATTTTATGGAAGATTTTAACGCGACCGGGTAAATGAGAAGACGTGCCTTATGGCTCTCAAAGTTTTAATGAAATTATCCATTTGCTTAACAACTTTATTTTCCCTCTCGTTTACTGGCGTGTAATGGATCGTTCAAGACTCCGTCTTGTAAAGGCACCTTAAGTTATAATAACTCTTGTAGCGGTTTTACTCGACAATGCGAGGCTTCATTCCACGTTTAAATTTTGCGGTAATCTCGAAAACTTCATCTGAAGTGTGAGATTTGATCTTATGGATAATTAAAGCGAATACACATGCAGAAATTAACAGCATTTCTACGAGATTTAAATCCTGTTGGATCTGTACCCACAGTTGCAGCAATATTATTATCAGAATTACTTAAAAGTGTTTTTAATCAGTTTTTCTACAACATTATACAGTATTTTTACTTTTAAAAATGATTCTAATTAACTACGCAAGTTTTTATTCTACAATTAAAATACGGAAGTCACGAAAAGTTAATTGAACGAACGAAGTTCCATTTTTCAAGTAAGATATATATGCAGACATGTACAAATTAATATACAGAATCTCTTATCAATTATTTCTTTTAAATGTCTTCTACCACCGATGGAAATTTTATTTGCAGCATTTTTGTTTTCAGAAACGTAGGAAATTCTCACGGCATCAATTTTGTCCATAAAAATAATGAAAACAAAACCTGTTCTGTGTTAGTATCTGCCTGTAGTGGTCTCTGTAGTTTGATGAAAGTATCGCAGGGTTGGATTCAGGACGCGCAAAAACAATAAAAACAGCCGTATACCGGTATGTGCAATATGATCGCGTGTTCGAGTTACCTGCAGTACCTGTAACGTACCAGTGCAATATTTTTCAGAGATCTCTAAACAATCTGTATATCTTATTGTTTCTGGATAGATGGACGTAGCAAAAAATAATTCTAACCCGATCGATAATCTCTCCATCGGGCTTGCACGCTTGAAAATATTTTTTCGTCTAACGGGATCGCATAATTTTATTTATCAATATCATAAAAGTCTTCGCACAGTGTAACAAATACCGATTACCATTTAATAAACAGAATTACATTAATATAAAATGATTATTCTAGTTAAATTTTAAATCTTGTATGTGTGTTTAAATGTTCTATGTCGAAACCACAAATTAGCCTCGATTATTTTTAACACGAAACCCACCAACACCGGTCGGAATGACCGATGCAGTTTTTTATTTTACAATTAGAATTAAAACTGATTTCATAAGAAACGATTGTATAGATATCTTTAGTAGTGCACGTATTACAATAGGACACGCGTAAAGTCTAAATAAAATCAATCTTGTCATTTTTATAAGGGAACATGTAGTTACTTTTAAGGCTCGGTAGGTTTAGTATTAAAAAATAGGTGTCCCAGTAGAATTTAAAAAAAAATGAACGTTACTTTATGCCGAACCATGGTTGTAAATACTGTTAGTTGTTGTTTAAATAATATTTAGGATTTAGTTTTTAGAGTTATCGTTTAATCGAATTGAGGGGAAAAAGTTTCCCTCTCTCTACCAGTTCCATAGTCACGTGACATTGTGTCGTAGAAGGGGAAGGTAGTGCGTGGACACTAATGTGTTTTAATCTGGCGACTCCAGCTAAATATTGGGGATCACTTACATAGAATCGCCACAAGCCAACAGTTCTAGAAACTATCGTCATCAAAAGTGTTTTTATTTTAAACTTGTAAGATTCCGTGTACCAAGTTTAGTCGAATAAAATTATCGTTTCATAAAATACTATACATCGGAATCTAACAGTACTGAGACCAAACACACGGTACCATCGTTAAATGTTTTCTACATTTATTAATCCGCAAGGTGTGCGAACAAGAAATGCGAAAATTCTGAACGTTCATGGCAGAAACACGCTTTACTGGCAATTCACGCGACACAAAAAAAGAACTTGTACCGTTCTCGTCACGGATATACGGAAACAATATCTGTCCACACACGCCCTTCTGGAATCGAGCTGTTCGACCACCTGCGAGCACCGTGGAATACGAGTAAAAAGAGAACAGGGCATTTTCTGCACAGTACAATCACAATTGTCACGGAAAAAATGTATTGAATCAATTCCGTACGAACAATAAATATATTGGGTTGGTGAGAAAGTAATTCTTTTCGGTATTTTCAGGCGAAATAAAATCCAATATTTTTTGTTCAATGTTCTTTCGCCATCTTTCCGGTAGCTTCACAATTCCAGGCTTATAAAACTTCTGGTCCTTATCGACAAAAAACCGATCCAGGTGCGATTTCAGGTTATCATCACTAGCGAAAGTTCATTGCTTGAATAAAAAAATTGAGTTTTATTTCACCTCACAAAAATACCGAAATTACTTTCTTGCCAACCCAATAATTTCGACCAGTTTCCCAATTTTTATCGGCACACAGTCTCTTTTCCAAATTTTCTCTTTGATCGCTGACTTTATGGCGTATCGATTATTTGATAATGATGATTACTGTACAGGGTGTTCATTTGAAAACTTTCTAGCCGAATATTTCGAAAAGTATGAAAGATATTAAAAAAGTGTAAAATACGTGTCCAAGGATTACAAGGGGGAAAAAGAGAGGCAATAACAGTTTTTTATTTGGGTGACGTTTTCAAGGTCATTCGAAGGTCAACTTTGTTTTTTCAAATGGAAACCTATATTTTTTATTATGGGATCTTATTGTACGTAAAAAGACCAGCAATTTTTGTAGGAAAATTTCTTTGATCTGCGCACTAGTTTCGGAGATATTTGAAGAGAAGTAGAGCGAGTCATACTTACACCGCGAGAAAGATTGTAATTTCTTTGTAATTATAACAAATTTTCGAAATGTTCTCCGTCGTTTTCTAAACAATAATACAGATGATTCTCAAATTCTGAACGAACATTTTTGAAGGTATCTGTTGGAATAGCTCTACATTCCTGTACAATTCTGCGACGCAGAAAGTTTTCAAATGAACACCCAGTATAGAAATAACGGTAATAAATTTTTACATGGTCCAGCTGAGTGGGTGGGTGAGATATTTGCACGCATTGATCAATTGCAACAGGTACATATATCATAGAATCAGAATGTAAATCCATTATTTATGCTCATGGAGAATAAACTTTATAATTAACTACATACGAAATACACAGATTAGTTACGCCGTAGCTAATTTACGTCACGCATGCGACATTATGGTTTCTGTCAAAAATCATGATCTCTGAAATGCTTCAATTTGTATACAGTTCTGCCGATAGTAAGTATTTTATAAAAATCTGTAGAAAATTAAACAATTTATCTTAGAGAATTGTGACTGTCAATAGAAGTAATAGCATTTGATATATCACATTTAGATTTCATAGAATACCAGTGCAAATATATTTTCTAATAGGTGTTATCGAACAGTAAATAAAACGTAATTCGTTACTAGACTGCGGATCTTTATGCAAAATAAACATATACTGCAACAATCATGGACAGCAGGAGTTAAATAAAATTTCATTTCATCAGTTAATGGATTTTTTACGTTGAGAACATCGTAACTATATTCTTAGATTTGTCTAATCTTTCACCGTTTTATATTTCACCCAGCCAATTTATTCGTGAATGCATAAAAATCCGCAGTCTATTCCTTACCAAGAAACGATGTCAGAAAATAACAATTGATTACGATCTGTTAAAATAAGTGGGTCTCGTGTGTGTTTGAAAATAGAAATTTTCGTTTGCTGGATAGACAGACAAATGAAGAAGTTTTCGGTGTTTTGACCGGTGCTATAGTCGCAGGCAGAAACACGTGGGAGACATTTAGCGTGGAAAGGTTTATTTTTGACCCTAAATGCGTACCGTATTCGGCGGGGTTCGAGTGGAGGCAATAAAATTGACGATTGCCAGAACCCTCTCTTCAGTCGTCAAGAGGACAGGGTCCTCGCTATCTACGCGTTCCCTTTATGGGTTTTTCCCTCCGTGTTCTTGAATGAATACAACTGTCCTTTGTCCCTTCTTTTCCCTTCCGCTCGCCCACGAAAACGTACCAGCAGAAATCATCGGACCGTCGTCGTAGACACCTCGGAGAGTTACTGTTTCGTGACTGTCGCAACTTGCAACTGTGATCGAAATATTGTTTTACCGTTTTTATTCGGCGTGTTATTATAGACAGTGTTGTTATTATTATCTGGCTATATCGCTGCCGTCAGTTATCTATTTTTGTTGTTACCAGTGAAACATTGTTACACATTCTTGTCACGCTAATGCTGCGATTTAGGAGAGAGTCTAAGTTTTCTTGTAATATCTTGGGCCAGAGACGGTGAAAATTAAAATTAAAAATAGGAATTTGCAACAGAGAAGGAACTTAATAAAAGGCGAGAAATTAATTTTGTGATATTGAATTTAATAAGGATTGATTATATTTGTAAGAATAAAGATAAACATGGTGCAACGTTTTAGATTAGGGATACAAACACACTTCCAAAGCAGGGACTGTTTAATTATACTTAATAGACTAGATATAATATACGTAATAGAAAAAAATCGTTTACTTACCTGAGAAACAAAATATCAGATCTAGAAAATAACTTTTAACACTCGAAATATCAACCTACACGCTAAATGTGTCAGAACAGCGAAAACAATGGAACGAACAATATGGCTACGAAATATATTACACACGATTACTATTGTCCGGGTTTAGCACACCCGACCAACTCAGTGCTCACTTTTAGTTTATTGCCGTTTTTTATTATAACTCCGTTCACTTCAAGGTCTAAACCGTGTGTAAACTTAAATCTTACAATTCCTCGCGCCTCACCATAATTTCGAGGGTTTTCCCGTCATAAATTACTTCAAGCTCTAGTCCCAGTCCCTCACATCTGTTTTTTTTCTCCAACTCCCCAGCCTTCGCTCTCTTCTGTAACTTTCCCTTTTCCTAAATACTGATTTCCACCATTCATTTCTTTAACTCCGAAAGATTTTTAGCTAGTTCAACGTTAAGACAGATCATTCTCAACCACCAAACGAACACCATCTGCTTGCCATACCAAATTGTATGTACATAGTAGCGATACATTAAAGAAGAGTTATACTATTAAGTAAGCTCTAACATAAAGTGTTTTAATAACGACTAAACCGTCATCAACAAAACCACAACCAGCCCTCACGAGATCACTTTTTCGTCGAGCGCAGCGGGATTACGATTAAACAAGAATTGATTCCTTTCCCGTAGAATTATATTCATTTGTTTTTCTAAACAAATTGCAGCCATCTGACCGGAAAACTAGTTTTGGTCGACACAGTACGCCGATCGGTGCTGTACGACTCTCCCCTACTAATTTAATCACAGAATTATCTCACGCGAGTTATTTATTCGACCATAATCGCCTCACGCGAGTTAGTAATTCTATTATGGCCATAATTTTTTTTGCATATAATATAAAATATTTTTCTGCTGGTAACAAATTACGGTTACATTATATATTATTATAATTAAAATAAAATATCATGTTAAGAATAAAATGCAAAAATAAATCCTCCCCGACGGGGAATCGAACCCCGGTCTCCCGCGTGACAGGCGGGGATACTAACCACTATACTATCGAGGACTTGGATGACTACTTTTTTTTATAGAACGTAGAAATATTTCATTATCAGATTGTTTATAATAATTTCGTTTGTCGCGATCCATATGTATATTATTGATTTTAAAATTAAAGTGGAGCTCCAAATATGCAATTTAGGAAACTTAAGAACCAATTATCAATGATATGTGAGCTAAATATCGCTATAAATGGATGTAGCTATACCTAGATAGCACCCGACGTATCATAGACGTCTGTTTTACGTCTGAAATAAGACGTCTTTTCGAAGATATCGTCTAAAAAGACGTCATAAAGACGTATTTTCGAAGATGTCGTCTAAAAAGACGTCATAAAGACGTATTTTCGGAGATGTCGTCTAAAAAGACGCCTAAACTACGTCCAAAAGATATCTGAAGACGTCTCTAAGACGTACCATTTTGTAACACATTACATTCAGGAGACTTTCGGGAGCCGTTCAGACGTCTCTCAGACGTCCGAATGTCTTGTGGCAGACGTCTAACAGATGTCTTTGAGATGTCTCAATGCTATATAAGTATTATATAATTATATCTATACAGCTGTCTTATATTTTGCATTGTGTAACCAGGTATTGTATAATTATTTGTATCTAAATTTAATCGTACAGAATTTTTATGAGGTATTGTTCAATTCAAGTGTTCTTGCAAAATAAGAAATAATGATATGTGAAAATTCAACATGAATTTACCATGTTATAATGTAATAACCACTTTGCAGTCAACTCTTTTTTCTTAAACAATTGACAGATCCATTTTCCATGGTCGCGACAATTATTTTTGTATCACATTTTATAGTATAATAAAAATTAACAGCATTAATCGCAAGGTACGGGAGCTGCATAGATATTTACTCGTTTTTAAAGTAATTGCAATTAGTTGAAAGTAGTGCAATATTATTTTTAAATTCTTCTACAGAATCAGTACATGTCTAGGTTGAACTTAATTTTCAATTCGGCTACTCTCCTTCTTAATCTTATTTAACACTAGATTTACCGACAATTAAAATATACCTATTTCTGCCGAAACCAGCCGAATTGACTGGTCTTGGTCTAAGTATCCATGATACAAAATTACTTTGATTCTGTATAAATGAAACAAAAATAAAATTCATTATATTACACCTTTGGTTATCGCTGTAAAAGTCATCGCATCATTGCGAAGAAAATGTAACATGGTAGGAATTTGAGAAGGAAATTGTATAACCAATCATTTTGATTGGTGTGGTAGATCTAGTGTTAATCGAAAAATTTCTGACATGGATAACACAAAGGCGCATTTACTACTTTTAGTTTCAGCGAAATTCAGTTTGGAAACCGTAAAGAAATTGAGATCTTCATTCTTACATGACCCATTCATTCTTCCAAACGCGCGTTAAGTAATCTAATGTACGAGTAAATCGTCCAACTGATAATGAGAGAAACGTTCCTCCGACAGTTTCCCGATAACCGACTGATTCCCGTTGGAAAACTCTGATAAAAAGATTCGGAAATCTCACTTTCACCTGCAGTAATCTGCTGTCAGATCTATTTCCTTTGGTTCAGCAGTCAGATGCTTTTTATTATGGCGAACGTCTTGGATCAAGAAGATCATACCTTCCTATTGAATGCACAAATAGATTCGAATCTTATCGAGATATTAGTTATGAAATCCGAACTTTTACAAGTATAATAAATTACTGTGACTATAGTTGTCACTATTTTCCGACAAAGATAGACTCAGAACTTTAAACATTTTGTAGAAATATAGTAAATAAAAATAACCATACTACTCTATTATACAGGATATTATACATTTCTATTTACATGACTATTATATATATATTATATATTTATTTACTTATAATTTATTATACTTGTAAAAGTTCAGATTTCATAACTAATATCTAATATAATATTCATAACTATAATCTAATATATCATAACTAAATGTATATATATATAATAAAATAGTATTTGAATATAATAATGTACATACTAATATACATACTGTATACTAATATATACTAAATAAAATGTTTCATTCTGACGTTTATAGTTTTTCTGTAGGTTTATAGTTTTACCTGCGTAGAGGACATATGCAGGTAATTCACCTTTTTCGTTTAAATCGAACCATTTTTTATTACACCACTTAATGCATCTTGATATTCTTTACAAGAAGGTGTTAATCTACTTATGTGAAAAAATCATTTTTCGAGAGATATGAGATGTTCAATGTGGCGATCGTTTACATTACAACATACACCAGAATTATTATTTCGTGATTTGTTAAGCGTTTTACATTTTTTATTATATTAAAGCGTATTTGTTACAGGGAACAGATAATATCTGGTACATGACAAAACTGCGAGTCGGCAAAATCAGATGAAAGGACGAGGCCAATGTGAAAAGAATGGAGGTATAAATGCTAGCAGTGCGGGCAGCAGTTAATAAGTTTGTAAATATACATGAAATAAATACTTCATAATTGTCTGCGAGTTCCAGGAACACAGGAAGCCATCTGGGATAAAGTTTTAATTCGTTGTTCCAACAAATGTTTTTTATTTTAATTCCTAAAAATGACGAGCTACGAATTAAAGTACCTCATTAACTGTTTCAGCACAGCATATAGGTGTGTCACGCTCGCAGTAATTGTCGCACCTTGGCCTGGCCATGTGACTTACAAAAAACAAACAGGAATTTTTTAACAGCACACGTCACATGTAATTAGGTCGGAACTGTAACATGTTATCTGTGCCCGCCACATTTATGATGACACTGATATATACGCGGAGCAGGGTAAAAGTGTTGGTACACACAGATGGAGTTTATTCAATTCAGTTAATTTTCTGTTTGTGTAATTAATTTCAGTTTGCATTTTCCTGCAAATTATTCCTGTGCACATCAATTCCTGCGATCACTACTGTGAAGCATAATCGACAGATTAAGTGTCCCCACTCTACCTTCCCCTTCTACGACGCTACTCCCTCCCTTCATCTGGCAACTCTGCTGTGAAGTACAGTAGGGCCTCGATTAACCGGATCCCGATTATAAACAAATATGCGTTCAAATATGATTATATTATGAAGGGAAATAAAAAAATTTTCAAAAATAAAGTATTTATTTTGGAATATAATGATATAATTATTTAATAATAATGTTATAAGTAATGTTTTAACTATTTTCTCGGGCCTCGATTATCCATCGGGCCTTAATTTAATTTTAATAATCGAGGTCCTACTGTATTAATAAAAAATGAGAAAATTTAGGTGCACCCCCTCATGGATTGCAGATTTTTATGTGAAATAAAAATTGTCTCTATTAATTGCAAGATACTGGAGCTACATGGACATTTTTTTTCTTAATAATTCACCTCTGTTGAAAATAATACAACACTAATTTTAAATTGTGTGAGTGTGCTCACTGTTTTGCACTTGATTTACTCATTTTCATGATAAATTTCAATATAAAAGATTCTGATGCAGGATAAATTTTTCTCAGAAGATCATGTAAAAGTTTATTTACAATTGTTTACAAAGTGCCACGGAGTCTTGTTGCGACACTTTCTGCTGTCGAACTTCCCGTAGTTTCTGGTTGCTAAATTCTGATACAATGCAACCGATATAATTTAGCAACTTCCGCGGCGTTTGGCTAACTTAAACTTTATTGAATATGTAACTTGTCTTGTGTGTGTATCTTGTCCTGACACTTCGACCTTCTCTCGCGCGTTGTTCCTTCAACTTGATCCTCGTGTGCTATTTAAGTACTTGTTACTTAAACATTTGCTGATTTACATACGTCGAATCTATATTGACATTGATTTAAGGAAGTACATTTATTTTTAAATACACTTTGAGAGCACACATTGTGTTATCAACTTTTGTATTCGAAAATGAAATCCGTAGATCATGTTGAAAAAATTATTTTTGAAACGAAGAGTCATTGATAAACCTAGATCTATGGACTATTAAAAATAAATGATGCTAATTTCATATTTAGACAATTAATGTGTTTATAATCTGACGTTTCATTATCTTCATACTTCAATAAATATTTCATAATTGATAATATAATAATATCTATATACGTATAAACAGTATTATATCAGGCTGATTAATTTTCATTTCTAGTAACAAATTGTTTATTAATTGATTGAATTTATCATGCTACATATAAGCTGATTATACTCGAGTTATTTGATAAATGGCTGCAAGTCACGGCAAATAATGGCGAGTACATAATTGATTAAGATATAATTGTTACTTATCGTATCGATAAATTGATCTGTTAAAACGAAAATTATTTAGGACTGCACCTAATAACTACACTCGATCGTAGCAAAGGTTATGTTATTTAAATTGTACTCGTTCTGTGTTCCATTCCTGGAGATAAAATTAGGATCGACGTGACTACAATTTTCGAGTAGCTTCTTTTATACAATATTTGTTTCTTAATACTGAATTAAAATTACGAAGAAATTACACACGGAACTAATTTCGCGGTGTGCAATTATGGTTGCGAGCACGGGTCCATTTTCTTCAGGAAAAAGCTCGCAAGCTTTATCAGCCACGCTCGAACTCCGAAATGTTGTTAAATTTTCGAGTGACCGATCTTCCCCAGTCAGTTATAAAAATACCGATATTGTACAGCCATGTAGGGAACGTGGAATCGATTTTATGCGATAATGATGCCCTGATGGAATCACCTGCTCTGCCGCCGGGAAACGATTTGAATTACAAATACGTCGTCGATAATAGAATAAATGTTATTTGGTCGAAAGCCCGATTAATCTGGAAGTTCGGAAGCGCCGCATGCCTTCGCTTCATTGTGCGCCACAAAATTCGTTTCCCACTTTGTTAATAGCGCCGATAGGAATGGCGGGATGAGGATACTACTCGGGAATGCGATTGTGACTCGCCGCGGGGACAATAGTCGCGCCACACAATTCTACGAAATTCCAGCAAGCCGTTCGATAAAACGTTCCCTACGACGCCTCCCTTGTTTTCGTAAAAAATTTTCATTTTTGACGTTCGCATTTTGTAGCATTGGTAAGCATGCGAGACGCAATCCTGTCCGTTCTTTTCTGCAACTTTGTCTCGCGGTTTGACTTCCGAGTGCACAGTGGCCCGAGAACGCGATTTTACTGGCCAAAAGACAATTTTCGAAGTGGTACATTTTGTAAAACTTTTTTGGCTATAAAGTAACGATACTTGAGACCTTCAAAATCCAAGATATTGTCCATTTCAGATAGTTGTGTAACCGAGGGTAACGTTCTAAAGACAAAATTCTGAAATTCTAAGTGAAACTAATTATTCTAAGAACTCATTCATGTAACTCATGTATTATCATACAGAGCATTATATAACAGGTTTGGATAAATGTTTTATATATATATATATATTAATAGATGCGTTTTCATTATTTCATTAGTTTCTAAGCATTATTTAATCCATGTACAAATGCTTGGGAAGGCTTTTAAAAAAATGGTTAAGAGTGGTAAGCGTCAGACTTGTTTTATATGATAGTTTAAACAATTTCGAATAGGAGCATACAAATTTTAGGTACAGACTGCTGCCGGCTCGTAGTTTATACGATAATTAAGAAACACAAGCTCGCGGTATTTTGGCGTAATACGGAATCAATCGATGACGAAGAAGATTCAGATGAAGAGGAATTCGAATTACCGATGTCGAAGTATTTGGATAATTTCGAATTAACATCGGAAATATAATTATATACAAAGATATGTGTGTCCCTTTAATTTTGACCACGAAAAACGAGTTTCCAGACCATATGCGCATAGTATTGAGTCCACCATTTTGAAGTTTGAATTTTTGATGTTAGATTCGTTATCAGTGACCTCAAAAACATCTGATTACCAACTTTTAGAAAGTTTCAATGACATTTTTGTCTTTTGATCAGTAAAATCGCGTTCTTGGACCACTGTGTAGCTCAGAGTCGCCTAATGAAGGGAGGGAGCACGGTTTGATGGGAAAATGTTATCCCCTCTCTGCCAGATCCGAGCACATTCACGATAGAGACGAAACGCGTCACGTGACCGGGCCGCGACAGATGCAGCCGCGTCGTAGAAGGGGAAGGTAGAGTGGGGACACTGTCGTCGAATAGAAATTTCATAATATAATGACCTCTGGTTAATACTGTGGCATTTAGAATTGAACTATTCGACTCTCCATTGATTAATTTTGCCAGAGATATCAATTATGCTAGCCATCTTTATTTCTCTGCGTCTCATTGTCTCGATCATTAATTATCCCAACAGAGTACAGCTATTATACAATATTATATCACATCTGTTATTATATACATACTAATTACGATATATTAGATAACTATCATTATTGTACGTACAGCAGTTAATAGCAACAATAGTTACTACGTGTCGCTTCTATGGATCGTAGAAAATATTTTCATGAAATTTTTATTGGTACAGATAGCCTAACACTGTCCATAACAGTTAGCTATTTTCTAGGCTCGGGGTGTAGCTATAGATAATAAATAAAATAAGCAAGTAAATCTAATTGTCAAGAAAAATATTTATTCCCAAAAGGCACTTATTTAAAACACATAAAAATAGTGAAATAAACTACCATATAGCATATAGATCCACAGTCTAATAATATTTTATAATAATGTACCGCATAAATATATCATTGTAAAATGAAGTAAAACAAGAACATCTAATTTTGACATGTTTAGTTAATTAACTCAATTAGATCCTCGCGGTAGCATTTCAAACGTTCCAAGCTCATATTCGGTTTGATAATATTCTCACAGAGTATTCGTTTGCAGAACATAGTTTGTGGAACACTGCTCTACAGGAGAAAACGAACTGCAACCGTACTGGCAAAAGCGGGTAGTCCCAGAAAGTTACACTCTCACTTACATTTAACTGGAGTACTCTTAGCAGAAGCAGTTCGAAACAAGGAACCAGACAGACCGATAGTCCATTTGTTGCGAAAATTACCGAACCCTTTATTATCCTCTCCTGTTATCCTTTCGACAACGTGAGCTACAATAAATTACACCATTCCGGAGACGATACTTCCTGTATCAAAAGATTCCCGGGATTTTCTTATATAATATTCATTCTGTTACTTTGATTTCGTTAAAATGAAAGTAAGACAATATATTGGGCTGGCAAGAAAGTAATTTCGGTATTTTAAGGTGAAATAGAGCCCAATATTTTTTATTCAAGCAATGAATTTTAATGAATAGGATACTTTCCCTTTTGTTCGATGATCTTTCGCCGAAAAGAATGAATAAGATAATATTTCATTGATTAAGGTTCATCGGTTGAATAAAGAAATTCGGTTTTAATTACTTTCTTTTGCCAACCCAATAGTAGATGACACATTAATTTTTTTTATATTTTTCATGTCGCTTCATATTACCTTCGTAATCTATCAATGACATTATTATTAGCAGTAGGTTTACGGAGGTCTAGAAATAACTATTTCACATTATTTTGTGAACATAACGAGGATGTGTCTAAATTTTTGGACATTTTCCAATAGTATATGCCCCAAGAAATAAATTTGTTAAATAATTCCTCAGGGAAGCATCTTTACAATCTTAATAATCGCAAATTAAGAATATTAGAACCCGTCATTTTGACTGGTCCCGCGAACCTAGTGTTGACGGAACGAAGACAGGCCTAATTCATCTACTTGTAAGAGCAATTGTGCGTGTAATTTCTAATCCGAAAAAGTTAAATTTAAAATCAAGAATGCACAGGGTGGAAAACTATAGCGTGGATACCTTTGCTAATATTTTCCGGCAGCGTTAATAGAGGTGCATTCTAACTGCTGCATAAACGCGCGCTCGATCATTGTCAGACGTGTCAACCTCGAAGCGCATTCTTCGCTAAAGATATTGGCACTCGGTCGGAGTGCCAATCTCAAAACTCCTCCGGTTCGCTTTCCGTATTTTTTTTCCCCGCATAGAGCACTGGATCGCCTCGATGAATAAGTTGAGGACCCAAAGACGTCACGGAACAGCACCGAGAGTCTAATAAGACGATATCGCATTGTATATTTATGACTAGGGGGCTTTCCGCGAGGTGGAAAGTTCGTCACGAAAAGATTTCATGAAAAATTTAAATTTCCCGTGAAAATTTCGTGGGTTGCAAATTTTCAGATTTTTCAAAGTTTACGTAAGCTTCGAATCGGAAACGGTAAATGATACATGTACGAGTATTCGCATGTTCTACTGCGGAAGCGTTTGAAATTTCTGTTACGAGGTTCGAGGGAAGCCTTTGATCCCGGTGTATAGATCGGATCGATCGTTCTATCTCATCCTGGTCAAATAAACATCAACCATACACCGGAGAAATTTCAATCGTATGTGTATTTCTTAAATAATTTCGTCGAGAAACGTGTCGAAGTCGATACACCATTTATTTTGTAAAGCTTCGTAAAAGATGCATCGTGCCACGATATTCTTTGTGAATATATTTTCATATTTTTCAATCTTTCATATATTTTTTCACCAACTTCTTCGAGATCAATGATTAGACTCCGGATGTCTATGCAAAATAAAAAGTTTCTGACCCAGCAGCAAATATAAATTTATACTGTTCTTTAATAACTTTAATGTGGTGAAAACAATATATTAATACTCTTAAAGTCTTTTAATATTTTCACTATTCTAAATTGCACTCGCTTATTTTTGTTATAAATGCATAAAATCCGGAGTCTATCAACGATAATCCTCCCATTGAACTTAATATAAATACAGTAATGGCTCGATACATGTGAAAGAGATGTGCACGATATTTTTACTACGTAATTATTTCTTTTTGAAACTTTTGCCAACATGTTCGCTATAATTTCCTGATTAAAATGAGTCCAAACACGATACAATTCGGATGATTTTTACTTATTTAATTCACGATAAAGTAGAACCCCGATTTTCCGAACCGATGATACCTAAATCCTGTATTACCTGTAAAAATGAGTAGGTGTAATTTAAAATAGTAAAAACGCGTTAGAAGAATTTATTAATACTGTTATATTATTTTCAATCTATGTAACATATTAAGGAAGAAAATAATTTTCTATTTCTCTCCAGTTTGTTGCAATTCAGGTAGACAATTTTTATTTAGCACGAAGATCCGCATTTTAATTATCTGTTATGATTTCAGATGTAAACAGTCCAATCTAAAAAGATCCATATACAACACGTATTGGTTGGAACTCGTGTTCCATTGATTGTGTTTGGATAATCAAGGTTCTTCTGGATCGTAAATTAATTGGTGTTACTTTAATCAGAAAAATGTCACGAATATGTTGGCTGGTGAAAGTCCCATGATTTTTAAACGTTTGTACAAAATTAATTTAGCGCACAATAGCGAGAATCAGACGTGGACCATGAAGATCGAACCTGAGATATGAAACATGTTCGAGAGAAATAGTTGTAGACCAAGTTTACGATACGGACGTGATTCCTTTGTTATTTTTAAGATTAGGATTTCGCAAAACACGTACTTTGTTGTTTATCGGGTCCTGCAGAGAAAGAAAGATTGAAGTATTTTTACGTTCGAGCGTATTTCTTATACCTTCGTGAAAGTATTTTTTACATTGTTAAAACCACCTTCAATATAAAAATGGTGTACTGTTCGAAGCAGTTTGTTTTTCATTCCGTGCATATTTATATAGAATTCAAAATCATCTACGTTGAACAACGTGCAACGAGTAACACTAATTTTAATAAATTTTTTTAATGTTACTGGAACTGCTTTTGACAATGTAGAATTCAATAGAATTCAAAATCATCTACGTTGAACAACGTGCAATGAGTAACATTAATTAAAATTAACACAAATTAAAATTACAATTAGTTTTACTCATTGCACGTTGTTCAACGTAGATTATTTTGAATTCTATTGAATTCTACATTGTCAAAAGTAGTTCAAGTAACATTACAAAATTTTCAACTCGATCTAACGATGTTTATTGTTCTGTATCGATTTATTCGCAAAGCTTTTGTAAAGGCGCGACAGAAACAGAACATTTCTAGTTTGCGTTAGTGGTGTATGCCCATGTAGAGTGTATTTGCAGCGTTACCTACAGTTTACGTGATCAATGATCCGTCGAAGTAATTTATCTTGCTTAATTTTGACATCCCCGCCCATATTCGCATCAGAGTGAAAGGTAGGATATCTTCATTCATGGTTAATTACGAATACTTGTTTAAAAGCTCCACAGTTGAGGGGTTAATCAAATTCACGTGACACAGAGTTATAACAAATATCAAATACAACTTCCAAGAAATTATTTTTCTTTCGACATTCTATTGAGACCGTCATAAGATAATATATAAAAAGAATATATAGTACCACGTACAGTGAACCACGAAAGTATTTGAACGCACATTAAAACAGTATAACTTTTTTATACTTGTACCAATCGATCTGATGTTTTGTAAGCAATTAGAAGCATTGGTTTACTAAATGATCTGAAATAAAGATTTTCAAAAAATTATAATTTACAAGGTTCCATGCAAAAATGAAAAGAAAACATTTTTTAAAACTTTTTTATTTGGGCCTTAATGAAAATTTAAAATATATTTTTTCTAGATCTATGTTAGTTATACACGTGCTGAAAATTTCATCAAAATCGATTAACATACCCAAGAGCAAGTGGTTAAATGTGGTGAAAATCATAGTTTTTCGCGACTTTTTGTCAGTTTCTGCTTAAAATCCACAGATTCATTTTCTGTTTTCGATGAAATTTTTAGCACGTGTATAAATAACATGCATCAACAAAACGCATATTTTAAATTTTCATTACAGGCTCTGAAAAAGTTATAAATGGTGCCTCTTTTACTTTCTCATGTGATTCTTAGCAATTGCAATTTTTTCAAAATCTTTTTCGCACGTCATTTGGTAAATCGATTCTTCTAATTGCTCAAAAATAGTCAGGTCGTTTGGTCCGATTATAAAAAAGTTATACTGTTTTAAAGTACGTTCAAATACTTTCGTGGTTCACTGTATGTTCGATAAATTTTCGGAAGCAGATGTTTCAAATTCACGTTTATGCATTGCGTGTGCGTGTCCGAATATTTCCGCGAGCCACCATAATTCTTCGATTCTGATGGCACATTGCGTATCGTGTTTGAGTGCGAAGGTTTCGTTGTTATGCCAGGTAAAGCATGTAGGACAATACCGAAGTGGATTTAACGCGCGCTCCTAACGGAAGTCTAGATACCGGATTATTCGAGCTTCTGAATAAACAAAGGCGTAGTCGAGGATTGTTGCTGATAACATTAATGTCACGTACCACTCCTAGTATTAACGGATGGACAGCTTGAAAGGATTACTAACGGTTCACAGAGATGAACCGCTCCGTAGACTGAAGGAACGCTTTCCCACTTGCACGACGCGACGTACCGATAAATAAACTACGGATTTCATGCTTTTACAGTTTCGATTCTTGCAAACACATAAAACCCGAAAAACTGTTCTTCGAAATCCAGAAAAACTGCAACTGACCTCGTTTTTTTAACACTAAACCTACCACGAGGTTGTCAAATGACCCATTTTAGATTTTTTATTTGATAATGATTGAGATTGTAAAGGTGTTTTCATGGGAATTGATTGAATACGTTTTTTGATTCCAGTATACAGGGTGTATCCGTTAAGTTATGTCACCATTTTTTAGGCATTTCCAGTAGTGCAATTAAAAAATGTTTTAGACAAAAGTTTCTCAGTACTTGATGAGCTACATGTTCGCATATTCTTAAATCTGAAAAAATGTTTTTTACGTAAAAAAGTAAAGGTCACCTTGACTTTTTTAAATGGCACTATATGTTTTGGACATCATAGGATTGTTTCTGACGTCGAGACGAATTTAACGGTGTACTATACTATGACCTTGAAATGATCTCAAACTTGAAATGTGTCGGTCAAAAGTATTAATGTAATTACGAAAAGATACAAATATCATCCATTTGACAGCGGCGATTAGAATTTCTGGCGTGGCTAGCTGCTGCTAATGAAGAGGATCCTGAAATATTTACGAAAATTATGTGGACAGACGAATCGAAATTTACAAATAATGGTGTATTCAAACGACGAAATCAAAGTTATTGGTCAACAGAGAATCCACGCTGGACACGAGATCGCAACTTTCAAACTAAAATTAGTGTCGATGTTTGGTGTGGTATTTTAAATGGTCACTTAATCGGACCATATTTCTTCGAAGAAAGTTTGACAGCTGCTCGGTATCTGAACTTTTTGGAAGAAAAACTTCCACACTTATTGCAAGACATTTCACTGAACATTAGGAACGATATGTACCTTCAACAAGACGGGTGTCCTGCCCACAATGCTATTATAATTAGGGGATATCTTAATAACAAGTTTAGAAATCGTTGGATAGGAACGTATGGTCAAATTCGTTGGCCACCGCGTTCTCCAGATCTGTCTCCGTTGGATTTTTATCTTTGGGGATATCTGCAATCTGTTGTATACGATACAGCAATCAATAATGTTCAGGAACTTCGAAATCGCATAACAACTGCATGTAATAACATAAACCGAGACGCCCTAATTATGGCAACAACGAAAAATCTAATACAAAGAGCGGAGTTCTGTATCGTAGAAGGTGGATTCGCAGTTCGAACATCTAATGTAACTTGATTTATATTGTAAGAAATAATTCTTCATTAAAATTACGTTTGCACAAAATTTTCAAGTTTGAGGTCATTTCAAGATCATAGTATAGTACACCGTTAAATTCGTCTCGACGTCAGAAACAATCCTATGATGTCCAAAACATATAGTGCCATTTAAAAAAGTCAAGGTGACCTTTACTTTTTTACGTAAAAAACATTTTTTCAGATTTAAGAATATGTGAACATGTAGCTCATCGAGTACTGAGAAACTTTTGTCTAAAACATTTTTTAATTGCACTACTGGAAATGCCTAAAAAATGGTGACATAACTTAACGGATACACCCTGTATATTATATTATAGTCAAAATCGCACAAAACATAAATAAATTTAATCTTGTTATTTTTATAATACCATACGCAATAGTCACTTTCGATGGTCGGTAGGTTTAGTGTTAAAGGTACAATAACATTGTTAATGCTTTCGGCGCAAGGGTTCGATCATTTGTACAAATTGACAAAAGAAAGCATTAATAATTTTATTAACAGCAAATACGATCGATAGAAAGCTATAATTGTCCAATAACATTTTCGAATATGTGAATTTTTCTACCGAAATTAGACCGAATTAACTTAAACATGATTTTTGAAAACACGTAGGTCATTTAAGAGTCGAAAAAAGAGCTGATCAGCTTCCCTTTATTTTTATTTGGAGTATAATCAAATGGTCATCGATAGACAGCGGATTACATGCATTTATGACAAAAATGAGTAGATGTAATTTGAAACGGTAAAAATACTAGAAGAATTGAAAAATACAGTTACATTACTTTCAACTTATTAAACATATTAAGAAAGAAAATAAATTTCCATTTCACTTCAGTTTGTTGCAATTTAGGAAGAAAATTTTTATTTTGCATAAAGATCCGCTGTCTAGTCATCAGAGTATGCAGAATTATCTTTACCTGATTTCAGTGTTTCGAAATTAGCCTGAACTAACTTAAACGTAATTTTTTAAAACACGTAAGTAGATAAGTGAAGATTCGATAAAAATCGGATCAGCTTCCCTTTGTTTTGATTCGGAGTGTAATCAAATTCCCATCAGCATATACAAATCTTTTCAAAATTAGGCTGAAGTAACTTAAACATGATTTTCGAAAAGACGTAGGTCCTCGAAACTCGAAAAAGCCTCGTCTAATGATTTCAATTTAATGTTGTTGAACTTATTTGTAAACAACGTAAACACGAAAACCTTTCCGACCAAGCCAATATGCTATGTATAGTTCTCATCGAGCATATGTTTTGTGTTATTTACAATCGGCACTTGAAGAATAAAGCCTGAAAATAAAGATTGGCAAAGTTTATGGGTAGTCAGAATTTGCAGGTTACAGAAGTTGGCTCGTTAGTCATACTTCCTGGGTAGAGATTATTTGTGAACTGCAGCGAAGTAACGCTCAAGTGTCCGGGTCCTTGGCCCTTTCGGCTTCGAAGTTGAGGAAGTACGTTCCAGCCGCAATTTGAGCGACATTTGCCCGCCCGCCGCGCCGTCGAAACACTTTGCGGTCAAATATTTGCGAATCGTACTTACGTAGTTATTTACTTATTAGTTTCAATTAGATCCTTCGCGTCTCCTTTCCGTTCCTTGGGTTTAGATCAAGAAGTTAGAGCGGCGAAAGTATGTTTCATTTTCCTTTTGGTGGGTTGTTACGTATGAAATGTTTGATTTCTAACAGTAACGATGGACAGTCGTAACATTTTATAAAGAAATTGATCAACGTAACCACCATTGCATCCAATATATTCTGCCAATGGAATACAAGTTTCTTGATTGTATCGTTATCGTAGAATTTAAAAATACAAGATGAAAAAGATAGAGAATAAAATTAAGAAAAAGAAAAAATAGGATTTAAAATAAACTGAAAATATATTAGAAGAATTTGAGAATGTGATGTGAATGTGAAGAAATAGATTATCTAGAAATAAAAATCTGTAGTCTAGTTATATCATTTTCAAGCTGTAGCTAGCATTCAGCCTAACTACTTATCAGTAGTTACGAGAAACCTAAAATTGATAATTGATCATAGTGGTTGCTATCTTTCTGCATTCTAAAAATTTGAGGATACGTCGGAATAAAAATAAATTTCTAAACCTGGTCAAGGATTAGTGGTTGTGAATATACATTAATTAGAAGTCTGACGAATTGTTAGCATATCGAATAAAATGGCTGAGCATCATGAAATAATTTTCAGCAGTGTTTATTACTTTTCACAGAGGGTGATTATTGGCGAAATATTTTTGCGCAGTTGGTGGCGTGGGCGAATTAAACTGCATGTACTTACGAATACTCCTACCGATTGGCAATCGGCTCGAAAGACCATAGGCACAGGTACGGTTGCGAACCAATCCGCGTGGCTTGTTTTGTCATTCCACCTGGGATTATAGGTCCTAGTTTCGAGCGTCGTGGTAGACGTTCTGATTCTACACTATTGCTCACCAAAATGTCATCGGCCAACTGTTTCAACCTGTTAAAGTCACACTTTACAAAAAGATAGGAAACCCTACTAATTTGTTAACATTTATGAAATTTCTTCAGCCCATGCCGTTTCGCGCTGTTTTATTTGGCTCGGTTGGTAAAACTAAAATGTTGTTGGCACGCATGAATTTACCTAGAAAAATGTAAATTTACAAGACAATGTGATCAAAATGACAGGACATGAGTTTGGAAAAAGGAATGTACAAGAATAATTTATCAGTTTAATATTCAATATTTTATAGAGGCTCCTTTATTTTTTATCGCGGAAATTATTCGTATGGGCAGAGTTTTATACATATTTAAAATTATTTCGCTTGATACGTATCGCTTTTTAGATTTACAGTTACGCACATAATTGATCGCACACAGTTTAAATCAGAATAATTTTTTTATGAATGGACAGAACAACTTCAATTTCTCAAAAGTGGTAAAAATTGCAATTTTTCATGATTTTCGGCCTACAGTTGCCATGTTTACCACTTTTGATTGTTTAGAATTCAGAAATTTTCTGAATGTATATAATTTATTTACGAGTTTACAAAACGCATGTTTTAAGTTTTCGTTATTGGCCCAGCTAAAGAAGTTGTAAAAATCAATTTTTACTATTATTTTTCACAATTCCGACCAAATGCATTTTTTCAGCATATTTATTAGACGTCATTTACTAAACTAATTCTTCTAGGCATACAGAGAAATTGAAGTCGTTTGGTCCATTCATAAAAAAGTTATTGTGATTTAAAGTGTGTGTGATCAGTTATGCTCCTAACTGTATACACATTTAAAATTAGTCGCCAGATTGAGATTTGTCTCCCCACTTTACCTTCCCCACAACGCCAAGTGACTAATCTGGTACTGGCAGAGAGAGAGGGTAACTCTTTCCCCTCGATTCGAGTTCATTCCCCTGATCTGACTACTCTGACTACGCATAAACTTTCGCACAGACATTTACAGCTACGTGTACTCTATAATTGATTGGCTAAAATGTACATTTTCTTCTTATATCACATGCAGACACAAAAAACCGTAGACTGTTCCATCCTTTCATCCCTGACTGTAGGATAAAATGTAAATTCTCGAAAACTTTTAATTAAATCCGATGTCGTTCCGCACGATTGGGGATTTCGTATGAAAAAAGCAGCTCCTTCTCTACTGGGAATCAGCGAAATTTCGTTCGAGATTGATCGCCATTTTAACATCGACCGTTTTTATTATTGCAAATGTTGGCTAACGATTTTACTTCCAAAAATATCCGACTCGATCATTACTTTTTCATACTTTATCTATCTCTCGAGTGCAGGTTTTTTCTCCTGTGCATTTATATTCTACTGAAAAAATGAATTTCTCGTTCAAAGTAAATCTTACAAAATTAAGGATGTTTCTTAATTGTATAACATTATGGTATTGATCTCTACAACGAATTTGTATATTTTGCCCTCTTTAGTTTTGTCATATACGTAGTTAGCCACGTGAAGATTCTCCACGCACACAATGGCAAGCTGTATTCAGTTATCTAAGGACACGTACTTACATATTTCTCAAGCCCTCATTTCCGTAATATCTTAGCCACACTTAACCCTTAGAGCATACACCTCCACATTAATTACTTAAATTAGAATGTAAGTATTCAAGTTGGTGTTATAAATAATTTGCAACACTGCAAACTGAATACCTGGGAAAGCCTTTTAACCCCTTGCCCTAAAATATCGTGTCAGACTCGTGATGAAGATTCAGAACAGAGTCTAATAAATATGTATGTTATTAATTTCCTTCAAACCGAGATGAAATTCTATTTCGATTTCGTTAATCTATAGTTATTGGAGAACATGTAGGCGTACAGTAGATACAAATTTTCTTCCTTTTTAGGAAATTGCGAACTACTAAAAAAGTTCTAATCACTAACACTGTTTACGGTTTGCTCTGCGATTTATTTTAATTATTTCAATATTTGTTTTCATAAATCGTGGGGCAAGGGGTTAAGAGACGTTAATTATAAATGCGTGCCAACCAATGCCACATGTCAGAGGAAAACAATCTCATACAACAATTGTACATGTATCGATCAATTATACATCAATTGACACAGAACGTATTTTTTAAATTTTCAATATAAGCTCGCTCATAAAAAATTTGCAAAATGCAACTTTCAGTATTTTCTGCAGTTCCAAGTTCACGTTGTAAACTAATTGTTCTAACTTCTCAAAAAAATTCGAGTTAGAATGTCTGCTTTAGAAAGATCTGAATGAATTTTTCTCATAATTTTCATACGCGACCTAATCTCGATATCTACTACAGGGAACCCACGTTCCTTTATGGAGGTTCAAAGACGCATGGAGCCACGGTATAGAGATTAATCTTATCCGCTAGGAAGTGTATTGCTCTCGGACGGCGATTCTTAAACCCGTTGCATTCCGCAATTCGTCGAATACAGAGTCGAGAGTATCGCGGAAAAATTGTACGTCGACTGCCCTCGAAGGTTTACTCAACGTGTCCCAAGCGAGCCAGCAAAATCTCCTGAAATTTTGATAAGACCTCTGGGAAAGAAGCTGGAATCTTAAGACGGAGAGGAAGCCGCAATGGTTTCCCGTTTACAACGTTTCCACGGTGTCCGTTTTTTGATCGGTTACCGAGGAAGTTCGAGTTCTGTGTCACGTAGAATCGTCCACTGGCCAATGAGACGAAGGATTCGACCAAACATCGCGATATACACTACTGCGCAAAAGAAAGAAGCGCCCGGCCATATTTAAAAGAAAAGCGTAAAAAATCAAATACGAACACAGCAAGTTTTGAAAAAGGATTCCGCTGTTTAATTGAATAGTTCTGAGAATGTGTGTTATTGCGGATTATCTAATACCTTAAATGCAATAAATCATACATTGTACAATACAATTTCCACGTAAAGATATTGTTTATCATTAGAAAATATTAATACAATGAAAATACAAAGTTATTTTATAATTATACTGCGTGCTTCTTTCTTTTGCACAGTAGTGTATAAACTTTAACCAATCTTACTCTCGTTAAAACATTTCTTTGTTGCTAATTTTTAGTTACGTGCTCTGCCTTCGTTGCTGAAAATAGTAGATTCGATGTCGGTTCTGATTACAAAACAAAATTTTAGTTTGACCATCATCTACGGAATTCGTTTGAAGGTCATGTCACAAAATATATATAGTTATTTAAAAAAAAAACAACCCCTGCGGAATGCTGATACCACTCAAATTACACATAAAAAATTGTTTACTTTTTTAAAACTAAATATAAGGCAAGTAATAAATATAATTTTCTTTTAACGAGCTAACATTATTAACACTAGGTTTACGGGACCCCTCGAAACGACGGGTTCTAATATTCTTAACTCTCGTTTGCATGAATTTTTATGACGAGATGAAAAAGATATATATGGCTGTTAGTCTACTTAAAAATGAGTGTGGTCATGAAATAGATAATCAAATTTTATTAGAAAATGTTATTTATTGCATTTTATGACTGTTCCTATATAGGAACTTTATACATATGCGGTTTTACATGCAAATTGATCTACGATTTTAATTAATACTATTTCATTATGACTTGACTTGAAAAATGTTTTAATTTGCATTTTTCTAGATGCATAAAATCCGCTGGCTATTAATAATACAATAATAGTGTCGCAGTTTTTCGCCCAGAAATCACAGAAATTCTACAGTGACGGGATTATGGTTTTACCTCAAAAATGGCAAAAGGTGGTCGATCAAAACGGCACATACTTGATTTAATCAACTTGAATTAAAATATGGAAAAAGCTTGATTCATGTCTGCATTGAAATACGAAGAAACTTTTTCCCCAACCTAATATTATTGGAAAAATGGGCGAAAATTTTGATAGACACATTCTTGTTATGTTAATAAAATAATGTTTCCCGCCTGAGGTCATTACAAGATGACACATGAATTTCTCATAAAAAAAGACAGACCCCCCCCCTCGCTGTAATATCCCATTCACAGTTCATCACTATTTTTATGACTGCCAAAAATTCTCTACCCAGCGACTAAAATTTGAAATCAACCCGAACACGGCCCTCACATCCGAAAAGCATACAACAAACACCATCGAATTCCTTAAAGAAATCAACCACCTCCACAAAATCTAAAACACTATAGAAGTTCGTCGCTAATTTTAAAAGTTGAACCCTAAAAGTTAAACCTTTAATAAAAAGAAAAAATAATGTGGAATACTAGTTATTTCTAGAGCTCCGCAAACCTAGTGTTAAACAGTGAATTATCTTAGGTTTACCACCCACCGCTATTGTCCGACTGCTTCTGCAAAATCCGATCGTAATTGTTCGGGAGATTTCATGCCTGTTGCTCGAAACTTCCTTCAGGCTACAAGACCTCGAGCAACTTGAACTAAACAAGAATTTGCGTTCCTTTGAATACAGGTTTTTTTTTTTAAATCCCACACTAAGAACTTCCAAGCAAACAACAAAGACAGTAAAGATGTTTATTAAATTCAATGGTTTGAAAGTTCGAAGTTTTCTCGTTTCTAGAAAAGACGAAATTATTCCGACGTTATCAATATTATGCCGAAGTTTGGCTCGACAATGAAAACAACGGCTGTAACTGTCGGATTTTCTTCCAACATTTCCTATGCAAATTTCATCCGAATCCACGCAAAATACAGACCTTATTATTATTGCGGACTATTACCGGTTTTATCGCAATGTTAATCGCGGTTTGATCATCGGTTACTCTGATTTGCAAAGTTAATGCACTCGTCGCGTTATTGATCTTCCAAACTTCGGTGTGACCAGCCATTTCATAAAAGTAGTTGGAATTCTCATTCTCTTCAACAAATCTTTCTTCATTTCAATTACCTACTCGTTAAAAAAAATGTACATCTGTATTTGTATATTTTCTTTCCTTGTTTGTTTTAATACACCGTTATAATTAGACTCCGAATTTTATGCATTTGTAACAAAAATGAGCGAGTGCAACTTAACACAGTGAAAATGTTAATAGACTTTAAGAGTATTAATATATAATTTTCATCACATTAAAATTATTAATGATATTGTGTCTGACTCGTGATGATGATTCTGAACAGAGTCTAATAAATACGTATGCAACTAATTGCCTTTAAACCGAAATCTCAAATTCTACTTTGGCTTTGTTAATGTACCGGAAAACATTTAAGCATACAATAGATATAAATTTGGTTTTGGCAAACATTGGCTTTGTCAATGTATTGGAGAATATCTAAGCATACGGTAGATATAAATTTTCTCCTTTTTTAGTAAATTATACGAACTAAAAAAAAGTTCTAATCACTGAAACCGTAAAATAAATCGTAGGGCAAGGGGTTAAGGGATGATCTAACAGTTCTGTCACGTATCAAGTCGTTTTGTTTACTCGCTATCCTTTTTCACAGCAGGAAGACATCAAAGACATCAAAGAATAGTACCTATACGAGATAAGTAACACATTTCGGTCCCAAAATCTTCACATATATGAAGACATTACTGTACATCGAATTCGATTGTCCATCGGCGATGCGGGTGTTAAAGATCGATCGGTCTGGACTGGTGTGACGGTTTTATTAACGTGTGAAAAGAGGGTAGCCGCTCATCCGAGTTTGTCACGGGCAAAGTGGCACGATGGCCATCGATATTCTTCCATTTTTTCTTCCCTCGGTTCCCTATTTTTGTCAGCGATATCCTACTTCTTCCGAGCACTCAGTTCTCGTTGGCGGCTTCCCTTGATTCGTTTTTGCTTGTACCCATCGCTCGCATCCCTTACTCTCTTACTTCGTTTTTCTTTCTATCTGTCGAGCACAACTCAACTGGCTGCTCCTTCGACGACGATCAACTATTTACTTCACGGCCTTGTGTTCCTGCCCATTTCGGACTTTAAACTATTTTATTTTTAGTTTAGCTATTTTTAGATTAAAAATTTTCATAGTTACGCTAAGCGTTTCATGCGTTTTTATTGATATCGATTGAATTTTTAGTTGCTGCCGGTTGGGGTAGTTAGATGTGCTTTCGTTTTCCTGATTACTAGACTGCGGATATTTATGCGATTATGGCTTTTGCAAATTTTCAAAAAATGCTAGGATATAAATTTATTTCCCTTCAAATTTTTTATTATATTAAAATTAAATTAAACTTTTTATACGACAGAATTTAGGACAATTTTAATTTATTTCAGATCGAGAAAGGCTACTATATATATACCACGGAAAATGAGATTCTATTTAACTCCACCTTCTTAAAATCCGTCTACAAAATTTGAAAATTGCATAAAAATCCGTAGTCTACCGATTACAACAAAAAATGCTAGGATATAAAATATGACAGAATTTATTTCAGATAAAAAAGGCTAGAAAATTGCATGAACATCGGCAGTCTACTGATTACAACTGAATGGATGTCTGTTTTTAAAATTTTATAGGAGCGCAATTTTTAACTCAAACGTGAATTGTAATACAGGGACAATTATACGCCAGGGATACTGTTCTTTGACTTTTGCCGAACATAGAAAAGGATAGCCGAGCTCGAGAGGCCTCGGTCGCCGAGAAGTGTAAACGTAACTAATCCGAATTTCAAACTTCTTTATTTTTCATTATTTTCATATGGGACTTTGACTACCATATTCGTGGCATTTTTTCTAATGAAAACGATGCGAAATATGATATAACACCGATGACATTTACATGTGTAATGAACGAAGAAAGTTTTCGACGCAAAGAAGGACAGCGTATGGGAAAGAAAGAGACGCGGAGAGTCGCACAGCGCGCCGGCACAGTTCAAAGAACTTCTCCCATACGCTGTTTCTCCTTGCGTCGAAAACTTTAGTCATCCATTACACAAGTAAATATCATCGGAATTATATCATATTTGGTATGATTTTTATTAGAAAAATGCCACAAATATGTTGGTCAAGGTCCCATAAAAAAATAATGAGAAATAAAAAAGCTTTGTCATTGGATTGGTGTGGTCTCACCGATATACCCGAGCCGTATGATGTCATACTTCTCGGCGACCGAGGCCTCTCGAGCTTCTTGGCCCCTCAAGGGGTACACCCCGCAGGAGTGGGGATAGTTCTGGGACATTTAGCGGCCAGACATTTGGGACATTTATGGATAAAATACTGTATGAAATACTGTATATAAAACCTTCTCAAAATTCGTCTACAAAATTTGAAAATTGCATGAAAATACGCAGTCTACTGATTACAATTGAATGGGTGTCTGTTTTTTAAATATTATAGGAGCGCAATTTTGGACTCGAACGTAAATTGTAATACATAATAAAAACCAGCTGCAAATGGCATAGGACATACGACCTCTTTCCATTGGAAGAAGACTGAAAAACGTTTTTTACGGTATGTTTTATTAAATGTTAAAGCAAAATAAGTTCCTAATTGCGCACACATTCTTCTTCTGCATCACATTAAAATGTATTTGATTTTAAATAATGGTCATTGGTGAATGGGTACCCCGGCTATGAAACAGTCTGAAATATTTCTGTTACGGACAAAAGGATTGAGGGTGGAATGTCTACAGACACTGCTCGAACACGTCGCGTTGATAACTGCTATCAAATCTGTAGCTATCGCAGCATTCATCAGGAAATCAATTGAACGAGCCGACGGTAATTGTACAGGTAGGAAGGGAGACATTTCCTGCCGGAGGATGCACGTTTCGATAAGTATAGTCGCTAGACTGTCGAACTTCATTCGTGTACAACGTGCGGAAAATTCCAAGGAATTTTCAAGTATGCTGCTCAATAACATTTAATGTGACTCTGTTTTATTGGGTTGGAAAGAAAGTTCGTAGCGGTTTCAAATTAAGAATCGAAGATAAAATTAAGGTATTTGTTCATATGTTTGTTCAATAACACGAGAAGTTACGTCGATAATGGCAAAATGTAATAGAACAGAAAGGAAAATTGTTATTGAATAAATCTATGAATAAATATCTGATTTTTAACTTTCAATTTTAATTTACAAACGCTTCGAACTTTCGTTCCAACCCAATATATGTATATTGAGACCACTCGTGCACGAATGCAATTTTGTTCCACCACAATTCTCTCAAAAATATGCCTATAAAAATGAATTTAGAATGAATTACGTTGGTTATTAAGATTATTAAATATTATACTATGAATTTTATACATCTATGACAGAAATTTAAAATAGAATTGTGGAATGCGAAATTTCTACAAGTCTAAATTATATTTTCTAGTTTTCTCTTACCCCTTTTCTATAAATTCCAGGTCTTGTTTCTTACAATGAATTTGAATTTCATTTTTATTTCAATGTTTGGGAAGTTTTTTGAGTATGCATGGGGAAAATTTGTATTGGACTAGATTTATTCTAGTTTTTGAAGTCCTAGTGTTCAAATGAAAAGTGTTTTAAATCTCATCTTGACATAAAATTTATTTATACGAACATTACATTATACAACCCATATGAAAACCTCTGAGATTCAAGATTGATTAGTAACAAGTGATTAGCAAATGATGGTTTTCCATTTTCCAATTGTATTTCCAACCGAGCGCAGGATCGTTGTCGTCTTTAAGTTATTCTAGAAAATTTATTAGGTATTTAGTAGTACGTAGAATTTTGTAGCTGACTGTAACACCTGAAGGATCGTTACTTTTCGAAACAAGGAAGGCACCGCGAACGGAAATCGATTAGTCGAATCAATTACTCACGTGTGTCGTTTAGAAGCTCAATTAGGTGTCCGCCACAGCGGTTGATGCTTCACAGACTCGCTACAAAGCAGAGACGGAGACGTTAACTATCTATCACCTTTTATCTCTAAATATCGATTACGATATGCAATTCAAAGTAAATAATTTCTCCTCGAAAATTGCTTGCAAAAGTCAATATTTTTGTGCTTCTACCGCAAAGCAACAGGAACACCTTTCATATTACATTTCGTTGTTATTGTAACGGTAATTTAGATTTAGATTAACGTTATTTTAAAAACAACGATACCGAGATCGTACAATTTTTTTTCTCGTTACTAAAGATTATTAATTTTGTGAAATATTCTAGATCAATAGAAGAATGGAAAAGTAAAAGAAACAGATGAAAAGAGATATTTGTTGCGCATCAGTTAGATGTACATAGTTGCACTCAATTAAGGGTAATTACAGAAATCATAGTACCGTAGAGATAATTTGCTAGTACTGCGTACAATTCGCATTGTTTACTAGCAATTCGATAAACTAAATCTACTGTGGTTTACCATATTCCATATGGGTAATACAGGATTAGAACGATTAGTTCTGTTAGTATAATTAAGTTGCCATATCGAAAAGTCGATTAAACACAATTTCGTTATGACGCGTAGTTATCAATACCAATGGTAAATATTTCGAAGATTGAATTCTTGCAATTACTTTCAATAATATTTTATCCCAAAATTGGAAAGAATTCGTTTCTGCATCCAGTTATAAACTTTCTGGCTAATGAAAATTGTTCTCTAAATGATGTTTCTACATATAAAAAATTTGTCGTAACATTCTAAGTAGTTATGATTAATAAAAACAATTAATATTGAGCTTCTTCTTTCATTTATATGCGTTTGTATAATTAAAAGCCAGGTGTGCCGATAATTTTGGTTCTAACTGTACGTGCTTACTCATTGTTTTCCATCATTATCCCTCATTTTTCTTTTTCTCGTTTGGGGAACCAGCCCTATGAATTGCCACTCGAAGGGTTAACATTGAATAGTTGGAGATGTCACGTTATCTGTTCGAACGACAGCGACTGAGCACAGTTTGCGTCAAAAGTGACGATTTTATCGGTCCGTTACAGTTCAAAAGACAAACTGTGACACGAAGTTGCGGCCAAGTCGGTTATAGGGCAGCTAACGATGAATTGTAAATCGATAAATTGATTCGTCTATAAAAATAAAATCTCTGAACGGCGCGTTTCCACGGAGTAGACACCGTTCCTCGGGATCCTCATCCGACAAGGTCGTAGATCGACATTACGCGATCGAGTCCACAATGTAGACGCGAGTTGGGTCATTAGAGTTTCATAACTACTCGAAATTAAGGTCCCGTTCTTGGCTCCTCGAGAACACGTTTCGTTACTCTCGGTACGGTCAAGGACTCTCCCGCCGTGCCGCTTCCTTTTCGCTCACTCTTTCTCTCAAATGAGAGTCAGTTGGAAATTGCGTCATCCGTTCCTGCAAAATCCACCTGGATCAGTTCGTCCGTCAAGGAGAGATCTCCCACCAAAGTTCCAATTACAGAAACATCGCGGAAGAGTTGCGATGGGCATGCGCCTCCGCTAACGAAATGATTATTACTAGTGATGGGAACGATCCAATTCATTCTCACGATCTTCAAGCAATTCCCCAATCAAAGACTTATATGGAAAATGATTATACATATGTACATTAAGCGTTGTGCATTAAGAATTTAATTTCACCATGTAATAGGATAAGGGATTCATGTACCGACATGCTGAATAAACCATGACTGGTTTATAGCATTAAATAATAAATAAATACATATTTATAAGTACTTTGTGAGTATACAAACTATGAGAATTGTTAACATTTGGTACTTTGAATTGTGTTAAAACCATCAATAATGGTTGAAAGTAGTGATGGGAATGATAACATTCTTTCTCATGATCTTCAAGTAATACTCCAATAAAATACTTCTATGGAAAATGAATATATAAGTATTTGTGAGTGTTCAAAGTATGAGAATTGTTAACATTTGGTACTTTGAATTGTGTTAAATCCATCAATAATGGTTGGCAGTAGTAATGGGAATGATAAAATTCTTTCTCACGATCTTCAAGTAATTCTCCAATAAAATACTTCTATGGAAAATGATTATATAAGTACTTTGTGAGTATTCAAACTATGAGAATTGTTAACATTTGTGATAGGAATTATAACATTCTTTCTCATGATTTGTAAGTAATTCTCCAATCAAATACTTCTATGGAAAAGGATTATATGATACTTTGTGAGTATACAAACTACGAGAATTGTTAACATTTGGTACTTTGAGTTGTGTTAAAACCATCAATAATGGTTGAAAGTAGTGACGGGAATGATAAGATTCTTTCTCATGATCTTCAAGTAATTCCCCAATGAAATACTTCGATGGAAAATGTTTATATAAGTATTTTGTGAGTATTCTAACTATGAGAATTGTTAACATTTGGTACTTTGAATTGTGTTAAATCCGTCAGTAATGGTTGAAAGTAGTGATGGGAATGATAACATTCTTTCTCACGATCATCAAGTAAATCCCCAATCAAATACTTCAATGGAAAATGTTTATATAAGTATTTTGTGAGTATTCAAACTATGAGAATTGTTAACATTTGGTACTTTGAATTGTGTTAAAACCATCAATAATGGTTGAAAGTAGAGATGAGAACGATCTGATTTTTTCTCATGATTTTCGAGTAATTTCCTAATCAAATACTTGTACAATGAAATAAAACTTTTATAGTAACTTTTCATGTCTTCTGAAGGTATTAAAACAAAATCACAACCATTAGTGTTCTATGTACGTTTCCCTTCATTTTCTACAATCTATAGAATTATGTACAGAAATGAAATGAAATGAAATGAAATTCGTATTATTTATTATCTAATAAAATTTGGATCTTATTTCATCGTTTCACAAGACCGCAATGGTATATTTAGATAATTTATTTCCGGAGAAGCACTCTGAATGGTATATTAAATCCACTGTTCCCGTAAGAAAAAATAAAAATAGACATCGTACTTCCGATTTTAGAGTCGATGTCGCATCGATGCCAAAAGCGGATCAGGCTGGGCTTGTAAACGAAAATATCTTCTGTGAACTGTTCTTGTAACCATTGCGTTTACATTTAGTAAATCAATGTGGATCGAGTTGAGATCTAATCAAGAGTAAAGCTTATTTTTACCACTTCCGATACTGAAAACTTTAAATAAAGATATCGAAACATAACAAAACTTCTAAATCACATTCAATACAATTCTTATACATTTCTTATTTCAATCATTTTAATCAGTGAAAAATACGAAGTATAGCGGTATTGTTAAATTCTTTGAAAATGTCTCCGAGTTTTGTACTTCAATTATTAAGTTCTTCTTATGCAGTGTTTATGCCACAGATAAAAATGCATTTCTTCTTTCAATCATCTTAATTTTTAATTAATTGTTCCTTGTAATTGACTTGGAGAATTTCTGTAGCATAAAGAGCAGCAGTCTAACAATAATGAATTGTCACAGTAAATATTATCATAGCAGGCTGAATAGCGACACGGCACTTCGTCTTACTCGAGTTTTGCTCGGAATAAACAGTTCGGTACTTGACGCTTTGCTCGAGTCTCACTCGGTTGTGAGACTAAGCTCTGAAAGGGTTGAATACCGCGTGTATACACGTGCCCTTCACCACCATTTAGATCATGTTTCTGTCCATTGCTGGTTATTTTCACTTAGTTAGCAAATACATCGATCGATGAAACTCAGACAATATCGTGGTTTGATCAATGTTTGCCGCAAGTAGAAACAGATAGCAATAGTCAGACGCAACGTTCAATTGTATCCCTATGAACCACGAAAGTATTTCAACGCACTTTAAAACAATATAACTGTTTTATAATTAGAAGCATTGGTTTGCTAAATGATCTGCAAAAAAGATTTTCAAAAAATTACAATTTACAAGGTTTTATGCAAAAATACCAAAAGCATTTTTTAAAACTTTTTCATTTGGGCCCTTAATGAAAATTTAAAATATATGTTTTGTAGATCTATGTTAGTTATACACATGCTGAAAATTTCATCAACATCGATTAACATACCCAAGAGCTGCAAGTGGTTAAATGTGGTGAAAATCATAGTTTCTCGCGACTTTTGGTCAGTTTCTGCTTAAAATCCACAGATTCATTCTCCGATTTCGATGAAATTTTTAGCACGTGTATAAATAACATACATCTACAAAACGCATATTTTAAATTTTCATTACAGGATCTAAAAAAGTTATAAATGGTGTCTCTTTTACTTTCTCATGTAATTCTTAGCAATTGCAATTTATTAAAAATCTTTTTTGCATGTCGTTTGGCTAATCAATTCTTCTAATTGTTAAAAAAAACTTAGGTCGTTTGACCCGATCATAAAAAGGTTATACTGTTTTAAAGTGCGTTCAAATACTTTCGTGGTTCACTGTGTATGTCTTCTCAATCCATGAAGTTCCAAGCAATTAAATAAAACATGTAATCTTTTTTACCATCATTTATCATTAGACTGCGGGATTTATGACGAATAAGCAAAATGGTTAACCGCAAAAATATTAGAGATATGTAGGACCACCTAAAGGGTCATCCAGTGAGAGCTATACATATCTAAATCGAATAATTTAAATCGTAATTTTTTAATTTCTTATTTATTGGTACATTTCCTTATGTTTTGAAAATAATTTAATTTAAATGAAATTAAACGATGAGTGAAATTTTCACGTGATTAGGAACAGCGTCGGAGAAGGGGAAGGTAGAGTGGAAAGATCTATGTTCTATTTTAATAATCCTGTATCATCTAGTTTCCATTGAAATGATTAACACATTTTCACTTAAATTCTGTTTCTTACGACAGAAAATGTTCATTTTCCGTGAAGGTTCACAGTGTATTCACGAAGTTCGACCGCGATTGTCATAGGTCGATAACGGTTGGAAAAAATTGGTCGATAACAAAGTTGGTTCCACTGTAACGTGAAAAATGTTTTCGCATAGATAGATACATAGGTGGCCATTATATTTTTTTCACGAGGCTAATGTCCACGTGCACAAACCTCATGGGCACCCAGGTCGTATAACATTCGTGGCTCTAGACTGGAATTGGTTACAGAGTCGTGTAGAGCAACTGCACGCGATATAGTGCGTTCGGTATTTCTACCAGAAGTCAAATTTATCAGGTTCTTGGACAAATTGAACGATAAATTGAAACATATAATTGAACTGTATTGTCATTGAATAATTATAATTAATATTAACCCCTTGCCGTATTTTAACGAGTCAGACTCGTGATGAAGGTTTTTTACAAAGTCTAATAAATATGAATGTTACACGTTTCATTTTAGATGAAATAAAATTTGATTCGTTTGTAATCAATATTTTAGCATGAAAATAAATGTAGCCATACAAGAAATATACATTTTCTTTTTCCTTCTACGACATTTTTAGGTACTTTTGGAGAATATTTTAACGAGTCAGACACGTCATGAAGATTTTAACAAAGTCTAACAAATAATGAATGTTACGCGTTTCATTTTAGATGAAATAAAATTTTATTCGTTTGTAATCAATATTTTAGCTTAAAATAAATGTAGCCATATAAAGAATATACATTTTCTTTTCCCTGCTACGACATTTTTAGGTACTTTTGGAGAATATTTTAACGAGTTAGACTCGTCATGAAGATTTTAACAAAGTCTAACAAATAATGAATGTTACGCGTTTCATTTTAGATGAAATGAAATTTTATTCGCTTGTAATCAATATTTTAGCATTAAAATAAATGTAGCCATACAAGAAATATACATTTTCTTTTTCCTTCTACGACATTTTTAGGTACTTTTGGAGAATATTTTAACGAGTCAGACACCTCATGAAGATTTTAACAAAGTCTAACAAATAATGAATGTTACGCGTTTCATTTTAGATGAAATAAAATTTGATTCGTTTGTAATCAATATTTTAGCATGAAAATAAATGTAGCCATTCAAGAAATATACATTTTCTTTTCCCTTCTACGACATTATTGTGCATAAAGACGTTCTAATCACTGTAACTGTGAAAGAAAAGGTACGGCAAGGGGTTAATATATATATTATTTATATTATATCTATATTTACATTATATATATTAATAATATATTAATAATTATATTAATTTGAATAATAGTTATAGAATCACTCCTTTCACAGAATCTTGTAATTATTTTTGTATGGTTCAAGCAATATGTATTTTTAGATAACGATTAAATACCGCATTTATCACTGGGTGTTGTACATAATAAATAACGGCGAATTAATTATGTGGAATTCGGGTGACCGATCGGCCCTCGGCAACTTTCCTTTAATGACCCCATTAGAACGAAAGCCTGTCTGACAAGATGTTTGAACGTTATCTAGCGTTATCGACGAACTTGTTAGTAACATAATTACAATTAGCACGGGCACCCGATGCGAAAGACAGAATTCTGCATCCTAGGGAAATACGAGTCGAAGTAATTATCCGAATATCCCCGTCGCTGACTCCGTGGCTGAGGAAACTCCCGCAAGGGGAACCGCGGAAAATTTATCGATTATTCGGGGCCCTGATGAAGCTTTGAAAACAATCGCTTGCTGCAACTACGAGTCTACCTGACGTCCTCCTCTCCCTCCTCCTCTCTCTCTACGGCCGGATGATCCATCAACTGTTCTAGTAATTAACGAGCTACTATCGAGCTTGTATCCGATTCGACGGTGACTAACCTGTCACTTAATTAATCATATTTCAATTAGAATTACGCACACCGTTATTACTCGCGAAACTCACTATTCGGCGCAGAGATCGAAACCCTTGGCCAGTGTATACGGATTTCGAGTCCGCATATATTTCACTCGAGATTCGGATCCACTCCGAAGGAACCTTTCATTTCATTCGTCCAGTGAATCGTTCAATTATTACTAGACTGCGGATCTTTCTACATTTTATGTACTACCGTCCGAAAGTATTTGATCACTTTGCGGAATCGAATATGAAAGTTTATATATCAACGTTATAACTTAAATTACTTTGAAGTAGAATGAATATGAATGTATATGATTGACACAGAAGCATTATAATGCATTATTAAGGATTTTACTAGTAAATACATGAAAGTTATTAAATACATCGTTTATTAATATATCACGTCGCTGGGCAATGACGGCGCGGCGTTTACAATTCGAGGCAATCTAGCAACAAGCTTTTTTAACCCGTCGTTAGTTAGGTGGGGTCTCACAGACCCCAGAGATTTTAGATTGATTGTCACATTGTAACAACGCGTGACAACGAGTTGGGCCTGAGTGTATTTAAAAATTTAATTTCGTGGATCTGCGTTTTTACTCTGAGAAATGACAAGCCTCTTAAGCAATACCTAATCTTATATTTATGAGAAAGGTATTTATTTCTATAATACAATACATTATTTCGGTGGGGTCTGTGAGACTCCACCTTACCACTTTCGATACGTTTTCCCACCTTACCAACGCCGGGTTAATGTTTCTTCCTGGATTTCGTTCCAAGCACTTTCCAAATAAGTCCACAATTGTTTCCCTGATTTTGGACACTTTATTCTCTTTCTATTACCTAAAGACCCCTCTAGTAAACAGATAGAGCGGAGAGACATTTGAAACCACTATACTTAAGTGTGTTCGCTCGAACAGTTTTCGTTCAATTTTCCTTATTATCGTTTTATTCGCAGTAATTGATGTTGAATATTATCTGTATTATTAATTATTACTTTTATACGAGTGTATAAGAGAAATACTGTGGCAGAAGTCGCATTGGGATACCTTATTTTAAATATATTTTGTATATTTTCGATAACCTGAAGATTGTCAAATACTTATGGACGGTAGTGTAATTGGTTTTGTAAAATACAAGTGCATATGAACGAAAAATTGATAATCATTTCATTTTTATTCCAGGAAGAATCTTTCAATCAACGACGGAAATAATATTTTAATTTTCTTGAAAAATTGGATAGAACAATGCAGGTACGGATCCTCAGTATAATTATTCTAGATACGTTATTTATTCGAAATTACCACTCGGTTGAAATCTGATGAACACACTGCGGATATTTATGCAAAATACACTTCGCAACAATATTATAAGGCACTACGTGAAACCATACAAATCTATATTGTAAAAAGGAGTTTCTTCGTTTTGTTTACTCGAGAAGACTTTCTTGAACACCATATTGTATAACAGTTCGCATTAATAAAATTATTACAGGTTAACGATTTAGATCGTTTGGGAACGATCCTAATTGCTTAGGAACGTTCGCAGCTCTAATTCATAATTTTAAAAAATTTACTTTTTATGATATCTCGTGAATACACATTAATCTTTCCGTTATCCTCAATGAAACAGCTGTTCAGTTAGTTTAATTGCCACAAATTGAGTAATTAATCCTCTATTGCATTAATTTTTATGACGAGTTGAAAAAAATATATATGGCTGTTAGTCTATTTAAAAATGTGTGCGGTCATGAAATGAATAATAAAATTTTATTAGAAAATGTTATTTTGGGTATACAACTATTTTAATTAATACTATTTTATTACGGCTGCATTTGGATAGAAAATCACATTCTCGCGGAATGATCAAAGATAACTTCATCCTTGAATTCAAAATTTCTAATTAAAATGTTTAATTCAAGCTACACTGAAAACGGTATTAACAGTAAATGAGAGCTACATTTGTTTGCATTACACGTTAACCCTCTATTGCATGAATATTTATGACGAGTAGAAAAAAATATATATGGCTGTTAGTCTACTTAAAATGCCAGCCAACATGCCCAGAGTCTTCGCTATTGTCTACTTAATTTACTGTAGAACGTTTGAGTCCCCAATTTGAATGTTCCCGGTCAAAATAAACTTAGACACTGCCGTCGGAGGGTTAAAGGGTGTCCGAATACTTATTACACTTTTTACAAATGTCCTCGTGGATCAAAAATTTCTTTAAGTGGCATCATATTTAACGACTTGTTCGTACGTCGGGGATGGTATAGTTGTTCGTGTGGATTTGCGAAGGCTACGGTTGAATTGAGACAGGTACTAGTGATGTCTAGCTGCTCGATTTATGACGTACTCCTGTGATGTACGGTTATCACCGGTTTTTTCGCGTTATTCGTTGTCAAAGTTGGATAGGTCGGCAACAAATTTCGGTGCTGCATGCTTGACGTTTGACGGGGTTGCGTACATTGTTTTTCATGCCTTGCAATTCGCGTATCCTACGTATCAATCTACCTCGCAATCATTGTATTGAGAGCCTGAAAAAAGCATCGTCCTCGCGCGGCAACCGAATATCGCAAATGTTTTTACAGCACTCCAGTGTCGTCGACTTTTCGCGTAATTCAATCGCCAAGTTCAATTTCAAGCATTAATTCGAACGATTACTTCGAGTTTTATTTTTCCATTTACAATGCGTACAAGCATCAAGTTCTACGAAAAGTTTTGTCGTTTTTCTTCTTGTTTTTCGTTCGAACGGAAATTATTCAAACGTGCGCGGAACAAGAATTGTTCGTTTTTGCGAGCTGAAATTCGCGAGGCAATTTCGTTGAACCGGGAACTACCGAGTTTTCGAAATTTTACTGGTTTACGAGCATATTCTCCGACCGGTATTACGTTTGGCATTAGATTGCTGCTGAAAGTCGAGAAGCGTATGATATTTGTTAAATTATGATAATTCATGCAAATGACTATTTTTTTAGGAATAAACGAAATCAAAATCAAAGAAAATTGAATTTTTCTTAGGAGTAGTTTGTATAAGTGTTATTAACAAACAACTCTGTTATTAAAATTTGCATTTTCTTAATTTTCCGACAATTTCCATGCACTATAAATGCGTCAAGTTCAAGTATGTATTTACCATCGTCAACGTATTAATTGATGCTACTTATTTAAATATCATAATTGACTTAACCTCCAAAGAAAATGTCTAAAATTTATTATATAATATCTTTTATATCTGTCCAGACTAGAAATTGCAGTAGAAATAAGAAATCTCGAACGGAAGAGTATTATTATAGAGTGTTATTAACAAACAACTCAGTTATTGATTTTTGCATTTTCTTAATTTTCCGACAATTTCCATGCACTATAAATGCGTCAAGTTCAAGTATGTATTTACCATCGTCAACGTATTAATTGATGCTACTTATTTAAATATCATAATTGACTTAACCACCAAAGAAAATGTCTAAAATTTATTATATTGTATAATATCTTTTGTTTGTCCAAACTAGAAATTGCAATAGAAATAAGAAATCGAACGAAAGAGTACAAATCATACAAATAGCATAAGAAGCGACCCATATAACCTGACGTCACAAGTATGTGCTCTAATATCTTCAGCCCTCATTAAAAAAGCATAAAACGTATTACAAGGAAACATTTTCAGAGTAACTATTGATTTTATCTCACATGGTCATCTATACATAATATTGAATGATGAAAATAGTATGTAACGGCGAGTGGTATAAATAAAAGTGCAACAACTAAAGTTAGAAGATAATCGATTTTCTGAAGACAGTCGAGAAAGTGTTTTCAGACGACTTCGTGCTACATCTATTTGTATTTTGCATCTTACAATAATTCGAACACATATTTTCGGGAATATTTAACAATTTCATATACACTTTCAGGACTTCCAATTATTCATTACTGAATAACGATACAGAGGATGCATTTTGCAGTTATTTTACTTATTTTGTAGTCATATACCAATTAATAACACATTTAATAGAATGGGTGAATGTTTCTTTTTGTAAATACAATAATATATACATTCATTTTTATATTTAAAAAAATTTAAAACAGACATATAACACTATATACATATAACACTAGAAAATAATTTTTATGTCGTTAAGAAAGTGTAAACTTGTTTATATGAATTTTTTCATTATTTTGGGCATGCTTATGGTCCTTTTGTTATTTTGGAGATACTGTCTGATGTTAAATAAAACAGATTTGAAAATTCAGGTAGCAAAACAATAATTTAAGACAGTTATTACACGATAATTGTTCAATTCAATTTTTAATAGTTTCTCTACTACTGCTCCGTTGCTAAAGCCAATAATAAACGAGGTAGAGATCAAACAAAATTGTTCTACTTCAGTTTTCAAAATTTTTGTATCTGCAATTCATAGTGCAATAAACACATGGGAAACTCGCACCATATATCAAGTATACAAATTAATTCAACCACCACAATAACAGTAAATTTTTGTTGAGAGTAGGATGCAATTTAGTTTGTAAATAATTAATGAAGAGGGGGTTACGAATTAATTCGTACACATAATACGAACGACTGGTAGTGTGGTCGAGCGTCGAATGGTTTTAAAACGAAAAAACGGGCACACAGATTTATGGGATTGGTCAGGTTATTGTATGTAGGTGAACGAAATTTTCTTGAGCCGAGCGTGAATACAAAAGCTTACTGGATTTCGAATGTACGATTCGAATAATGTACGAGTGAATACAGCACGTGAGTTGCATGCGAACGATTGTTTTAGTCGACGGGGATTGCGTGGTTTAGGATTAGATGTTTAAAGGAGTGCCATTTCGTTCCCTCGCGCTTCTTTGTCTTCGGAATTGCGTTGCGGTTCGCCAAATAGTTTTTCATTTTCGAAGACTGCGGCTTGTCGTCCCTCATTTGTCCAACTTAATTTACCCCGCGCGTGTCAAATTAGCAGGATGACAAAAAATCAATACGATGGAAAGACAATTAAATTTGTAAATTTCTCCATTAACCCGTTGCCGTGCCACTTTCTTTACAGTTACAGTGATTAAAACGTCTTTGTCCCCAAAAATGTTGCAGAAGGGACAAAAAAAATGTATATCTTTTGCGTGGCTACATTTATTCTAATGCTTAAATATTAATTACAAACGAATAAAATTTTATTTTAGTTAAGAAGAAAGACGTAACATTTATATTGGTTAGACTTTGTTAAAATATTCATGACGAGTCTGATTCGTTAAAATATTCCCCAAAAGTACCTAAAAATGTCGTAGAAGGAAAAAGAAAATGTATATTTCTTGTATGGCTACATTTATTTTCATGCTAAAATATTGATTACAAACGAATTAAATTTTATTTCATCTAAAATGAAACGCGTAACATTCATATTTGTTAGACTTTGTTAAAATCTTCATGACGAGTCTGACTCGTTAAAATATTCTCCAAAAGTACCTAAAAATGTCGTAGAAGGGAAAAGAAAATGTATATTTTTTGTATGGCTACATATATTCTAATGCTAAATTATTGATTACAAACGAACCACGTTTTATTTTATCTAAAATGAAACGCGTAACATTCATATTTGTTAAACTTTGTTCAATATCTTCATGACGAGTCTGACCCGTTAAAATACTCCCCAAAAATTGCTACAAAGGTCGTAGAAGGGAATAGAAAATATATATTTTTTGTATGGCTACATTTATTCTAATGCTTGAATATTGATTATAAACGAATCAAATTTTATTTTAGTTAAAAAGAAACGCGTAACATTCATATTTGTTAGACTTTGTTGAATATCTTCATGCCGAGTGTGGCTCGTTAAAATACGGCAAGGGATTAACTCTCGCAAGAAGGATGACCAAATTCAGACCCTGTTATCTCTCTGCTCAAACGTTTCCGAATGAAACATGCACACATACAGAAAATTCAATCTAGTAAAAGCAACAATTTTCTCTTTTGCGAATATCTCGAAAATCAAACGAGAGACCCTATTATACGAGCATGAACAGGGAAAAGTTGTACAAAGTGTCGAAATCTATAACATATTTAATTTTCATCAAAATCGGAGAGCAGTGCCTGTTTGTAGATAATTACTGAAAATTCGAATTTAGATGGATCAAAATGGACCTGAAAAATATATTTGAATATTATTAAACAACCTAACGACTTCCAAACATTTTTTTAATATATTTATTTGGATAACCAATGATGATAATATTATTATACAAGTTTTCTCACGATGTTTTTTACATTGTACGTGCAAGTTGACTGGGTGCCATGTTTCAAGATGGCCTTGAAGGGTTGAATTTCGTCTAAAATTTAATAAAATCTTTTCTTTTGCGAATATCTGGAAAATCAAACGAGAGCCCCTATTATACGAGTGTGAACAGGGAAGAGTTGTACACAGTATCGAAATCTATAACATATTTAAATTTCATCAAAATCGGAGAGCAGTGCCTCTTTGCAAATAATTACCGAAAATTTGAATTTAGATGGATCAAACGTGGGATCAAAATGGACCTGAAAAATATATCTGAATATTATTAAACAATCTAACGACTTCCAACAAATTTTTTTATATATTTATTTGGATAACCAATGAAGATAATATTATTATACAAGTTTTCTCACGATTTTTTTACATTGTACGTGCAAGTTGACTGGGTGCCATGTTTCGTGATGGTCTTAAAGGGTTGAATTTCGTTTAAAATTTAATAAAAGTGGATCATGGAGAATCTAATTTCGGCGTGTGATTGGATCGAGTATTGTCTAGCAAAGCAGGGTGGTTGGTTTGAGGGAGGAGTCAATATGACAGAACGAATACCCTCCTTTCCCTACCCATGAATCTTCTCTTTCTACTCGTACATCCGTCTCTGTCTATTGATCGTCTTTGCCATTCGTCCCCTACATTATGAATTCTGTCTGAAGCTACTCACTGTGCTTTGTCAGATAATATTATATAATGTGTTTTTGCTTGTATACATTTCGGGAGGTCTTCGTCACTCAAATAAAATAGTTGTTTAAGGGGCAGGTATATAGTTAGGCCAGGAAGATAGATTTTTAAAAATATTTAAAATCAATAACGAAAGTATGAGAAAAATGAGTAAATCAAATGTGAACCACAGTAAAAACATTTAAAGAATTTAAAAAATAAATATACTATTATTTTCAATTCAATAAAATTATTACGTTAATTCTATAACTTGCAATTAATCCAAACAATTTTTATTTTCCATAAAAATCCGCAGTCTAATTAAAAATATTCTCGAAGTATCTTTCTTGAGGATTAAATATAATTTAATTTGTCACATTCTTCGCTCTTGGAAATTCGAAAAGAACGATTTTTTAAGTTACGGTCACATACACTGCGCAGTTTATAGTTTGTCTTCTCTCGATGATATTAGTAAACCTATTTCTCATCCTTAATCACCGGTTCTCCCACGAATGTAGTTTGTTCTTGCACATTAAGGTGTTGCACACATGTGGCGACTGAATTTAAACGATTCCGGTCTGGTAATTCATGCGGAACTCATGCCGCTCGTTTAGGTATTTTTCCTAATGAATGTCACCGGTGGAAGTCGGGAAATAAGTTCATCCTACAACAAGTTTAATTGAGCCGCGCCCAACTTGATGAGGACGATTAGTATTGACCTCGTAGCATTGACCCACGGATAGTGCTTTCATCGATGCCTTCATTTTCCATGGTAAACTTCGTAAAATTTCCATTATGAATGTTCCAGCTACCTAACTGGATTATTCAGGGAAGAATTTTTATTTTACATAAAAGTTCACAGCTTAGGGATAACTGATAATATATTGATAATTTGAAAAGTGTGGCACAATTAGAGAATAAATATTTATATCATTTATACAGTTAGAGAATAAATAATTATATCATTTATACAATTACAAAATAAATATTTATATCATGATTGCTGTTTCTTATCAGCAGAAATAGTAGTTTATAAAAAGGACATATATTATTAGTCTGATTTTATATTTACAAAATTTTCAAAACAGTTTTCTTATTGACTATGTTCTAAATACAATAAAAGTGATGTCTTTGAAGTTCCAATCACTTCTTAAAGTTTTCAATTCTAAAATGATTAACTCGCTATACAGTGATTTATGATGTAGTATACCATTTTTTTAACATAATTTTCCAATAGAATATAAGTCGAACCTTCGTTAAGCACGCGCACTTTAACAGTAAACCTACCACCATCAAAAGTGACTAATGTGTATGGTATTATAAAAATGACAAGATTAAATTCATTTATATTTTCTGCGATTTTTAATATAATATATATTGGAGTCAAAAAATGTATTCAATGTATTCCCATGAAAACACCTTTACAATCTGAATAATTGTCAAATAAAACATCTAAAATTGGTAATTTGACCCCTCGTGGTAGGTTTAGTGTTAAGTTACGTCTGACTAATGCGTCGATATATCACTGCCGTTTCTACTTATAAATGAACGTTGCATGCTATTGTCTTTAATACGTATGCTCTATCCATGTTTCCTCATTGTAAATATATCTTAACATTTTTTAACCAGATTTCATTATTTTTGATTGTAGAAATTTTTTAATAAGCCCCCAATGCTTTTTAATTTCTCGATAAATGCGAACGATATAATCTTCTGATAAAGTTACTATAAAAATTCCTCTTGTATTATAAAAATTACAAGATTCAATTTATTTAGATTTTTCAATGGTAACATAATTGAAATTTCAATAATTGGCTGTTATTATTGTTACTTTGTGATATTTATCGTTTAATGATAATACGGTGTTACGAACTGGTATATATTTCATATTTTAACCACACTACGCTATAAATAACAGGTAAAATGTGAGCATTTCTCTAAAATGCCCTACATGTCCCATATATTTTGATATTTTCTGCACACATTTTTTTCCAGTACAATTTATCCCTCGGCGAAGGAACATACAGCTTTTCCCGAATAAAATATTCTTTCTCTGCAAAATGAACATTATTTCCAATACATATCTGCTATAAAAAGTTAGGGTATTCTATTTATTGTTATATTCGTTGCTGACTATGTGATTCATAAGCGATCGAATGATAGAAGCACGATGATCGATGTATTATACGAGTGTTTACTTAGTTCCTCGCTTTTATATTATGCCTATCGTTCGGCGTTCCAGTTTTGTTGGTGTGCTTTAGAATCCAAACTTTTGAGTACGATGCTCGTGAATGCAGCATTCAGTGATTGTGCACTTCCAGATTAGAAAATGCAGGAATTTACTAAATATTGTATAATCCTCCTTTCAACAGCAAAATTTGAATGCCTCTCTCTCGATATTTTATGTCTACACCAGCCAGTCGGAAATAATGCCCATCATTGTGATCTATTCCCACAAAGTTTCAAAATTTTTAATCGTAAAAATTAATCCTTCATTTGTTGAATTGTTCAATTTTAATTTTGAACTACTACCTTCATATCAGAGGGTGAGAGAGAATGATAATTTGCAAATATAGGATATTGCAAATCAAGTCTTCTTCCAATTCTTAACTGTACGGCTGACTAAAGCAACGCTACTACTACTGTAAGTGTCGCCTTTATTTTCGAACCAAATCAAATTTCTCTTCTTTTGTAATCAATATATTAGCATCCAAGAAGACTGGAATTAAATCTTGCAAGATCGTCTTGTAACAAATCTCGTGACCAATCTTGTAACCGATATGGTAGCCAATTAAAAACTTGCAACCAATCGTCAGGGAACTTTCAGCCTTATTCATTGCATTAGCGTTGGAACTTACATCCTTTCTGCGAAACCCAATTTTTGAAAGAATGGCACTTAAAGCCTTTTTTAATTTCATTCTTCAATGTTGTCTTTTTTCTCCTAAATGATCGAGTACAAAGCAGTTTTAATCCCTTGTCCTACAATATCGTGTCAGACTCGTGATGAATATTCTGAACAGAGTCTAATAAATACGTACGTTATTCATTTCCTTTACACCGAGACGAAATTCTATTTTTCTTTTATTAATGTACAGTTATTGGAAGACGCGTAGGCATCCATAGATACAATTTTTCTTCTTCTTTCGAAAATTACGAACTATAAAAAGAGTTCTAATCACTGAGACCGTGAAAAAAATCGTAGAGCAAGGGTCTAACAATGGCAGCAGTGAAGAAAATCGCACAGCAACGGGTTAGAAAGTCGCACAGTTGAAAAGATATCGGTCGCGCGAAGTAGCGTGGAAAGAGCTCGTTTCCCCGCACGACTCGTCCGCAGAAAAATTAATTTTTGGACCGCAGACGAGCGTGGTTGCGTAACGCGGCGCTCGGAGCGCGTTAAGGAAACTCCGCAGAGCAAATCGGCGGGTCTCGCCAGTACAGAATGCGGTTTTCGTCTTGTTTTTCCCTCTAGAATCTTCGGAGCCGGCGCGTAGTCCTTGCTTGCTATTCGTAACGGTGTCACGAAGCGTCGGAAGAGAAGGGTGTTCGCCGTCTTCCTCCCTCGCTCATTCCACATTCTAGCGTCACGGAGAATATCCGATTTCGCGTGCGCTTCTATTTTTATATTCAATCTTACGATATTTGTCATCGCCTCCACTCTCGTACACCATTTACAGGAACCTCGCACGCGAGTTCTTGACCCGTCTATCCGATCCAGAGACGCGCAACACAGCATCGTATTTGTTTCAATAACTTCGATATATACGTCCATTCTCGCTCGCGCATTTCATCCCTCCGGTCTCATCCCCTAATTCGCATCTATTTCCAGCATCTCATCCAGCCGTCTCTCTTGGTCCAGCATTATCCCCGGCGTTTTTCTTCCCACTGTTCGCAGTCTCGTTTGATCTTTGTCTCTCGGTCGTTCCTCTCGCTCCGACGCAGGGGTCTATTCCGTCGTGTACCCTCCCTCCGCTCTCGCCCCGAGTCATCATTTCTTCCTCTAGCCCTGTGAATTCCGAAGTCCTCCTCCTACTCCTCCTCCTCCTCCGCCGCAGCGGATCTTCGTCTCTTTCCAACTCTGTCCCGATCCCACTTCCCAACCCTTTTCTCTGACTTTATCTCTCTCATTCTCTCTATCTCTCTCCGGTGTAGACCTCGGCGGTCGGCGCCGTTCTCACCGGCGAGATCTGTTCCCTTTCACCCTCGCCACATTCTGCGGACGTCTCTTTTCCACCAGCGCCCTCTCCCGTGCGCTTTGTTGGCCTGTGTAGCTGTCTCGATTCCACGTAGCCGTCGTGTCGCACGGCCTGGTCCTGCGCGATGGGGATGCTGCGAGATAATCGTTCCCCCTTCGTCCCTCCGGCAGAGCCGACCCCTTTCGGTTGCCCCCGCTCCGAGGAAAGCAGCAGTAAGAGCCAGGCCGCCGCCATAGCCGCTCCCCGGGCAACGAACCAGGAGAAACCGGCGTGGAATTCTCTTTTTCTTTTTTCCGTTTCCTCTGTATTTCTCTCTGTAACTCCTCTACGCTAGCCCACGATCCCGCGGTTCCGCGGAATTCGGGAATCCGCTGCTGCCATCGTTACCGTAACGCTCTACACGCTGCTGTAACGCTGACATCTACGCACACGTCCGCGAGAATCCGCGCGTGCCGAACAGAGAGAGAGAGCGGGATCGAAGCTGTTATCCGCGACCTCTCGCTGGGACATCGAAACGAGCCGAGAGGATCCGCCGGCGGATCATGTGACGCGGACTCGTTTCGAACACGTTTCGTTCTGACCGTTCACGTCGCCGTTCGACGTTCCCCGATGACAGCGGAGAGCTCGCGGACGGTGCTGCGCTGACGACGTCGACGGAAACGCGGAACGTCTTCGATTCGGCTGCGTGAACTCGTCTACCGGAGCTAACCTCGATTCCTCGCTCGTCCACCACGATGTGAGACCCCGCGATCGCTGAGAGACAGAGAGAGAGAGAGAGAGAAAGAGAGAGAAAGAGAGACCGCAGAGCTACGGAGACGTACCCAGTCTCCGACATCCTTCTCCCGGGGCTGCGTCGATGTCCGAGGACTGTCGATGACGTCGTGAACCGTGCGAATACCGTCGATTATTCCGGCCGGACGTCGCCGATCACAGGACTCCACTTTCGAGCTAGCCTTTCAAACTAATCTGACCGATACAACCTCTCAACGAGCGATATAATGAGACTAGCCCCTAGGCCCTGTGGAATTGACGCGATCAATCGTCACCTGATGCGTGAGTGACGAGCCGTGAATCAACGATGGAACTGTCCGCGAAGGTCCGCTGAAACTTATCCGGTCCCCGTGGAAAGAGACCAAGATCGCCCGGAGCAGGTGTCGAGTGGTATGCTCGACGGGTATGCGACGTATTCTCACCGTGAAAGAATAACGAAGAGGCACGCACGTGTCACAATCTGTGTGTGTCAGCCCCGTTCGGTGCGGCACGGTTTTCACTCGTTAAACCGGGAATTACGTTATGTTGTGCAACGTGGGATCGACTACTCGAGGCTCGCTCTCGCGAGAGGATGCCCCCGCCGCGCGCGGTGTTTGATAGAAATTCTAATTAAGCGAGACTCATCCGCACGGTCGACCCTCCGAGGAGAGATAGCGCGAATTGATCGCCGGAGAGCAAATACCGGATGGATAGTTTTGAAAGAGTGCGGAACCTCGAGAAAGTATCCCCTACGAGAGCGTGCGACTTGCCCCTATCGACGAGCAGCCCTTTGCGAAAAAGGGGAGCCGAGACCGGAAAGAGCGAGAGAGACAGAGAGAGGATAAAAGTGATCGTTCCGCGAGCAATTACGTTGCTTGTTGTACCGCAACAGTCTTCGACAATGTCACGCGCCACTCATCGACCGATTTCGCTGATCGGCCCACATTGCCGGCACGTCGTAATCGGCATCGAACTCTACGACTTCGAGTTCTAGGATCGCTGGCTAGCGGTTGTCCGGTAGAGCTAGCCGAGCCACGTGACTCGAGACTAACGATTCCACGATTGCAAATAAAGCGACGCTTTGCGTCCTCTACTTTCCAACTCGACACACGACCTCGCGTTTTCCGTCTTGCTGTTCCATCCGAGAAGTTGACGTGTCCCGGTGATCAGTGGGTGTTCAACGTTGAACGCGTTCATCCGGTTTTCGGTCCAATTCAAGGGTAACTCAACTTGTTGCGGAAGAACACACACACATACACGCAGATATAGAAGCGGTAGGGGTTGGAGGTGTGCCGAAGCGTGTCTTGCTCGCGTTGCTCGCGTTGCTCGCGGAGCGGAGAACGTTCCCGTGCGAATATGTGGGGCTCGGTGTCGTCGTTGTCGTCGGTATCGTCGCGAATCAAGGGACAATATACTTTTCTTCGGTGTGTTTCACATAGACCAGGCGTCGGTGCCCGCCTGATCGTCTTCGATCGTTCCAGCGTTTGATCGACGCTCTAACACACACACACACATCGACTCTCTCGAAACTCCTGACTACTTGGACACCGCTGCTCAACTACACGAGGACATAACGTGTGCTCCAGACATCAGTCCCAGTACGTATTCACTCCGCATGTGTCACGATCCTACTCTGTGTGTTCGCCTATGCCTGATAAGATCATTTGGTACTTAGCAGCTCGTTACTGGCAGGCGACTCGCGTCGAAGTCGTTTGACCTAACGACAGGCGATGTGTAGACTGCGGATCTTAGGCAACCTCTAACTTTTAAGGAGGTAGGCCAGCTTGAGTGTGCCGGGCTCGTAGCAATCTTTATGTTAAAGAATCAAATTGTAATGAAAGTTCGAGTATCGTCGGTGTTATACTCGTTTTACAATTGTGTGTTTTCGTTTTCTTTCTTTTTAAGAAACCAATTGACGCAATAGAATAGTTCTAGTTTCTACGTAACATTCGCTAGGAAGTACGTTGGGTTTTCAGTAACAGTTTATTTTTGTGGAGATTGTACACTTTTGAATAGAAAGTATTCACAATTCAAAAGTTTCACAATTCTTATTTCACATTTTAAAAATGTTTGCAGCTAAAAAGGTTTTAACGATACGTACTTCTTTAGATTATGTGGAAAGAAGGATTGTATCAAAATTTGAAGTGAATCGTATTCAAATGGTAAAAGATAAAAGTAGATTTACAATTGTGTGATTTTCTTTTTCTTTCTTTTTACGAAACCAATTGACGCAATAGAATATTTTTAGTTTCTACATAACATTCGCTAGGAAGTGCGTTGGATTTTCAGTAACAGTTTATTTTTGTGGAAATTGTACACTTTTGAATAGAAAGTATGATTTTTCACAATTCTTATTTCACATTTTAAAAATGTTTGCAGCTAAAAAGGTTTTAATAATACGTACTTCTTTAGATTATGTGGAAAGAAGCATTGTATCAAAATTTGAAGTGAATCGTATTCAAATGGTAAAAGATAAAAGTAGATTTACAATTGTGTGATTTTCTTTTTCTTTCTTTTTACGAAACCAATTGACGCAATAGAATATATTTAGTTTCTACATAACATTCGCTAGGAAGTGCGTTGGGTTTTCAGTAACAGTTTATTTTTGTGGAAATTGTATACTTTTGAATAAAAAGTTTGGTTTTTCATAATTTATATTTCACATTTTACAAATGATTGCAGCTAAAATGGTTTCAATGGTACGTACTTCTTTAGATTATGTGGAAAGAAGGATTGTATCAAAATCTGAAGTGATCGTATTCAAATGGTAAAAGATAAAAGTATATTTTTTGCAATTGTGTGTTTTTTTTTATTTTTTTTTATGAAACCAATTGACACAATAGAATAGTTTTAGTTTCTACATAACATTCGCTAGGAAGTGCGTAGGGATTTCAGTAACAGTTTATTTTTGTGAGGATTGTACTCTTTTGAATAAAAAGTATGATTTTTCACAATTCTTATTTCACATTTTAAAAAAGTTTGCAGCTGAAAAGGTTTTAACGATACGTACTTCTTTAGATTATGTGTAAAGAAGGATTGTATCAAAATCTGAAGTGATCGTATTCAAATGGTAAAAGATAAAAGTATATTTTTTGCAATTGTGTGTTTTTCTTTTTATTTCTTTTTAAGAAACCAATTGACGCAATAGAATATTTTCAGTTTCTACATAACATTCGCTAGGAAGTGCGTAGGGATTTCAGTAACAGTTTATTTTTGTGGAAATTGTATACTTTTGAATAAAAAGTTTGGTTTTTCATAATTTATATTTCACATTTTACAAATGATTGCAGCTAAAATGGTTTCAATGGTACGTACTTCTTTAGATTATGTGGAAAGAAGGATTGTATCAAAATCTGAAGTGTATCGTATTCAAATGGTAAAAGATAAAAGTATATTTTTTGCAATTGTTTGTTTTTCTTTTTGTTTCTTTTTAAGAAACCAATTGACGCAATAGAATAGTTTTAGTTTCTACATAACATTCACTGATGCTTATGGAAATGTTCAAAAAAGGCTAGAAAATAAAATACGATAGAATTTTGTACAATTTTCATTTGCTTTGGATCTACAGAGGCTGTTCCCATTAAACATAGGATTTTATTTCATTTCACTGTCTCAAAATTTGTCGACAAAAATTGAAACCATCAAAAACATCCTGTAAACAGGAGCCCAACAAAATACGGTCGAGTTCGTTAGCTTAGAAATACCTCTTGCAATACTGAAAAAAGCGTTTGTAAAAATTAGTTTGAAAGAACGCTATTTAATTTTTAAAGAGTTACATGGTGGGCTAAATTAATCAAACTTGGCCGCTACCTAACACCTTTCATGGCCATTGGTTTAAAAAGTAACGGCCAAGTTTGAATGATTCAGCCCACCATGTAACTCGTTAAAAATTAAATAGGGTTCTTTTAAACTAATTTTTACAAACGCTTTTTCAGTATTGCAAGAGGTATTTCTAAGCTAACGAACTTGGTCGTATTTTGTTTGATCTCACAACTTTTTACGGCCATAGAGAACTTGGCGCCTGTTTACAGGATGTTTTTGTTGGGATTTTAGTATACTGTAGCCAATTGTAAATATTTCTTAACAAAAAAATTTGTAATTGCTCTTAAAAGTAGGATAAGTATGCAGAAATAAATTTCATGTTAAGAATTTTTACTGGATTTTCATAAAAAAATTTACAAATCGACACCCATCACAGTAGAAGACACCTTCGAGAACTATTTCTTTTAAATTAAGATGTGAAACGATCTCAAGTTTTGTCTGCGGGTCTATATGCAAAATAAAAATTGTCTGTATCAATTGCAAGAGGATGAAGTTCTAAATATAAGGTCCTATCGTGCTTTAATAATTTTAATAGATTGAAAATAATATATTCGTATTAATTGATCAAATTCTCTTAATCTTTCATCTGTTTTAAATTACATCTACGAAATAGGACTGCATAGTCTGTTTTAGTGTTATTTGATTTCGACAGAGAAAAGTTTGAAAAACCATGGTTAAGTCTGTTCATAATTCTGTATTTCATCACTTGCATGAAATAAAGCTATTTCGATACCGTTTCTCTTTTTATTGTTATTCGCAGGAACGTAAAAAATTTCGGAAAATCGCGAAAATCTCCGTTCGAATATGATGAGAAAGGACGATTTGTTTTTGGTAAAAGAGATCTGAAAATAATAGTACAGAACGCGAGAATATCTGTCATAACACGAGCCGCATAATTAAAGTAACCAAAAACGCGGAAGCTGCTCGTACCTTTCCTTAGACTCGGTGCAAACAGTGGAGCGATCTCCTCAAGATCCTCAAGTGGCGTGAATTCTGGGGCCCTTGTTCTGTCTGCTGAATACGCCAGTTCGTGTAAGTTGACACAGGTAAAGAGAAACACACGAGGGCCACGGTTCTTTCTATTTACACATGCTCCCCCATAGATGTATCATTTAATTCGCAGCTGCTTCTATTTTTCGCGTTGAACGCTAATAAAACCTTTGATTATTTTCTGCGATACGTATACGATAGCGCCAGAAGTGAAATTAATTTGAAAGACACTCGTTCTTGCGTGTGATAAATTTAACCAGAGATGAATAATCTATCAAACGATGACGTGCAAATAAAATCAGAAATATAATTGAACTCTTTTCATTTGAGAAGAAAAAGCATGTTTTACAGTTTTGGTACTCAATCTCATTACTAATTGAAACATTTGATATTTCTATTATTTTATGTAGTGTGAACGAGCAAGCAATTTATATGATTATTACTCGACTGAAGATTTTATGTATTTCTAACAAGAATCAAATGCAAAGTCAAGCAATTTATTAAATCTTAAAATACCATTATTTCCAATCGGATAAAATTATTTGAAATGAATATATACTTCTATATTTTGCAATTAATCCACACAATTTTTATTTTCCATAAAAATCCACAGTCTAATTATTAAAAATATTCTCGAAGTGTCCTTCTTGGGGATTATATATAATTGAATTTGTTACATTCCTCACTTTTGGTAATTCGATTTATTTAGTGTCAATAAGCAAGCAATTTATATGATTATTACCCGACTGAAGATTTTTATAAAACAAGAACGAGTAGACTTAATGCAAAACAGTGAAGGAATGAACAAAATTTGAAAATATGGTTAAAATGTAAAAATTGTCAAGAAACAAATGTCTATGCGACTCCTGCATCTTGGAATGAATGCAGACAATTTGTATTTTGCATGAAGATCTGCATAATTTACTTAATTTACTTATATAATTTATTTAAATATTGTCGCAGCCGAAATTAGTTTTATTTTAGTAAATGTTCCTCTCTCAAGTAGAAATTTGATAAAACGTCGAATTCTGAGTAAGAACGTACCAGAGTACACTTATCGTAAAGCTTACTGTATAATAAGTGTATTTGTCTTGTCCACCCTATGCTTCCATTACGAAACATGTTCCAAGTTACATATGCTGAATACTTTGGTCCTGAACAAGCAGCAGATAGTAAATATCGTGAAATGACATCGTTAAACTTTCGTCGTTTCTCCCAGTCTTGATAACTTTCTCGTTTGGCGATCATAAATTTACGAATATGAAATTTGTAAATCAATGTCAGTGGAATTGAAAAGAGTAGTAGAAGAAATTCAAGTTCACAATCTTTTAAGTCTTTTGGCCCAAGATGTTACAAATTGAAACGTCTGTGAAAAAATAGAAACATTTTTCTCGTGACTGAAACCACGGCAGATTTAAAGACCGACACTTCCCCTTTACAGCGGATGAAGAAAAACATTTCTACTAGTCGATTTATTAAAGTTCGAATGCAAAGTGTACCGCCTTTACAATAATATTTACAAAGTGAAGGTTTCGCGCGGTCAAACTCCCCAGGTTATTTCGCATAAAAAAGTAAAAAAAAATCGTACTTCAAGTTTTGAGGTCTCGTTGTAAAGGGAGAACTTCGGTCTTCAAATCCGAGGTAGATTCGGTCGCGAAAAAAATTTTTTAACGTTTTCACAAGCGTTCGAACTTGCATCATTCTCGAGAACGAACGTGTCCCCAGTTTCTCACTTGCTATGTTCTGCAAAAATATCCTGGATAGAAATGAACAATGGAGACTTCCGGCTTTGCAATGAGTCCAAATTTATTATTGTAGTATTTTTTTTAACGAAATTATTGATGTTTAAATGTCCACAATTTTTAGAGTATCGGAAATTTAGTATTCAAAATCTTTTTGACGTTAATTATTATAGTTAATATATTGATAATTTCTCGAGACTCGGATATTTAGGATAGATTGTGAAACATAGAGGCTTCAGGCTTTGCAATGAGTCCAAATTTATTATTGTATTATTTTTTTTAAAGAAATTATTGATATTTAAATGCCCACAATTTTTAGAGGATAGGAAATTTAGTATTCAAACTCTTTTTGTATTAATTATTATAGTCCATATATTGATAATTTCTCGAGACTCGGAAATTTAGGATAGTTTATGAAACCTAGAGGCTTTGCAACGAGTCCAAATTTATTATTGTACTATCTTTTTTAACGAAATTATTGATGTTTAAATGTCCACAATTTTTAGAGTACCGCAAATTTAGTGTTAAGAATCAGAGTGCTGATTGAAGAATGTACAAAGACTGACTGCAGAGTCCTAATTAGGTCAAAGAGCAGTGTTAACGCAATTTAATGCCGAGGAAAGATCTGAAAGACATGTATTAGGTTGTCCCAGAAGTTTCTTTCGGAATGTGTTCCTTTAATATTGCTAAATAAATATTAGGTTGTCGTAAAAGCTGGTTTTCGATTCGTGCAGCTGATTCAAATTCAAGTTAGGAAGTACTGAAACTTTAACATAAAAATTATCGCATTGTTTGTATTTATGTAGCAACATTAAAGGAACACAATCTGGAACAAACTTTTGGGACAACTTAATACAATTTGATGAATCTTAAGAAAAGCTTGTGTCCGGTGTTCGATGTTCCTTCTCTTATACACGAAGTTCGCTTGTTTGCGGAAGAACGATGATTGGCCAGCGTGCTTCGGCGAATGTTCGCGGATCTTGGGGCGCGGAGGCTCGTAAAAATCGACCGTTTTTCGTGGCTCTCAAGTGCCGTTTCCGGCGCGCGTCGTTTAGCGCATAAGACACTCGGCCGTGAGCACAGTTCGCGCACTGGTCTGCGCGCAATTTTCCACGAAGGGCGCAGACACGGCCTAAGGGCTGCCGTGCCAGGGCGGAATCTCATTTCTACAGGTTCCAAGGGTCTTTTTCATGCGGTTAGACGTTCCAGCTCCTCCAATCGTTGAGCGCGATGCTCGTTTATTATGTCGACATAATTCTTTGCTTGTTGCTCGTTTCTCATTTCCACTTTTCACCGAAATTCCGCCGCGGCTAACGTATCATTTGTTGGTACACGAACCTGCTCGCACGGCCTGTCCAATTTTCATTTATCACCACCGGACTAAGGATCTTTATTTATGGCGCACGAACGTCTGCGATTGAATCGCGAGATCAACCCTTCGGAACGGACGGTATTTGGTAAATAAACAATTGGGAGTTATTGGGTAATAATTAGAGAGGCGTTAGGTCCATATTAATATCTTTTATATTATTTATTTTACGCCATATTGTATTTATTATGATTTATGTTAGGTTGGCAACTGAGTTCGCGATCTCCATATTTTCTCAAAGGCATTTATATATTTTATATTTATAAAGGCAAAATTCAGAGCTTTCCAATGATATACATTTCTAGAGAAATGGTCACTGAATGAGGTTATAATGATACAATAAAAGAATTACAAAACAAACGATCGCGAATTTATAGTTGCCAAACTAATAGTAGACTGCAAGACACAGGAGCTAAATGTAAATTTATATTTTTCATTAGTATCTCTTCTAATTTTTTCATTGTTTTAAATTGCACCTACTCATTCTTGTCATAAATGCATAAGTAGAGTGGTCCTTATTTTTTGAATATCGATTTTTCCTGCTTTTACTCCCCTAAACTATGAGACTTGGTGAGAAAATGATGGGTGCAAAATTTCGAAGCAAATTTTCAGCAATTGTGATTTTGGTAATATCGTTAAACGTTTTTGAATAAACGACGATGCCTCAGACGAGATTCATTCGTTACTTTAAAAAGCTAGCCGATTTTGATCCTGTAAAGGATAGTTTTTCCTTTGACGCTTATTTCCGGCAACGTCCATGTCGAAAGGGTGAAAGCAGTCCTTAAAGTTGGGCAAAATCACGGAAAAGTATTTGACACATATTTTCGACCATCATACATGTTCAAAGGGTGCAAGCAGCCCTTAAATTTAGGCAAATACACTGAAAATGTGCTTCATGATAAAGCTTGTTGAGCAATGGAAAATTTTCCTGTACAAGTTTTTCCTGCCTGCAAAAGGAACAAAGTTATAGTCCAGCCCAGTTACTATGTAGTTCGATCATTTACACTTTATACTACTTACACCGCATTAATGTTGTGATTCGCAGTTGTGATTCGCAGTTGTGATTCGCAGTTTAATTACTCGTCGTCAAAATTAATCACGGCAGCATGTAATTGAATTATTGTGAATATTATAATGCCCACCACAATGAATTTCCAAATTTACGTCTGCATAACCTGCAAAATGAAATTCTTGTTATTTCAGTTCGCTTTTAAGCAGCTTAACCGTAAATCTCGTGATTTATTTAACGATGCGCGCCCGGTAATGTATTAAAGATTTTCGCGAATGAAAAAAATGTCACATTATTAGGCGGCCCCAGGAAATTGTTTGCGAGCCGGAAAATCGGAGGAAACGAATCGATGCAGTTAACGAAATGGGCTCTCTGCAATAATACGGTGGATGGAAAATAGGTTGAGGATTTGAAAAATATAGTGTTGGCATTTCGTCCTTCTCGTTGACGGTAGAGAGAGAGAGAGAGAGAGAGAGAGAGAGAAAAAAGAAGCGTCTTGCAGAGCACAGAGAGTGACCTCATATTTTTGGCTCCTGCAGTAGAGTGTTCAAGAGTTGGCGTTTGAAAGGAATGTATTGTTCATTTTCATTAAAGATAGATCCCATCACAGCAACAATAGCTGCTTGGCTCGTCCCGGGTTGGATTTCTCATCGGTGCATTTTGCTTCGAGCAGAGCCGTACTCGCTTAGACCAACATAAGACTAAGCACAAAGCCTTTGTATCACTCGCATCCTTTCTTCTAACGAGGAAAGCATCCGAGGTGTCCTCATCCGATCCCAGTGCACCCTTTCTCTGTTACATGTATCCTTTCTCCCAGGATATTTGCAAAAAATTCCTATCTCGGAAATATTTGGTGCAAGCAATCGGCTGTATTAAAAATATTAATCGCTCGGACGTGAAGCTTTTCGTTTGGAATAGATGTGCTTCTTCAAAATTCGTTATTGTTTAACTCTCATTCCTCTCTCGTATCGATTTTTGTTTTACTCGATGCAATTTGAATCTCAAGGTTGAGATTATTTTGAAGTACTGTACAGACGTTTCAATACATTATGATACTTTATATAATACAATAGAAATTATAAACAATCGTAGGCCACTACACAAGCAGTTTTAAAGATGTACATTTTCTTAAATTTTTAACTCACAGTCATTCAGAAACGAGTAGGTCATTTTACATATTTCAGTAGGACATTACATGAGAGCGGAAGAAAAAGATGTAATTTCTGTAATTGCTTGATAAATTTTAATACATTTATACGTCTTTCATATTATTACTAGGATTTTGTACATTTGTAAGAAAAGTGAGTAGAACAAATGTAAAACAGTGAAAATATTTAAAGATACTATAAATTATTGTTGTATTATTTTAATCTAAATTATTAAGACAAAAAATAAGTGTCTATGTAGCTCCTGTATTTTTCAATCAATGCAGACAATGTTTATTTTGCTCAAAAATCTGCAGTACGTGTAAACTTCTCGCAATTCAGCTTATTTTTCATTTTTAAAGAGGGAATTTGTAAAATTATTTATTTAACCCTTTATAATATTGATTTTTTACGATTCTGTAAATTTTATAAAATTGGATAATCATCTTGATCGATCCTTAGTTTAGTATTTATTAATATGTAGTTTCTATCAAAAGAAATCAACTATTTCACACTCATTGGTCCATATCCCATATACATGACAATTGTCGAAAAATAATGCTTCGTTGTGTTGTGAAACATTGAAAGTATAGAAGGAGATAAAAATATTCAAATTATATAAAACATGTAGAATGTATAGAAAATGTTGTGTCAATTTTGATTACTCGCTATTGCAAGAAATTCTCTGATCAATTTATATGATTATACATGTGTTCATTTATTTTCATTATGTTTATTATGAACTGTTCTACGCCATATGAATGAAAATTAAAAAAAGAAATATTTTACTAATTAGATTGCGGATTAATGTAAACATTAAACGGTACAAAGGCGACCACATTTTGTCTCGCATAAAAATCCACAGTTTATGGATAATTGAAACAATATATGATCCGTTTCTCCACTCATCTTGTGCACGATGCGATTTCAACATTACCTCTGCGCATAATTGAATAATTATTTCGAAATTTTGTGTATAATTTATAATTATAATTTATAATAACTTATATTGAAATAATTGCGTTATATCGCATTTAAATTATGCTGCGCAGACTCTACATATCGCTTCGTTTTCTCTTGCATAATAGCAATATCTTGAAGTACTATTTTCTCACGACGATATTATATGCCAAATTGATAAATTCTCTTATTTTTTAAAATAATTTTACTTTTAACTCTAGTGTGAACAAACAAATTTTTTTATTTTCTTATTATTGATCATATTATGAGTTATGTTCGAGCAATCTGCAACTAACGGTGTGTTGGAATGTGTGATCCTATAAAGAAGGCTTCTTATTTTATTAATAAAGTTATTGCTGTTATATTTCTACTTGGACTTCGCTCTTACATGTTCCATCTATCGTGTTAATTAATTTCGTTTGAGCAATTGATTTTTGTTTTTCATATTGTAAGTAATTTTCCAAAGATCTTTTAATAATTTCCACATCGAGTGGAGGCGTGAGTACATTACTATAAATCGGTAGTAAGTATTATAAAGGAATGATGAGAATTCCATTAACAATGTTACATATTTGCGACATTGTTTTGTCAATGGTCGTTCGAATTTTTAATCGAGTCTCGCCGCGGTTATAAGAGCCGATGATTGACCTGTCACGAAGCGCAATTACCTGCATTGTCACTCACGAAATTAATTTTAGATTGAACAGCGGAAACGTACGGAACCGTAAATAACAGTTTAAATCAGCCCATACAAGTGTGTGGAAACGCGTAGTCCGCTGAAAGACAATATGCGAGCATGCATTATATTATATGTATTATGCAAACACACGTTACAATACGTGACAGATTTGCATTCGAATCTTTACCGTTCAGACGGTGAAATGTCAAATGGTTATACCTACAATTTTCGGTACATTGCAATAATTAAAATTCTTCGAACATTCCAATCCAATGTACAATGTACCCTGATATACAAAGACGTGTCTTTGTCTATTTATTAAAATTCGAAGGAAAAGTGTACCGCCTTTACGATAATACAAGGTGAACGCTTCAAGCGGTCAAACTTGTTCCAGTTTTCGTACGATAAAACAGTAACAAAAAATAATTTATCAAGGTTTCAAGTCTCGTTGCAAAGGGAGAACTCTGATCTTCAAATCCGTGGTGGATTCGGTCACGAGAAAAATTTTTTAACGTTTACACAGACGTTTAAATTTGTACCATTTTCGAGAATGAACGTGTCCTCAGTTTCTCACTTGCTATGTTTTGCGAAAACATACTGGATAGAAATGATCAATGGATTGTGGAAATGGGGGATTCAGGCTTTGCAACGAATCCACATTTATTATTGTACTATTTTTTTTAAAGAAATCATTGATATTTAAATGTACACAATGTTTAGAGAATTGGAAATTTAGTATTCAAACTCTTTTTGTATTGATTACTATGGTTCACATATTGACAATTTCTCCAGACTTCTGGCTTTGCAATGAGTCCAAATTTATTATTGTACTATATTTTTTTTAACGAAATTATTGGTATTTAAATGTCAACAATTTTTAGGGAATAGGAAATGTAGTATTCAAACTCTTTTTGTATTGATTACTATAGTTCACATCTTGACAATATCTCGATACTCGGAAATTTAGGATAGATTATAAAACATAGAGGCTTCAGGCTTTGCAATGAGTCAAAATTTATTATTGTATTATATTTTTTTAACGAAATTATTGGTATTTAAATGTCTACAATTTTTAGAGCATAGGAAATGTAGTATTCAAACTGTTTTGGTATTGATTACTATGGTTCACATATTGACAATTTCTCCAGACTTGGAAATTTAGGATAGATTATGGAACATAGAGGCTTCAGGCTTTGCAATGAGTCAAAATTTATTATTGTACTATATTTTTTTAACGAAATTATTGCTTTTTAAATGTTAACAATTTTTAGGGAATAGGAAATGTAGTATTCAAACTCTTTTTGTATTGATTATTATAGTTCTCATATTTCTCGAGACTCGGAAATTTAGGATAGGTTATGAAACGGAGACTTCAGGCTTTGAAATGAGTGCAAGTTTGTTGTTCTACTAGTATCTTTTGCGAAATTATTCGTGTGAAATGTGGCTCGAAAAATTGGACGCCGCATTTTCCACGACGAATCGGCGTCACAGTAATTTTGCAGTGAGAAAATTGGCCCATAATGTGAAATCGAATGGTTCATTAATCTTGCCGAGGACAGAGTAAAAGGATCAGTGATCTAAGTGAACGGAAATCTGATCAACGATTCTCGTATGCAGCAGTTTGCCCCCTAATCGCAGCCACGTGTCTCCTATGAAGAACTGCGAGATTATCATTCTAGATTGCATGTCGCTAGATCGTAAGCTATTACATAGTGGACGTCAATTGAACGCAACGAACGGAGGAATACGATTTCACGCGTTTTATTCGAAGTATGCGCAGATAACTTGAGAAAACAGACTGCTCGGGATATTTGATAAAGCGACTAGGAGCACTTGCATATTTTTCGATCTTGCTCATGCAGATGCTTGTATTTTCGTGTAATTATTCATGCGACTGATAAAGTTTTGATGCAGGGTGTCCCATTATGTATATCTAGGTACTTTACATAATTAGGGGCATTGGGTGCAAGGAATATTTATGAAAATATTCGTAAAATTGATATAGAAAGACTTGTATAAATTATATTCGAAATAATTAACAACAGCTTAAAATATAGACAGTGATCTGAAACATTGACTGCTGATGTATCAACATTTTCCATTAAAACTTTTAATTACTGACATTTTTAGTATTCCAAATTTTAATGTTTATTAAAATATTTTACTTACTGCCGTTATGGTTAAGCAGCTGGAAGAGCATATAGTAATATTCTGTTCCAGTGATCTGTAAAATTGCTGAATTTTCGATATTTATTCCCCTGTCGGTTTCTAGCAATATTTCTTTTGTTTGTAACAATATGGATTTGTAAAAGCATCGAGTCATTTAACTTCGTACTGGTTGGCAAATGGTATAACCGGATTAATATTTCAACAAAGGGAATATGCCAGAGTAAAAATTGATGAAATAATAGGAGGCCAAGGGTGAACGCGTTGTCAAAGGAACAACACAGTTTATTTATAACAGTATTTCCGTAGTGAATATACTTGTACGAGTAGCAAAAAATTATCGGAAGTTTTATCAATTTGTAATGGTGCTCGGAACAGATAAAAAGAGTTGCATAAAAAGATTACGTGAAATTTCATGCAAAGTTAATGTCACATATAAAGAACGGAAATTTAAATATCCTCCGCAGGATAGTATTGACCCGAATACAGTGTGACGGTTAAAAATGGCGGTCAATATCGGAGAACGGGTCGTATTGTAATGTCTGAGCTGTGCTAGTTTTTGATTTCTTCAGGGGTGAATATTCAATGCATCTGAACGTAGAGCATTATTTATTGATACCATTACCATTACATATTATTTATGTACCGCATATAGTAAAACTTTGCTTGATTGTTTCAATGATTTATAGAGAAAATTACTGAAAATTTCCTATCTATAATTTGCAGACTGCGGATCTTTATGCATTTATAGCAAGATTGAGTGAATGAAATTCGAAATTGTTGGAAAATTTAAAAAATTGAAGATGTCTCGATATACATATGATTTCTCTACTATTAAAATCATTACGGGAAGAAATAACGTTCATTTGATTTTCTATTTCTTGCAATGGATGCAGACAATTTTTATTTTGCATAAACATCCGCAGTCTAATAACTAGCTGGATTAACACTAAACCTACCATCACCGGTCAAAATGACCGATTCTAGATTTTTTATTTTACAATTATTGAAATAATAAAAACGATTTTATAAAGAATGTTTCTACAGATATCGTAGTATATCACGTACGATAGGACCGCACAAAGTCTAAATAAAATCAATGTTTTCATTTTTATGAGGGAACATCAGTTACTTTTAATGCTCGGTAGGTTTAGTGTTAAAAGAGGTAGAAATGATAAAATTTTTGACAAATGAAGCGGCAATAAACTGGTTAAGATAAATACAATTAATTTTCCTTAATGTACACAATTTTCAAAACAGCATAAATTGTATATCTGCAGTCTAGTCTCCGACAAAATATGTGCTGGATTAAAAGAGGCAGAAATGATAGAATTTGCAACAAATGAACCGGTAATAAAGTGGTTAAGAAAAATACTATTAATTTTCCTTAATGTACACAATTTCACACAATTTTCAAAACAGCATAAATTGTATATCTGCAGTCTAGTTCCCGATAAAATATATGCTGGATTAAAAGATGCAGAAATTATAGGATTTGGGGCAAATGAACCGGTAATAAACTGGTTAAGATAAATACAATTAATTTTCCTTAATGTACACAATTTTCAAGACAGCATAAATTCTATATCTGCAGTTTAGTCTCCGATAAAATATTGCTGGATTAAAAGAGGCAGAAATGTTAGAATTTGCGACAAATGAACCGGTAATAAACTGGTTAGGAAAAATACTATTAATTTTCCTTAATGTACACAATTTTCACACAATTTTCAAAACAGCATAAATTGTATATCTGCAGTCTAGTTCCCGATAAAATATATGCTGGATTAAGAGATGCAGAAATTATAGGATTTGGGGCAAATGAACCGGTAATAAACTGGTTAAGAAAAATACTATTAATTTTCCTTAATGTACACAATTTTCACACAATTTTCAAAACAGCATAAATTGTAGATCTGCAGTCTAGTTCCCGATAAAATATATGCTGGATTAAAAGATGCAGAAATTATAGGATTTGGGGCAAATGAACCGGTAATAAACTGATTAAGATAAAAACAATTAATTTTCGTTAATGTACACAATTTTCAAGACAGCAAAAATTCTATATCTGCAGTCTAGTCTTCGATAAAATATATGCTGGATTAAAAGATGCAGAAATGATAGAATTTGGGGCAAATGAACCGGTAATAAACTGGTTAAGATAAAAACAATTAATTTTCGTTAATGTACAAACATTTCCCGGCCAGCATAAATTCTATATCTGCAGTTTAGTCTCCGATAAAATATTGCTGGAATAAAAGAGGCAGAAATGTTAGAAGTTGCGACAAATGATCCGGTAATAAACTGGTTAAGAAAACAGCGATCGATATACGGTATTTCTACGCGATTGAATCTGAAATATTCGCGACTTGTGTCACGTAATGCTCTTGAAGTAATGCCGGCACGCGTATCGTTCTTTCGTCTTGATTACGTTCACTGTGAAGCGTCGAAAATCAGCTTCGCGATGCTAGACAGGAAGAAGGCGACACCATTGTGAATACTATTTCCCTAATGTAGCGTGAAATTCCATTGCGAACTGTGGAATAAAATATGAATGGCAGCGATGTATGCACGTTCTATTTATAATGAACATTCAGACATAGATCTCGTAGACAGTGAACTCTCGTAGAAAATGAAATATTCATCGATAAGGGAAGTTGAGAATATTGCGATTTTCGTAGGTGTTTGACAATTTAATCGATTGTCACAAATATTTGAGTGTTTCTTCAATCTCATTTCGTTTGTAGTCTAAGTAAATATCAGGCATATAATTAAAATTTGCTAACACATTGTTTATTTTTTAATTATTGAAATTATAAAGATGCTTCCATTAGAAATTATTCAATAAATTTCTTTATTCGAGCACGTATTATTATAAAAATTGTGAAAAGTCTAAATAAATTTAGTCTTGTAATTTTCATAAAACAATATACATCCGAAACATTTTGTATGCGGTACGGTTAGTGTTAAAAATAACCAGACTAAACTAGGCAAATGTTTATACGATTTTCTACTTTTGTGGGCAAACACGGTGAAACTGAACCAAATCAAAAATTATTTTATTTCCTTTAGTAGAAGTTTGGATAGATAAAGTATAAAGTGTACCATTATTTATTATAAAACTAATTTTGAGAAAAATATTAACAATTATTTCAGTATTTATCAGATTTCGTAAATATCGCGTTATTTTAATTCCAAGCAAGAACATATGGAAAATAAATGTCACAGTAGATTGTGGTTGTGAATGTAACGAGATATGATAGCGAACGTGTTAAATTGTCAGCGAATATAGTCGTCCGAAGCTATCGTAACGGTTAGGAATGAACACGCATGATTGAGACTGAACGGCTGAAAAACCGTTCGCGCACACAGCTTCATTTGATTACGTTTGTTTAATTTTACACTGTGGCGGTCGCTCTACGAAAAGAAAAATAGAAACCAATCGTGTTTATCCCACCGTGGCGATGAAACGGTTTTTTGCCCGTTCTCATAGACACATCACAGTACACTAATATTTGTATTTGGTGCAAGTTTAGAAAACAAAATATATCAGACCGCAAATCTGTATAAATAACGGTGGCAACAATTTTTTGTTTATTGCATGAAAATTTCCGGGATGATAAAGAAACTCCTACAAAACATAGTTGCGACGCTCTCGATACGAAAACGAGATTCATTGATACAATATATTTTTAAATTACATTTATTACAACATATTCAATCAATTTTTCCATTGACATGATAGTGAAACATGAAAACTATTTATGTCTATGTAGATTCTTTATTTTGCAATTAATGTAGACAATTTGTAATTTGTTTAACAGTCCATAATAATATTAAATGTATTAGTATTTCCTTCTATATTTAATAGTTTCGTTAAAATATTTTTAGAAATTGTTTTAACATTTTGTCTTATTTGTACTTATTTGTTTCATTGCGAAGCGTGTCGTATTCTTTGTTGTTTAAAACTACAGTGTTCTGCAATAATGTAGCCAGTTTGACTTAGATTTTCAAGTAACCTCTGCCCATTCAGTGGAATAGGCCTTCTTTGACTTTTATTCGAGGAGATAAAACGATTTTCCTTGAACTTCTTCGACCGACGATGTTATTTTCTGATATTTCACCCGACTGTACAAATACCATTTATTGGTTAGTTGCCTCCTTTACCGTAATACCGTCTACAATAGCTACATGAGGCATTAATGTCAAACGTGAGCGCCTTATCCTTATCCATAACTTTCAAGCAACTTACTAAATACGTTGCAAAAACAAATCTGAAATGATACAACTAGAATGAATAGAATTATAAACAGTTATAAAACGGAATAGTTTATAAAAAGGAACGTTTAAGAATTCTTTTACAAAATCTCTTAATGGAACAGGTATTTCAGGTATAAATTACAAGAACAAATTAAGTATATGAATTAAAATTATAAATTCCAAGATCAAAGTAAATATATATATATATATAAAACAATATTTATAAATATATATATATATATATAAAACAATATTTATAAATATATATATTTATAAAATAATATATGTATAAATTTACTTTGATCTTGTAATTTATTATGGAGCTTTTATTATATTGCAACATATCTGTTTATTTAAGACATTTTTTAGAAGAGTTCTTAAACGTTTCTTTCTATAAAAATTTCACACTAAAAACAGTTATCTTAAACATAGAAGTTCCAATAGACTTTTGTAAAAAATAAAGGACTATTGTTTATGATTCTACTCATTCTAGTTGTATCATTTCAGATTTGTTTCTGCAACGCGATCTTGTAATTTATAATTTTAATTTATATATATCATTTATATATGTAATTTGATCTGGTAATTTATTACGGAGCTTTTATCATATTGCAAAATACCTGTCCATGTAAGACATTTTTTAGAAGAGTTCTTAAACGTTCCTTTCTATAAAAATTCCACACTAAAAAATGTTATCTTAAACATAGAAGTTCCAATAGATTTTTGTAAAAAATAAAGGATTATTGTTTATTATTCTACTCATTCCAGTTGTATCATTTCAGATTTGTTTCTGCAACGTATTTTTGTTTTAAATTAATATAATTAAAATTATAAATTGCTTCGAAAATTTCACATACTATTAGTTTAGATTTACCTATCATAAAATGATGCAACTTTTATCAATATTCGTAATTTCAATGCAATTTCAATGTCTTCGAATTTTTCGACATCAGTGCATGTAAAGTTGCACAAATTTGTTTAACCTAACCCAGACCTTCTAGAGCAAGTTATCTGCGTATAACTAGCTAAAATATCCAGTTGTGCAAATGATCTGTTAGCTTACGAGATGAACCGCAGACACAGACGCGAGAAACATCATAGTTTGAAAATTCAATACGCAAATGATGCGAATCGTAACAGGAACCTGTCAATCATCATGATGTGTGTTTGCATAATACAACATAATGTGTGCGCCGCCATTGTTTCTGAAATAAACACAACATTTCAATACAGCTCCGAGAAATGATTGAAACCATTGCTGTTTAATATGTTCACGCTGTACAATTAGATTCCTGAACAATTCCGCGCGGTAAGAACAATCTATCCCACCAAATGCATCAGCCTGTGCTGAATACAATATTGGTTTCGGCCAAATAGAATGTTACACAGCCTTTATCTATTGCGGTAAGAATTCATAATTAATTAGGCCGTGGAAATTCTGATACAAATCGTCTGCCGTGGCGAATGGAAATGGTGGACAGAGATTCTACGTAAATGATGGATCCTTTGGACTTTTGATACAAAAATTTGTTGTTTGTTTGAAAATGAATAGGTGTAATTTAAAACGTGACAAACATTAGACGAATTTAAAAATATTTTTATATCATTTTCAACCTATTGAACGTATTAAGAGTGAAGATAAATTTCTATGTCGCTCCGGTTTGTTGCAATTCAGGTAGGAAATATTAATTTTGCATAATGATCTGCTGTCTAGTTGTTAGCAATCCGATCGAAAATGCTGTTATCACATATAGCATGGTTTCAAAGAAGCTTTCACGCGATTACAGCAAATTTCTTGTGAAAAAAATTGAAAAAGCCATTTTTTTATCTTATGATACTTACAGAATTCGCTTTGAAATCCTCGAAAAAGACGTAAAAAAATTGTAGGTGTATTTGCAAAAAATTGAAGGCGACCTTGGAAAAGAGTTGACATAAAGTTTGCTATATCACGTGAAAGCTCTCTTGAAATCATGCTCTCATTGAAATCTGGTAAAAACATTTTCGATTGGACTGCTAATAACAGAGTAATCTCTACTGGTCACGATTCGTGATTCACCCTGTATACTGAATAACCGAATATTCTTCTACCTTTCTATTACGTCTCGAGATTTCATTTTTCCCTGGTTTGTCCAACATCAAAAAAGATTATTGTCAATCAAAATACAATATAAACTACAATAAAAATTATCTGCATTTAATTCCAAAATACACAGACTACATGAACATTTCTTTCTTTAATCATTTTATTGAGTTGGAAATAGTACAACAATCTTTCCAAATTTTTAAAATGTTTTCACTATTTTGCTATCGATCTACTCATTTACTATCGTTCAATTGGTAATTAAAAAAAATAGTAGATCTCCGTATAAACACTCGAAGAAACATCTTCTTGATATTTTTATTTATTTTATTCATTCCAAAATTTGATATTTTACGGTTAGAGCAGAAGAAATTGTCAGAATTCAAAAATTGAATTTCTTCAAAGTTAACAAAATCGTGCTGAACCAAAACATATGAAAATCAGAAATTAAAATTGTTATGAAACAGTGCAATTCAATTTAAAATTATGCAAAAGCTATACTGCAAAAGTGGACAGACAGTGAAAGAAAAAGCATCGAAGACAGGTAAGAATTTTTCGCTGCATAAAGGATTCCACGGGTAAAACGCAGGAAGGAAATCGTGTATGCGCGAACTAGTTAGAGAGCAAAAACTTTATTGTTAAATTTCGTATGAAAACAGAAACCTAGTTTCGCTGCACCGTGTACTAAATATTCTAAATTAATGGGATTTGCAGGTTTGATGACTTTCGCAATAACTCTCGGCCGAAAATTCACTGGATTCGTTCATAAGTTACTTTTTCTATTCTGAAGACTTGCAAGTTTGTTACGAAAACAATAGTCACTGGGTTCGGACTTGTTTTCAAGCGATGTACCTTGCACAGTTCCTTCCCCTTTGAAATGATGTTCGTGTCGGTGCACCCACACTGCTATACTGTTCCTAGTTGGATGGCAAGATGTAGCAGAATTACAACAGTGTTAGTGGTAGTGGGCGCACACATGGCTGCGGAAACTGTTGTCAAAACTTTATCAACGTATCCTCGAAAACTGTTTGTTTGCGACATCCCTTGGCACTTTTTTGCTTTCTGTCGAACACGATGGTTGTAAACATGAATTCTACTGCGATTTCGAATAATACGGTAACTACTGGTAGGTTTGCATAGATATTACAAAATTTATAATTTCTGTCATCATCTGTCGTGTAAGAAGCCTTTCAGCGGTTTACGAAAATCGACAAAAAGCAATTAAAAATGAAACGTTATTTTATATCTGCTGTTGAGTCGTATCTCTTTTTATTCGTTATTCATGTAGAGAACTATATTCAACCAATCGTACAATTTTTTTCAATCACAACTATGTACAGTTACAATGAGACAATTCAAATCAAATTTCGTTTCTTACGATAGACTACAAATTTCAATGAAAATCGCAAAATTATCGCTCGTCAATCTGGACAAAACTTGAGCTTATTTCTGCTCCATACTGCAATATACTAAACGGAGTCCCACGAAAGTAGCATGTCACAGTCCCGATAGAGTATGGATCGAACATCATAAGATTGACGTACAGGAATTACTGTTTGCTGTTTTATCGATAACAAATATTACGGTGCAAACAAGCATGGAACACTTCTTGTTATTACTATAGCTGGAGTGCGGATCAATAATTTGTGCGCTAAACGGTAGTCTTTGAAGATGAGGAATGCAATAAAATGTCGTATTGTTACAAACATCTCGAATGGGAATTAATAGATCAAAGATTTAACACTAACCGTAGCGGGTACAAAACGTATTGGATATATATTGTTTCATAAAAATTACAAGACTGAATTTATTTAGATTTTTCACAATTTTAATAATTTCTAGTGAAAGCATCTTTATAATTTCGATAATAATTAAAATATAAACAATGCGAAGGCGATCATTTGACGATGTTCAACAAACCTTTAGTTTCACGTACTACGAGCAACAATAGCGTTCTAGATAGATTTAACACTAACCGTACCGGATACAAAATGTATCGGATATACATATATGTATGTATATTGTTTTATACAAATTACAAGACTGAATATATTTAGATTTTTCACAATTTTTAATACGTGCTCGAATAAAGAAATTTATTGAATAATTTCTAATGGAAGTATCTTTCTAATATTTCAATAATTAAAATATAAACAATGTGAAAGCGATCAATTGATCGATCGCGATACGGTTAGTGTTAAGATGTTGAATAAACCTTTAGTTTCACTTACTACGAGCAACAATATCATTCTAAATAGATTTAACACTAACCGTACCGGATACAAAATGAATCGGATATGCATATTTTCGAACAAAGAAATTTATTGAATTATTTCGAATGGAAGCATCTTTATAACATATATATTTCAATAATTAAAATATAAACAATGTGAAAGCGATCATTTGATCGGTCGCGATACGGTTAGTGTTAAGATGTTCAATAAACCTTTAGCTTCACTTACTACGAGCAACAATATCATTC
>CM052190.1:10295296-10332097 GCA_028455805.1 Lasioglossum figueresi | reverse complement strand
ATATATATTTCAATAATTAAAATATAAACAATGTGAAAGCGATCATTTGATCGGTCGCGATACGGTTAGTGTTAAGATGTTCAATAAACTTATAGTTTCACTTACTACGAGCAAGAATAACATTCTAGATAGCGTCTACCAAAAATTCCGAACACTAAAAACAAACAAGATGGACTTACAAAATACCATTTTTCTATTCTAGTCTGCTGCTCTTAAATCACGGAAAGCGGTGAACGCCTGTTCCGTGCATTATATATTTAAATATTGAATATAATACTAGCAGATGCGCATATTGTATGCATAAAATATTGCAGCCCGCTCGCCTGTAAACAGCTTTACATTTTTTCCAGAGCGATTCATGGATTATAATTCACGCGCAGTGTAATCTTGCTTTCGGTAAATAAGTTTCGCTGGTATTTACGGTAACCGTGTGTAACGAATCTGTATTTTTCGTGGGATCGCCGCGATCTCCACGAACAAAACGTCCGCACGTTGTATGTATAGCTTCTCGGCCGATGCCTCATATTCGCGGCATTATCTCGTTTTATTCGCGCACCGCAACCCTCTTTCGTCGGCGTCATTTATCGACAGGCTTTATGATGTCGCAGGCGAGTCGGGTTTACCGTGTAAAATATTCGCCGCAATTGGCCGACCGAATTTTAAGTCGAATTTGAATTTCAAAACAATCTCGGTGCCAGAAAAAGTGAACCCATTCTCAAGTCCATGGATCTTCATTCTCGAAGCGAAAAGACAGCGGATACAAAAAGTATTTGAATATCTCCGATTCTCGAGAAATTGTCAATGTCTGAACTATGATCGCTACGTTAAAAAATATAATAGAATAATAAATTTAGACTCGTTTTAAAGCTCGACCCCTCTACTTTCGCAGACCATCATGCTTTTTCCTCTATGCTATTTCTGTATGGTATAGTAGGTGAACAACGGAGGACACGTTTTTGGTCGAAATTGCTCCGAATTGATAACCAAACCTTCTTTTGAAGCCAAAAAGATATAACATTTCTAGCAATTTTGAACAGTTTCGTACTAGATACTATCGCTCAAAAGTATGCGGACACTTATCGTTGAAATTTGTGTACCATTTGATTGTTATCGGACGATATTTATTGTTCACAGAGCTAGGTAAAATAGAATTTGAAGTAGTAAATACAATACTTAAAGTATGCGTTCCACTGAAAATGTTTAGGAACGTATTTTAAGGGAAGCTCGTATAACTTTTCAGTGAAAAAAATGATTTTTAAGTATTCTTTTTAGAACAACTACAATTGGTTATATGGAAATAGGCCTTTTCTATGTAAACAGATAGTCTTAAAGTACAAGTGTTCTTGTTTCAGTGTTCAAAAAAATGTATATTGTTCAGAAAAATATAAATGAAAAATGAAATATACATTTTAGGTCCAATCCCTAGAGAAATGTGTAATTATGCAGTAAATAATAGTTTTTGTTCTAAATGCACAAAGTATTCGCGGTCTACTAATAAATTATTGCTCAGATAAATTCTCCAATACTGTATAAAGCAGATCGCATGAAATTTGATTAAATCCCTTCAAGATTCTTTTTCTTCCAGGAGGAGAATTGAACAAGTGTCCAGATACTTTTGAGCGGTAGTGTATGTCTTCTGAATCCACGAAGTTCCTAGCAATGAAATAAAATATGTAATCTTTTTTGCTATCATTTATCATTAGACTGCGTGATGTATGACGAATAAACAAAATGCAAAACTGCAAAAAAAAGGGTCATTCAGTGAGAGCTATACATATCTGAATCGAATAATTTCAATCGTAATTTTTTCATTTCTTATTTATTGGTACATTCCTTTATGTTTTGAAAATAATAACATTTAAATGAAATTAAATGATGAGTGGAATTTACTGTGGCAATATCGGATTAGTCACGTGATCAGGAACAGCGTCGAAGAAGGGGAAGGTGGGGACACAAGTCTTAATCTGGCGACTCTAGTAAGCAGTCAGAGATCTATGATCTATTTTAATAATCCTGTAGATCCTCAATTAGTTTGCGTTAAACCAACCCATACGCTACACGATTTACTGCACACTTCAATAAGGATTAAGTTCAACACTGAAACTATGTAATTGTTCTATTATCCGAACAATCATGTTCCACCGATCAGCATGTACAATCAAAGTTCTACTGTATTATAATTTCAATTCAAAGTTCGAAAGTTTCATTACCAGATCTTTATGCGAAATAGAAATTCTCTTGATCAATTCTGAGAAACAAAGATTCAATAATACTGTACAAGGTTAACCACGAATCGTGATCAGTAGAGATTGCTCTGTTATTAGCAATCCGATCGAAAATGTTTTTATCAGCTTTTGCATGGTTTCAAGAGAGCTTTCGCGTGATAATAAAAAAGTTTTCGTCAACTCTTTTTTTTATGATTTTTCAAGATCATCTTGAAGATTTTGCAAATAAACATATAATTTTTTTACCCCTATTTGTTAGAGAACTTCAAGGCGAATTCGGAAACGTATCATAACATTTAAAAAAAATGCAAAAGACATGCAAAAAATTGCAAAAATGATTGCGAAATATTGCTTTCAAACATTTTTTTTTCAAAAAAATTGGCTATAATCACGTGATAGTTTGTTTGAAACCATTTTATCTTATGATACCTACAGAATTCGCTTTGAAATCCTCGAATAAAAAGACGTAAAAAAATTATAGGTGCACTTGCAAAAAATTGAAGAGACCTTGAAAAAATCGTGGAAAAAAGAATTGACAGAAAGTTTGCTATGACCATGTGAAAGCTCTCTTGAAATCATGCTATATGTGATAAAAACATTTTCGATTGGACAGCTAATAACAGAGTAATCACGATTCGTGATTCACTCGGTATATGTTTCCTTTTTTAATAATTTCAGTATAAGTTGAAAACATTTTTAATGAATTGCACTAAAGTTCTCACGGTTTTGTATTCCATTCACACATTTTTTATACGACCCAGTACATTTAGATCCATTTGAAAAATGACAGTAACGTGCTATCGTTAACTCGTATCGAATCAAACTCTCGTAAGCCGAATCGCATACTAGTTCCTCCATTGTATGATATAGTTTGAAGTAATCATGGAAAGCTGATTACCTTATAATCTCTTTCGTTGCTTTAATTTTCTCGTTAACTAAAACGTAATTTGAACGACATGCTTTTCTCTTGGAAAGAGTACGCAACTTAGGCGAAATACGTATCCCGCGTTGGATTCTCGTTGGCTTTTCTCGACGGAAAACTCAACAAAAAGTGGCTAATTTTCTGTAAAGCTGCCATTACGTTTAAATTCGCTTTCCGAGGTTCATTAACATTAGCGATAAGGCATTACGAACGAATGGCTATTTCGCGAGGCAAATAGGAAACTGAAATAATATTTTCTGGCACGAGTCTTATTATATTGTTCGCTCCAAAGAAAATGTCTTAATGGATTTACTGTAGTCAGGTGTTTAAGATATGTGTTTAGCTATTTCTTATTTTACCGAAAATTAGTTCAATGAACTGTCTTTTGAAGTACATTTTAAATAAAAGTCTTTAATTGACAGAGAGTTGTTGATAGCAACATTTAAAAATAAATGCGAAGGGTTAATAATACGTGTGAATATTTTTCTGTAATTATTTTTTAAAGTAGTTTATCCAAAAATCGAAAAGAATTTATTTTTACGCATTTTATCCCTTGCAAAAGTTCCACAAATTCGTAATTCCTGCATTACGCCCTGGGAAACGTAAACAATGGATTTATTAGCAATAAATTCCGGTTTATAAAAAGTTTGATATTGATTTCTTTGTGAAGCTATGGAAGCATAATTCCCGACGAAATAAATGCATCGACGTAGTGGAACAATGTAAATGAAAGCAGGAAAAATCAACGAAATTGAAACGAATTTTCATTACACAAATTTGAAAGGTTCAATTTATGAAATCAATTCCATGAGAATTTCGCAGTTGGTGTCCAAAATAATTTATCATTTGTAAAATCGCTGTTGTACATTGTTGAAACTATTCATAACAGAATAAACGTTTCAGAATTTAATATTTTACGCTCTCCACAAGCGAAGCACAGAAATTCCGCCCCACTGTTGATTATTTCAAATCATAAAACATCATGTGATTTTTACGTTCCGATAATACGTATGGTTCAGTTTGGTGGGTCGGTTCGTAGGATAAGCGTCGATTTAGAGACCCTCCACTATAAAGTGGCGCAATAAAAAATTGAAATGCTGCCGGTGAATTCAATTGAATATAATGCACGTTTCATGATGCGTCGGTAACCACCAGAAGTACGTATAGTTCGAAATCTATGAGGCTCTATTCTCCTTTATGGCGTTCAGGAGGTATCCAATTTTAACTGTTGAACCATAAAAATTTCACGAAGTCGAAATGTAAAATGTTCGCTATCAGCATTTGTTTCGCCGTCAGTACGTTTATTTATAATCTATCGACCATAAAGAAACTTAAAAATTAGATATAATTAATAAAATAGGATTCCAGAGGAATTAAATAAAATTTACTAGTTAATTGAAAGTGTTAAGATCATCAGTTTTGGAATCCAATAAGTGAATAAGTATGAGTTAGTATGAATTAGCACTACAGTAAAATAGTAATCTTATAGTGAATCGGTATCGCAAATACATTTTATTTAGTATTTAGTACTATAGTGAATTAGTAATCCTGTAATGAATTAGTAATCCTACAGTGAATTAGTAATCTTATTGTGATTTAGTAATCTTGAATTGAATCTTATATTGAATCATATGTTGAATTAGTAATCCTGTAGCGAATTAGTTGTCCTATAGTAAATTAGTAATTCTATAGTGAATCGGTATCGCAAATATTTTTTTGACGCGATTTCACTAGCTATCGTTATGAATTAGCACTACAGTGAATTGGTAATCATATAGTAAAGTTGTAGTCCTATAATAAATTAGTAATTCTATAGTGAATCAGTATCGCAAATACTTTTTTGAACACGATTTCACTAGCAATCGTTACGAATTAGTAATTCAGTGAATTAGTAAGTCTGTAATGAATTAGTAATCCTATAGTGAATTGGTAAGTCTGTAATGAATTAGTAATCCTATAGTGAATTGGTAAGTCTGTAATGAATTAGTAATCCTATAGTGAATTGGTAATCTTATTGTGATTTTGTAATCTTGAATTGAATCGTATATTGAATCATATGTTGAATTAGTAATCCTGTAGTGAATTAGTTGTCCTATAGTAAATTAGTAATTCTATAGTGATCTATAGTGAATCAGTATCGCAAATACTTTTTTGAACGCGATTTCACTGGCAGTCGTTATGAATTAGCACTACAGTGAATTAGTAATCCTATAGTGAATTAGTAATCCTGTAGTAAATTAGTAATTCTATAGTGAATCAGTATCGCAAATACTTTTTTGAACGCAATTTTACTAGCTATCGTTGCGAATTAATAATACAGTGAATTAGTAATCCTGTAATGAATTAGTAATTCTATAGTAAATTAGTAATCTTATAGTGGATTAGTATCGTAAATACTTTCTTAAATGCGATTTCATTGAAAATCGTTACGAATTAGTACCATAGTGAACGAGTAATCCTACAGTGAATTAATATCGTAAAAACTCTTTCAAACGGGATTTCCCTGGGAATCGTTACGGGCTACATTCCGCTCCTCGAGATTCCGAAATAAAAACACAGTAAACCCACTTCGGCTTTCGCATCGCCACTTAGGTTAATGTAAAATGTTTTCATCTTTTAAATGTAATCGGCACTCATCGCCAGTTCATTGATCCACAGTCAGCTCATTGCTTCCAGTTCAAGCACTTTCGAGACACGAAGCCCCGTTCTTTTCTGGCGGTAAATTACCCGAGATCGAGTAGTTATATGAAGATCCCTATTGTGCAGTTCCCATTGCAACTTGCAACTCCATATCTCCTTTATCCTGTTGTGCTTTTCTCTTTCTCTTTATATAGTTTACTTCCTTTCCCATCGTCGCGTGTATCTTGTGCCGTCTGTCTCTTCCTACCGGCGAAGTAGCTGGATTATTATCGAGCTCCGTAGATCATTTAGGTGATTACAGAAGGAAATGGATGAGCTTTCATTTTACCTCTAGCCTTAATTGAAAGGGATGGTGCGTTTCTAGCACTGCTGTAACAAGGAGAAATCGCGTCGGGAATCGTATAAATCGATCAAGCACACGTTAATATTGGAGAAAATTATCCTGTCAACCTCGGAGTCATTCTTTTTTCGACGTACACGCGCAAGATTAGTAGACGATTTATAGAAATATTTATACAGATTCATTCCACTTTTACTTCGCAATTGCGTGGACCTTTTTTCGATGATTTGTATGTGATATGTTTAACTCTTTACTCTGGCGCATGGACGCAAAACAATTTTAAAAAATTGCGAACAACCGAGATTCGACGCGATCATTTCTAACTTAAGGAAGTAGATTCCTTTTCCAGAATTGCAAGGGTCTTTCAGTAGTCAAAAGTGCTAGATAGAAGATCAATCTAGGCCGCGATCGTAATTTGCATTATTCGGAAGCATACAGCTGCGCATGTAGTTATTTTGCAAATTACGCCTCGTAAATGTAAAAATAGGAATTTTGAGGGTGATCGCGCGTTTGACTACTGAAAAACCCCATCTTTGTATTATTGAGAAATGAGAAGGCGCATCCCGCACTCTTGCAATCCTGGAAACGAGTCTATTCCCTTTCTCTACCAACAAACTCCTCCATTGTAAACGGAACTCTGCCATTACTAGACTGCGAATTTTTAAGGTCGTGGCACACTAAACTGCCCGTCTACTGACCAGCGCCGCCGTTTTGGTAGTTTCAATTAGGAGTGTACAAACTGTCTTATGTATCGGACGTCCGAGTGTTCGGGTTGTGTCCGTCGGAGTCAGGTGGTTTCGTTCGGACGTCCGTAACAAACGAACGCTCGGGTAGTCCGATACTGTCGGGTAGTTCGATACAATTGCGATTTCGGATTCAGACCGACAATTTCGGGCAGTTTAACACCTTCAAGTAGTTCGACTAACGCAAGCGGCTCATCGTGTATACAAAATTTAAATTATAATGTATTTTTAATACAAAGTTAAATTTAATTAACTGTTTGTATGGTACTCTATCAAGCGTTTAGTACTGTAAATAATGTAAACGCGTAAGGGAAACTAATTTCTATGCACAAAGAGGGAAACACAAACAGTTTTAGATATAGTTACATATTTTTATTCGCATGTAAAAAGCATCATTCTTGTACATTTTCAGGCAACAGTCTCGTACGAGTTGCCGTTACTATGTTTCCACTGAGCGAAAACAATCTCTCATTTGTTACCTGGGTTGGAGGTATTGCCAGATTATATTTTGCAACTAAAATATTAATTTTTCGTGATAATACACCTTCCGAAAAATAGCTCTGTATGTCTCAACGTCTTATTAAAATAGTTTAGTGATATAAACAAAATAAAATATAATTCATGTAAATATAATTTACCTTCTTGTATGTCCGCAGATATTTTACTTCTTATTTGCGACTTCAAATCTTTATAAATATTTGGAATTATCGCGGAGAGCAACGAAGAGTTTGAAAGTCTAATACGTTGTTGTATACGTTCATTTGTTCATTTGTTATGTCGGTCTGGGTCCGAAATCGCAATTGTATCGAACTACCGGACAGTATCGGACCGTCCGACTGTATCGGACTATCCGAGCGTTCGTTTGTTACGGACGCCCGACCGAAACGGTCCGACTTTTTCCGAGTCCGACCGAGTCCGATATCTTGGACGTCCGCACACCTCTATTTTCAATGGGAATGGGCGCCGCTGTGCTGTTGCCGCTGGTGTGCGCGTTCCCATTGAAACAACATAGAAGAAACGTCTAGTGTGCAAAGGCCTTTATGCATTTATAGCAAAATTGAGAAGATGAAATTCAAAATTGTTGAAAAATTTTAAAAATTGAACATGTCGATATATGATTTTTCCTCTATTAAAGTCATTAAGGGAAGAAATAACATTAAATTTAGCTTCTGTTCCTTGCAATCGATGCGAACAATCTTTATTTTTCATAAAGATCTGCAGTCTAGCCATTACTTATACTATCTTTAAAAGGTACGTCAGTTTTACGTGTTTGTGGAATTGATCGGAGACAGAATATGGACAAAAACTCTTTGTTTCGTTAATTTGTAAAAGCAGGGAAGCTGTCGCGTAACGGGATTGGGCAATGTGTTGGATCCGGGCTCCGGGCCCTTTGGAGATTTATGTTCGTGACGTGCAATTAGCTGTTGAAGACACTCGGAAGCGGCTAATAATAATGGATTACGAAAATTGATTTGCTCAAAAACGTGCCAGACATCTGCGTATGTACCAGGTGTAGCTGTGCTCCGTGGCTCATGGAGATTGTTGGATTTTATTTGGGTCATTGTGTCCACGGAAAAAGTGCGACGAAGCCGTACGCGACGGAACAACTGTATCGTGGATTAAAGAAGTAAATCTGACCCAAACTGTGCCATGTTTGGAGTCGTTTCAATCAGAGAAATATCACGAATATGTCGGTAAAAGACTCCTAGAAGGATGATTAAAAACCGTAAAAGTTTTGTCATAGTGTGCAATATTTCTTGTTAATATCCGCCACAATACGAAGTCCAGCAGATAAACTCGATGCAAAAGGGACAGGAATGAAAGGAAATTAATTTGTATGATGTATTATCCGCTTGCATAATTGATCGTTTTGTGGAAAATGGAAAGGACGAAAGACAGGATGAGTAAATAGGGAAAGAGTATATCATTACTGAGAGACACCACAAATAATCACCTGTTTAAATAACTTTGTCGGCTCAAACGACCCGTTCGTTTGAAGCCGACGGCGAAAAGAGGCATACGGCTCTCGTTAATTGACTCGACCCCTACTTATTTTAATTATCTAGTGGCACGCCCACCGCTGACCTGTCTACTTTATCCACTTCATTTCCGTAACGAGAGACAAAATTTCAACGCGAATACTTTGAACCGATGATCGGCTTATGAACTTATTCTTTCACTATTATTTTTTTACTGGAAGCATCCCTCCTCCCGTCTCTTTCTTTCTAATTGGGGTTCGTTACGTGTAGTCAGGTTCATTCGGAGGTGGGTAAAAGACTATTTCGAATAGGGGATAAATTTGATTTGAAACGATATGTGTAATTTTGAAAATGAAGTATTGTCTATTTGTTAGAAAAAGTTTCGAAAATAGTATATATTTTATTTGAATTGTGGAACACCCATGATTTAAAATAGTATTTTATTTGAATTGTGGAACACCCATTATTTAAAATAGTATTTCATTTGAATTGTAGAACACCCAGTATTTAAAATAGTATTTTATTTGAATTGTAAAACATTCGGTATATAAAACAGTATTTCATTTGAATTGTAGAACACCCAGTATTTAAAATAGTATTTTATTTAAATTGTAGAACCTCCATGATTTAAAATAGTATTTAATTTAAATTGTAGAACACCCATGATTTAAAATAGTATTTCATTTGAATTGTAGAACACCCAGTATTTAAAAGAGTATTTTATTTGAATTGTAAAACATTCGGTATATAAAAGAGTATTTCATTTGAATTGTAGAACATCCAGATTTAAAATAGTATTTTATTTGAATTGTAGAACATCCAGTATTTAAAATAGTATTTTATTCAAATTGTAGAACACCCATTATTTAACATAGTATTTTATTTGAATTGTAGAACACCCATTACTTAAAATAGTATTTTATTTGAATGGCAGAATGTCCATTATTTAAAATAGTATTTCATTTGAATTGTAGAACACCCATTATATGTTTAAAATAGTATTTGAAATATTTTTTCTCCAAAATTTACCCAGCTCTGGGTTAATCTAGTCTTCTATTTTTATTCTGAATACGAAGAATATTATCGACCAAAACTATCTTATAACGAAACAAACCATTTTTATCTCAATTTCTTTTAATTTCAATTTTATATTATACTATCTCTGTATACATTTCTAATTACAGCAGTACTGCGGTAGTATACTCTTCTATTTAATAAGTAATTTTAAAACCCCGTACGATTATCCGAACCACCTGGGTCCTAATTAGTTCGGAGAATTGACGCTCTATTGTACTCGCAAATACTATGCAACTCGCATGCAATGTGGCAAGTAGAAAGGGTTTAGTAAAAGGAACAAGACTCGAGTGGAATGAATCGAAGAAAGACATTCGAGCGAGCGTAAAACGACAACTGGACCCAAATCTCTTGTACACCGTTGCTAATGAATTCAATTTAACAATTTTAAATGAACCGCCGCGGACACCGTCGATTCCGAACCATTATTCTGCTCTCATTCTAAAGAACTTCTTAAGAAAGTCTTCAGCCGGTTTTATAACGCGGCACGCTAACTCTTTCGACTACTTAATTCCGTCCATACAGTGATTTAAATGTCCTGTCAAACTTAACAAGCGAGTTAATTGAATGACTTTCTACTTCTCCTCCTTCTCGACCCGATATAACTTATCGGCTTCGAGGAAGTTTTTACGGCGTTGCTAATTTTACAGCGAATTATTCCGTTCGTTCGAGTCCCTTCGTCCTTTACGTCACCGCGGACTATGCATTTTTATTAACAATTTACCGTGCTAAATAGATTTGTTAATGGGCTCGCATAAAATTGCTTGGCATCGCACCGGACACGGTTTTACAAAAGCATGAAATGGATTTATGTTTACTGGACGAAGTCAAACAAAGTAAATAACATTGAGAATTCATTTAATTAATTTATTTACTTACAGTTACTAATATCACGACATTTAGGCGGAGTGAAATTTGTTTCATTCGGATTAAAACCAGTGAAGCGGAAACAATTTTCGACAATATTTCAACAGGTGGTACACGTCCTCCTGAAAAGAGGAAATTTCTTTATTTCGTGTTCAACGTTCGTGAAATTGTGGTTGTAGTTGTGAAAATTAATTTTATACATTTTTATTTGAATATTTAAAAATGTAATAGGGGTGAGAAGTAAGTGAATAGAATTTTGTTGGTACGATTCAATATTTTTGAAAATACATAAATGATACTACAGAAAAACGACGGAGACAATCTCTGAAAGCAGGTTACTAAATCAGTATTAAGTAAAAGGTAATTATTATTGAATCGAAGGTAGCGAATGTGTTCGCAACTTTCCTATTTTTTGCAATCATGAATGTATTCTGTGTAAACAATCAAAATCACTTCGGAAATGACGTATCACATAGAAGAGATATAATTATTAGTGGTGTGCGAGAACGGATCGGGACGGAATTCCTGAGAATGTTCGGGTTTCTCGAAAATGTTCGGGATTTTTTACTAAAATATAATATTAAAAGATTCCGTACAGTATCAGAAATCCCGAAGATTCACGGGGAATCCGAACATTTTCGGAATCCCGTCCCAAGCATCGGGTTTCGGGACTTTCCGAGATCTCGCACACCACTAATATAATTACCAGGGGTGACTCAAATTTTTTCTGGATCGGGACCCGAACGGGACGGGTACCCGAAAACTTCGAGATTCTCAAATTTATCGGGATTCTCGAATGAATCGGGATTTCGAAATAATTTTTTTTCTTTTTATTAAAGGTTTAACGTCGCATCAACATCTAGGTCATTAGCAACGAGCTTCTATGTTGTTTTAGATTATGTGAATGTGGTTGATTTCTTAACCCTTTGCACTCGGAGCTATTTTAAATGGAAAATTTCACTTTTCTTCCAATATAAAGTATTTCCATGCTGTATGATTTTTGAAATTTTATAGATATGAAATTGATATAATACCTCAAACAATACCTAAATGTTTAGTAATTGATCAGATACCGATTTATTTAATAATGTAAACAATATTTTGGATAATGGTACAGAAATTTTTAGTATTGCCTCCGAGGAGACAACCGAGTGCAAAGGGTTAGAGGAATTCAATGGTGTTTGTTGTATGCTTTTCGGATGTGAGGGCCGTATTCGGGTTGATTCCAAATTTGAGTCGCTGGGTGGAGAATTTTTGGCAGTCATACAAAAAGTGGTGAACTCTGATTGGTGTATTACAGCAGAGGGGAGATCTGTCTTCTTTATGAGGAATTAATATGTCATCTTGCAATGACCAGTTCTCAGACAGGAAAGAACGATTCTTTCTTTTCTGCTCATGTGGTTGCGTGGGATGTCTTGAAAAAAATTTGAGATTATGTCATGTATTTTTGATGGTTTCGACTTCCATATGTTATTCCATTCTTCTTTGGTTTTTTCTTTTACATGATTGATAATTGTTCGCCCGCGAACGTAAACTTTGTCGCGACGAAGAGGGTATCGTGTTCGGGAAAACGGTCGGAGTCGAAACACTGAAAATGGCCTAAGTGCCGAGATCGAGTCGAGACAGGACCCCCTTTGTCTGCAGTTTTAGTACGGGTCGGTCCCAAATAAACACGCGAGAGCAGTCGACGCGACGTATGTTTTATGTCACTGCTCGGTGTCGAATTTTCTCAATTCTTTTAATAACAAGGGGACGAAGGACGGTTTTCAATAAGTGCTCGGGCACAAATAGTTAGTTAGTTAGTTGGTTTTTAATCGTTCATCTGGTCGGGTCGTTGCGGATTGCGTATCCCGGCAAATCGTAGCCAAGGGACAAAAATGTATTGTCGTTCGGATCGCGTTGAACAACGTTATACAATCCTACGCTCTACACTCACACATACACTCACAAATATAAGGGATCCCTTGGAGTCAAACTCCGCCAGGTCGTGCTTAGCACACACAAACATACATGAGGGATCCCGCGGATCACAAACCGCCAGGTCGTGCTTAGCACACACCCACACACACTCGACGGATCCCGCGGAATTGTATTTCCACCAGGTCGTGCATAGCACACACACACACATGGGATCCAGCAGGCCACATGTCTGCCGAGTCGTGAACTACAAACACAACCAAACACAACCAAACACAACAAGCGCTCACACCTTCACCGTCTTCCACAATTCAATTGTGATCTAAACTTTCTGGGGTTTTTATGCCGCAAGGCTTTTCCCCCAATGAGCCAATAAAGAAACAATTATATTTCGGCTCAAATTTGTTTTTAAATTATTTATTAATTACTCCTCCTCCACAATCACATCCTACAACAAACCATAAACACGGGATTTCTCCATGTTGGAGAGATTCCGACGATACAATAATTTCTTGGAATGGGATTTGGGCTGATTGTTGTTCCGTCCGGAGGGTGGTTGCTTCTTTCGCTCTTAGATCTGCTTGTGTGTTCCCAGTTATTCCTTGTTGCGGAATCCAAATGATAAATATCTTTTTGTTGGTACTGACAAGTTCCTTATAGAGTGTTAAAGTATTCGAAATAATTTATTCTTTATATATTTATAAATATGTCATATATTTAATATAATAGTTAGGGAATAGGAAAGGATGCAATAATTAGGTTAGTAATAATTAGGATACGAACAGAGTAGGTCAGGGTAGGAATGAGTGAGACAAAGAAAGACTGAGAGAAGATATGGACCGAATGTGTGAATAAGATAGATCTGTAAAGTTAGGATACTGTAAACCAAGTCACATTTCCTAGCTGTAAGGCTGAAATAAAGCAATAATAATAATAATAATTTCATATAATATAAATGTTTCATTATTATACAAAATTCTCTTCATTGAAAGAATGTTGTCCATCACGAGTTCTTCTCAAGAGTGTCATATCTCTCATAGTTCTTCTCAAGAGTGGAATCTCGAAATTTTCGGGAAATTCGACTCTTTCGGAAATCTTGAAATTTTCGGCAAACCCGATTCATTCGGGAATCATTTCCTGACTCGTCTCGACCATCGCATCGGGTTCCCGATATTTCGGGTTCTCGCGCACCACTAATAACTACATATTTTTGGTCTAATTTTGACGTTGATACAACTTCTTGAGAGGTTATACCACATGTTCATACCAGGATTCCCTATATAATACAGAAATGTATATCCGGTTACGGGCAGTCGAAATTCAACCCAGTTAATAATACTCATTCTCTAATAGTCCACGATTGTATTGTATCGCGAGCGATCGTGTTTATCATTGTCCAAACTCAACTAGCTTCTCTAGATAACCATAACATATCCTATGTTCTCTAGATAACCATTCTTGGTTCAATACTGTCACTCGAAACGAATAGCTACGTTTCAAATGATATTTAAACAGAAGCGGGTAAAACCAAAATTATATTTAGCATGAAATAATTTAACTTACAATTGAATTGAAATTTAATACATTTCGAGCTAACTTTAAATGGCACAGTTAAAACTCAAAATTATATTCAGAATGACACAGTTAAACTCAGAATTACACAACGTAAATTTAAAATGAAACTTATAATTGAACATTTAAATTTAGAAATAATTTCGTTCTTGCTTGCGTTAAATTTACTAAAAGTTAATTATAATTCGCTCAATTAAATGGGACAGACATATTGATTCAGCTGTGAAAATAAATGAAGTGGAAGCAACCTATGCTTGCACACGTTCGCCGACATTAGAGACATAGAAATATCATGCAAGGCAATGCATCGGCAAATCTCTCGTCCTTACGTCGGATCAAATGAAAAATTTAAGATTAAAAACCGGAAGTATATTTTGCTATATTTACGGTCGTCAAAAAGTTCCGTGCCGGTCGGGTTCCGCTGGTTTATCTCACTCGGGAAAGTTATAGATCCGTGGGGAATGCGGGCGCATCACCGAATGTCACAAGCAACTGCGAACGCGTTATCGAATCTGCGTTTAAAAAATTCACCAGCTGCGAATTAAAAATAGAATCTTTTTCGTCGGCGCTTTTACGCGAAATCGATTCACAAACGTGCAAGCTACGAGTTCGTACAAACTTCACCGGCCGCGGCCCGGCTCACTCAAACTTTATTTCAGAGCTCCGCCGTCTGAAAACTGGAAACTCAATTTCCATCGGGAAACGTCCAACACTGTCACATTCATTTTCCTCAATTACTCATACATATATTATAATTGCCTTCCGATCTCACGAGAGCTCGAATATTATCGCCCTTCTCGAATTTGCAAATTGTGAGATGTTTCTCTACCGATTAAAATTCAGTTTTTCAAATGGAGATCTGCGCGAAAATCAATTTTTCGACTTTCTAATTAAATATTTCGACTCCTTCAATAAATATTATTTGATTAAACGAAATTACGAGGTTGCTCTTGATACCTACATTAATACTGCATATGTTGTAATTATCATAATTATGGTACGAATTTTCGATCACTCGATAATTTTCTAGGTGCCGGTCCATTATTATTATTATTATTATTATTGCTGTTTAATTATTCGATATTAACTTTTCAATGTCGATGGCAGAAGTTATTTACGATCCAATCTAGCAAATCCGATAAAACTGTACATTATGGGAAGCTTTTAACATTCATCAAATTGTATCATTGCATTAGGGTAATTTAAATATGATATATTATGTATTCGTGTCCGTAAATAATTCAGTGGTAATCGTGTGAAATTGTAAATTGGATTTATCAAAGAAATATGGTATTAATTATTCTTCTCGTGCCCGTGAATAATAATTTATAATGAAGTTAATTTTATGCTTCGAACGTTCTTACTCCTTTTTAATAATCATTCATTTTCCTGAACTTAAATTGTAGTGCATTCTTCCAATGTTGCCATTCTGATTATCGGATGTGGCATTGCATTGATCTTTGTTAATTAAAAGAAACCCTCGATGAGCTGAACTCCGTTATTTGAATATTTATAAATAGCGAATAACCTAATCGACTGATATCGAAATACCCAAACGATTATCAAGAGGATCTTATAATTGACTTTTTCTACATGGCCTTTTGAAAATCGTATACTCGTTCAGGGACATGATTAAAATAACTTTGTAACCTTTGGGGGGGTTAGTTATCGTCGAGCACGGAATAAAATTTCTTTTCGCGTCTGACCTCCATCATTTAGGGATTAAATCCATTAAAAATAATGATTGCAAATCACAGACGAATACAACACTGACGTACATACATTCCACTTGTAATAGTATTGCAATCAAGTTTTTTCATTATCATAAATATGATTGGAAAATACAAATAAGTTTCGTTAGGATTTTTACATTAAATAAAAATGCTGTTACGATTCAACGTATTTTAGTTTCATCATTTGTCGATTAAAGTTTTGTTAAGTACCATATTTTCTGTGCAAAATTAAACAATTGCATCGAGAGTTGAATATTGTGGGTGGGGGATATTGTGCATTCTATTGTTGTTTATTTTTAAATAACTACTGAGCAGTTCTATGTGAAATTGAAAACGAAGAATCGATTAAAAATGTTCGTTTGTCATAGCAGTTAAACTTTAAACATTGACGAATTGAGTCACTCGAATACAATTCTAGGTATTACTACTTGTGTGTCTGACTATTTTCTGGTATTTCTACTGGAAGTTGATGAAATCAGTATAATATCATTGGCGATTCACCGGTTTTATTGTGTACGTTAAATTAATATGAAAACCAAGTAATTCTTTGCTACATGCAACAATAATTGAATACATTTATTTAAGATTATATTCTAATCTTATTCTATTGTCACAGAAGATTTATGATTAATTGTACGAAGTACAATAAAATTGTCTAGAATTTTTAACGTATTCTGAATACATTAGAAATTAATAATAATAATAAATAAAATCAATAATGAGTAGCCTCTGGATATTTATAAATTTTATTTCTTTTGTTACAGAAAATTTATGATTAATTATATGAAGTACAATAAAATTGTCTACAATTTTTAACCTGGTCTGAATACATTAGATATTAATAATAATAAATAAAATCAATAATGAGTAGCCCGTGAATATTTATAAATTTTATTTTACTTGGACTACAATACTTATGTACAATCATTCAAGTACAATGCTTATAGAAAATGTATGCTTTTTCTAGGAAATAAAATCTTTCTACACAAACGAAATAAAAACGTTATTCTGTTGCGAAAATTTAAGATTGTATTATAATCCGATTCTTTTGTTACAGAAAATTTATGATTAATTATATGAAGTACAATAAAATTGTCTACAATTTTCAACCTGGTCTGAATACATTAGATATTAATAATAATAAATAAAATCAATAATGAGTAGCCCGTGGATATTTATAAATTTTATTTTACTTGGACTACAATGCTTATACAATCATTCCAGTACACTGCTTATAGAAAATGTATGCTTTTTGTAGGAAATAAAATCTTTCCACACAAACGAAATAAAAACGTTATTCTTTTGCGGAACGGGTTCTGTAATGCGAGCACAACCGGTCGCACAATATGCGGTAATATTCCTTAGGAAATTCTCAAGACACTCTCGGTTTGAGTCTCTAACGGGGTTTCGAACTTACACGAGCTTTCCATTGAGTTACTATTTCGTAGATCTATCTAGTTTTCCCTCTGGAGCCTGAGCAGCGAAATGTAGCCGGGTAAACATCCGTGGAATCAAACTCAAAGGATGCCAGTTTCATCTTTCGCTTCGAAGCGGCTGGGTATCCTTTACCAACGTAGGCATGCCCAAAGATAAAGGAGCCACATGAGGATTATTCGCGACCGACGGAATACGAAGAATGTTGAAATTGTACGTACCCTTTCGGGTATCTCCGCTGCTTTATGGAAATTTCGACGATAATTTTCGACGTTCCACGTCATCTTGTTCGAGTCCACCATTTTTCTGCCCTCAGCTCCCTTCGGCCGACACGCGAGACAGCTTTCATCTTGAAAATTTATTTCCTGCTTCAAGTTCCCAAGCTTAGAAGAACACTCCTGCGAAGTTCACTGGAGTGAAGCTTTCTTTCTTTTTCTTTTTACTGTTAATAATTTCGAGAGCGTCGATTTCAAACAGTCTCACCATAAAACCGAATTTCTTTATTCAAGCGATGACTTTAATCGATAAAGTATTTTCTTATTTATTCTTTTTGGCAAAGGATCATCGAACGAAAAGAAAAATATCTTGTTCATTAAAGTTCTTTGTCTCAATGAAAAAATTGGGCTCGAAATTTCGGTATTTTAAGGTGAAATAAAACCGAATTTCTTTATTCATGCGATGAACTTTAATTTATAAAATATTTTCTTATTTATTCTTTTTGGTAAAAGATCATCGAACGAAAGGGAAAATATCTTGTTCATTAAAGTTCTTTGTCTGAATGAAAAAATTGGGCTCGAAATTTCGGTATTTTAAGGTGAAATTAAACCGAATTTCTTTATCACGCGATGAACTTTAATCGATAAAATATTTTCTTATATATTCTTTTTTGTAAAAGATCATCGAAAGAAAGGGAAAATATCTTGTTCATTAAAGTTCTTTGTCTCAATGAAAAAATTGGGCTCTATTTCACCTTAAAATACCGCAATTACTTTCTTGCCAACCCCCAATAGACTGGATTTCATGCATTTATGATAAAAATGAGTAGATCAATTACAAAACAGCAAAAACACTTGAGGAACTTCAAAATTGCATTGCATTATTTTTAACGTTCATATTATGAAGGAAAGAAATCAATGTCACAATTTTGATTTTGCATAAAAATCCGTAGTCTAAATTATAAATTATTATATAATAAATTGTTTATCGTTTGTCTCCTTTGTCTGATCAAAATGACACCAAACCCGGTATAATTGCGACCATAATTGCTTGTCTAACAAGCGATTAAAGTTTCGGACTTCACATTTACGGTAGAGGTGCACGAATTCTTAACTTCGCTTGTTACTCGAGTAATTACTATCGTAATTACATCGTGTTTGGTGTCATTTTAATTGAAAAAAACGAGACGAATACGATGGTAAAAGTTTCGCAAAAAAAGATCAAAAATGAGAAAAGTTACAATCTTTTGCAACGCTTGATTTAGTGTGAGTCTCACCGATACTTGACCCCTCTTTGACTGTGTTTACCGCTTGACTGGTTTGATTGTGGATTTTCCTCAGTGGTGGGGATAAAATGTTAACAGTTACGGTAGAGGTCTCCGCGACAGTTACAGAGACAATTCTGTATTAACCCTGGAACTGCACTGTGCGTCTCAGAAACGCCAGTGCGTTTATTAATTATATTTATATTTATTATATTATATTTATTATATCTATTAATTATTAATTATAACGTGGCACATGCGCGTGAGAGGCTTGTTTGCATTTTACCGAAACATCAAGGTGGGATACTGAACCGTTAAATATTCACATTTTTTGCTTTCTTTTCTAAGAAAGAACTTTGGGTTTCTGAGACCCGAGTGAGAAGTACATGTCTCAAAAATAAGTGTGATGTTCCAGGGTTGAGTATCGTTGAAAGGGTATTGTTGAAAGTGTCGTTCGTACTGAGAATCGAGTTGCAACTCAGGTTTGCTAAATAAGGCGACGGGTTAATTCGAAGAGCAACGATTGTGTGGAAACAATTGGCAGAAATTCATCGTCGTCGCAATTTCCCAGCAATCAGCAATGCACATTTCCTCGCAGTAGGCCATTGAGCGGTTGTATCTTACTGGCATTTACGGTACGCTCACGCATCTTCTTGCCCTTGGCTCAATTTATCTAAACCCGTCGGGGGACAAGGCGATTGGGATAACTGGATGGTTCGGATAATGGTCTATTAATTCTCCCTTTCGCTGCTGCTAGCTCGTCGGGTACGTTTCCTGCACAGTGTGCATTATTATCCCTTTCTTCTTAAGGGGTTAGGACAAATGGGGAAACTATAAGATTTTTAAACAGTAAAGAAAAAAGTGAATGATCGATTAATATAAGATTTTGTACTTCAGTTTGCTATATTATGAACTATAAAAAAAATGCTTGTAATATTTAAAAAATAATTTGTTCTCGTTCCTTTCGTCGTTTTTGCTCGGAATATAATTTCTTCCAGATGGCCAACTGGGGTGCAGGATTTCTACAAATCGAATTAACTATACTAAAAATCCCAAAAATGTTATAAACTGTGATATATTCTCTAGGCATTGACGATCCCACATTTCAATGTTTGCGAAAATTAACAAAATGGCAGATATTTTAAATTTAATGACTGGATTTCGGTAGAAAATTTGTTAATTTTTTATTTATATTTAACAAAATAATGGGAAAATGAAAAAAAATCGATCGTGAATGCCTAATAGATATTATAATGAAGATAACTCTACAATTTTAATGCAATTGCTAAGGTAGAACTCGAGATATCTTGTATACCGTTTTGAAAAACACAACTCTGAGAAAAACGCGTTTAAAGTTTACGAATGTAATTTTTCTATAAAAAAAATTTTCGATTTTGTCAAAATATTACTGTGTCGTAACCCCTTAAGGAACATAAGAACGTGGAACGTCTGTCGAATGTTTCCGTTAACGTAAATTCTATACCAAATGGTTTTTCATTTCATGTACATATATTTTTGTAAGAGTTCAATTATACTTGTGCTTCTATTTAAGTATCTAGGGTTAAAGTTTAACTACAACCAGGGCTGACTAAAATTCCGGTAGTAAACAAACCTATTTATTTGAAGATATCTGTTTAACTTCGAAAATCAAATATTCGATAAATAGTTTGGAATAAAATAACATCAATTTTTAAAGTCGTACTGAAATATTTTATTCGAAGAACCTTGAAAAAGTTTGAGTTTCATAATGAAACATCTTATTTCTTTATTTTACTCATAATTGCTGCGAATAAAATTATTATCTCGAATTAATGCCATGAACAGTAATTCCAATATTGATCCCATCCTACAGTTTAAACAACTATAAAATTATTGTTATATCGTACCGAGCGATCGGAATCGTGTTAAGTTAGCGTTGTCGTCCGGATAATGGAGTAGTTCAAATTGATGTCACGTTTGGAATACTCTAGTAAGTTTCTCTTGTAGTGTACACTCGGTAACTGCTTTCAGTGAACTACACGACGGATTATGCCTCGGTCGGATGGCTCCGCAAGCATTTTCAGAACATTGTAGCGCATATTCAAGTAGGCGGCTTGAAATATTTTCGCTGAGACTGGAGAGGAGATGGACTGTCAACCGATGGAGATGATCTTTCGAAGCTGCGTAATAAATCGTGATCACAGTCGCGCGAAAAATACTCTGGCCGAAACCATATAAAATAAATTATTAATATTTATTCATCTAAAAACGCTATACTCTTTCTGAAGCCTCTTATTAAATGATTCTAGACCACGTATACGTACGCGAGGATTGCAAGGGTCCGGGATTCCACTCCTGATTTCTCAATAATGCAAAGACGGAGTTTCTTATTAGTCAAAATCGCTAGATGAAACATCAATCTAAGGGGCTATTTGCCTCAAAAGTCCTATTTTTTCATTTGCGACGCGTGATTCTCATTATTCGGCAGCATATCGACGGCCACGATAGGCGGCAGCACCGTCGCCTGTTCATTGCTTCTCAAAAATCATGAAAAATTGCAATTCTTCAGCTACGTCACTCCAGAAAAATCGCTAGGTAAAAGATCGATCTAGGAAAAGTCCTATTTTTTCGTTTACAACTGCTATGTACCTGCGCATGTACACTCCCGCTCAAAAATATGTGGACACTTTGTTGCGAGTATAATTTATTTTAATCGTACCAAATTGTACAATTTAATTATTCAAATCTCTTGAATAAATGAAAGTTTCTTCGGCAGGGCTAATACTGTTTCAATCTACGATGATCCATTAGCGCGGTTTGCTGTCTTCTCAAGACAATAATAATCATTATTGGTGAGATATCTAACGAATTTATTATTAACTGCATAAACTAGACCGCATAAAAAATTAAACGTGTAGTCCACATAATTTTGAGCGGGAGTGTATATATCATAGACATAAAAATAATTTTTCTATTTATCGACAAAAGCATTAGAGAAGATAAGGGTTGAAAAAAGACAATTTCGAAATACGAAACTCACATAATTATCATTGAAATATTCCCTGGTATTGTGTAAACTAGACCGCATGAAAAATTAAACGTGTCGCCCACATAATTTTATCGACAAAAGCATTAGAGAAGTTTTAAAAAGATATTTGAAGTGGGTACCCGGTTGACGACATAAGGGTTGAAAAAAGAAAATTTCGAAATACGAAACTCACGTAATTATTATTAAAATATATATCCTGTAGTACTGTGTAAACTAGACCGCATAAAAAATTAAACGTGTTGTCCACATACTTTTGAGCAGGGGTGTAGCTATTTTCATAGCGACATACTGCCGAATAATGCAAATTACGCCTCGTAAACGAAAAAATAGGAATTTTGAGGGCGATAGCGCCATAAATCGATCTCTTATCTAGCGTTTTTGACTACTGAAAACCCCCATTTCAGTATTATCCAGAAATGAGACCGCGAATCCCGCAGACTTGCAATCCTGGAAACGAGTCTACCGTCTTAAAAGGAAATTCCGAAAGACGTAATGACTTCTCAAAAATATGAACACATAGCTCGCCAAAAGTAAGAAGACGAATGGATAAGACCGTACAGGTCAAGTATACCAGACAAACTGATTCCCGTTGGTTGCTCGGTCTTGACTAACCGTTCGACGATCAGTTCAGATGGGAAGTCGGCTTTCCGCTCCTTATTCTAGATATCCTGCGAAGAAATTCCGTATCAGCTAGGATTTCCCAGCTTGGAGCGATCAGACCCGTCGCATCCTTATTCCAAAATTCTCCGAACTCATCAGAAGGGGAATCCTATCCGGCTCGGTAAGAAGCGGAAACTTCTCCTCGTCTTCCGTCGAACTTCATCTTGGGACTGCGTCGCGAGCGTCTCTCCAGGTAGCAGGACTCAGATTTACCGAGGAAAAGAAGATCGAGGCAACGCGTTACAATATGGGGTGCGAGAACCGACAGTATGGCAGGAAGGGGCCAGGAGGACTTACGCGAGAATAAATCGAACGCCTAGAATAAAGTTGTCTCAGCCGAGGCTTAGTCCCCGAGAGAAATCGATCCGCGAAATCTGCTGCGTACGCACGCACCGTAGATTACATCGTTAACACGGGGTATCGCGGGCTTAATCCCTCGTTCGACCTACAAAGTATTTTATTTCAGAGAAATTCCATGAACGTTCTAATATTCTGTTAGCTTCTCTTAAACCCTTGTTGACTGTAGCGCCAAGTACAGAAGAGCAATAACTAGACGGCGGATATTTATGCAAAATAAAAATATTTTGCGTTCATTGCGGGAAGCACGAGTTACATAAAAATTGATTTCATCCCTTAACGACTTTCTTACATTGAAAGCGACATTACAATATTATTGAATTTTGTTAATCTTCTCCCGTTTTATATTTCATCCAACCAATTTCCTCATAAATGCATAAAGATTCGCGGTAATAACTATCGACTGAGAACATTTTTATTGTTTATTACTAAACATTTATTATTACACCGGATGTACAGTCACAAAAAATTCTGTTATTTCATGATAAAATAATAGAAGAATTATGCAAATAAACGGATTAAAGGAAGTGGTTTATCTGTTCCTAAAACGTGTTTTTTTCATAAGAAAATTGAGTACTCTACTCCTACAAGACTCGTCTTGTAAATGGAATTTTAAAGAGTCTCGTATTCGAAAACGATAACACGTCTGTTGAATAGCTTCGAGGTTATGTCTTCATTATTTCATTGTATGCGTTATACTGGAGTACTTATGAAAATGATTACTACACTGCGGATGTTTACGCATTTCCCAATTTTTGTAGACAGATTTTAAGAAAGTGGAATGAAACAAAATCTGGTTTTCAGTAGCCTTTGTAGATTTGGAATAAGTAAAAATCGTACCAAATTCTATCGAATTTTACGTAACAGCATTTTCGAGAAATTTTCATATGCCATAAATGCGTTAAGATCCGCAGTCTAATGATTACACAGTTTTCATATCGGAAGTATTTATAACTACTGAGTTACCTAACCACTTAAAAATATTTTCTACAATTCGATAAAACATTTTTGCTTAGCACATTACCGTCCGGTGATTATTGCATAATTTTGAAAAGGCTCTATGGTTCATGGCTAAACACTTTTTAATGGAACCCTCAAACAGTGACAGCGATTTTCATAGTGAACTAACAAATCAATAACGTCATCTATTACTTTTACTTAAGATTGTAACGTGAAAGAAAATTTCTATGCTTTCTTTTGGTACAGCACAATTATTGAAAATCCTATTAATAGGCTTTCGGTAGGTAAAGTGTTAAAATACTTGAATTGAAATTAAAGGATTATGTTTATTATAATTGTCGCTGTTTGTTAACTTTAGAGGATACACGCATCTGAACATTTCTAAATATCTACAAACTATAAATACCTACATTGTAAATAAATTATTTACAAACATTATTCATAAATATCTTTCGATAAATTGTATATCTTACTATATTTACTATCTACCACAGACACACATTTTTATTTTCCGCGAATTCTCTAATTGTAAGTGAGAAATATTGCACCGAAGCATAAGTCGCACTTATGCAACGTTGTACCACTTGACTCGGATCGATGGAAGTCTGGTAGTTTCCGGAATCGCGATTCCGGTTCCGCCACAAACTTTTTCCGAAGTTACACTCCTGAACGATTGCATCCTAGGACAATACATCTTCCGGCGGTATCAGCGAGACATTTTTTCCTAAGTTGAAACACACATCCCTATTCGATTTTGGCTGGTTTCTCGGTTCCGATTTCGCGACAGAACAAGACATTTGACACAAATGAAATATCTCGGAGCAGCTAGGTTTTCAGTCAAGTCACACGATACCTGAGGTATTGCACCTTCGGGGAAGTTTTTCGGGACGAGCGAAGAATGAAGACACTCTTGAAAACGCGTTTATAAAATAACTATGTGAATGTCCAAAAACTGGTAGAATTTTTGTACATGCATATGTACATGTGCACAAGAATTTATCATTCCGTTGTACAGGGTGCAGTTCGGAGGAACGGATCAAACTCCAGGAGTGGATTATACAAAAAAATAATGTAAAAGACTCATATGTTCTTATCCGATTTTCATTTTATTTTTTTAAAAGCCGCCCTTCGTAGACGAAGCCGAAAATGTTTGGAGATTATGACGTTATTTTCGAACATTTATTGAAATAAAACTGATAACCGAAATGTTAATGTACGAAATATTGTTTAATTGTAATCACGCTATAAAATGAAAACAAATGAAAATCGGATAAGAACATATCAGTATTTTTTATTATTTTCCTGTGTACAATCCACTCCTGGAGTTTAGTCCGTTCTTCCCGACTCACCCTGTATAAAATCGTCTATCCAAAATTTACTTAAATATTATGAAACTAACATTTTTTTGTGCGTACAGATAATTGTATTGTTTGTGGTTTGTTCGGAAAGTCTCCGCCGATTTTCAATTATTTTCAATTGTTTTTATAATCCTTTATTATTATACATTTTCTGAGAGGTGGGACTTTCGCCAATACTTGTATCTATTCACCATGAACATAGAATGAAAATTATTATTGGGACAAATTTCATAATTGTAAGTATTGGAATTAGTGAAATGTAGTTAATATTTTTTATTATAAAGTTTATACAATAATTCCAATCGTTTTCAACCGAAAAAGTGTATTTTCGACATTTAATGGTTTTTAATATAATGTTTAATGATTTTAAATATAATGTTTAATACGTTATTTTTCTGTGCAACATTAATGGAGCTAATATAAAAAACAAAAGAAATTCAGTACATAATATTATACATGATTGATTTTATTAATTATTATCCATGGCCGGTCCACCGGACGTGACACTAGTAAATCTGTGTTTAGGGTATGCAATAAATTAGGTTTGACGATACGGAAAAGCGATGTCGAACTAAAACTATTTGTTTGCATAAGATTGCCCTATCAATGGGTTCTCTTATGAGGTCTCGAGAGTTGGAGATTGTCTCCAACTCTTAGAGTCGAACGTTTCTAAATAAATACATATAAATCTCACGTTCGGTCTGTTTAGAGACCGAACATGCCGCCCGCCTTGAACTAATAGTACAATAATACACATGATGCTATCTTCTCATTTTCGACAGTATTGCTACGATATCTAAATAAATACATATAAATCCCACGTTCGGTCTGTTTAAATACCGAACACACCACACGTGATAATTTTTGTGAGCATGTCTGGTTGTTCTTTGAGTCGTTCCATGATGTCGGATCGCGGCACTGCAACGCAACAGTGACTTCTACAATTACCGCTACACAAGAAACAAAAGCAGACAGATAGACAAAACTACTGTTGCGTGGTGTAAAGTGTCCAGTCTCGTTATTTAATTGCCACACCTCGTATATTCTCAGCGCTATTCGATTAAACAGCGGAATCCTTTTTCAAAACTTACTGTGTCCCTATGTGATTTTGTACGCTTTTCTATTGAACATGGCCGGATGCTTCTTTCTTTTGCGCAGCAGTGTATTTAGGTGTTCTGTTTCCCGTGAATCGACCGATATAATCCCGATAACCGTAAAATAAAAACTGCGAAGCACGCCATTTTGACGGGCCCGGTAATTCCGGTATGAAACGGGCTCTCTGTATCTCTGAAACAGATGGAATCGTTTAGAGAACATGTTGGCGACGCGAGCTCTAGAAATTCGCGATCGAGAGTCGTTGAATGGTTGAATCGATACGCGCGCGTGACAAAAGAGCTCGCGTAAAATCAGAGGATAATATCCATAACGCCATTTACACGGGGACCGGAGACGACGCCGGTGCTTGTCAACGCAATAGGATCGTTTCCGGTGGAGGTCCGGTGAATAATTCGGCCAATATTGTCTGGTATTCCGAGGAGGGTGTTACAAGGCGACATCTCTCGAGGCGTCGTCGAAGGCGCCTGTGTGTGCGGGCGTCGCGACGACGCGCGACGTCTATAGCACTGCCATTGCGACACTTGCTCGGTCATATAGTCCCATTGGGCTCCGGGTATATCCTGGAACCAGACCATGCCTGCGTACCGAGTGCTGCGAACAATATGACGATCTATACTCTCGATATCTTTGTCCTAATCTATTGTTTGCTATTCAATGCGCGCCGGCTCCGATGGAATCTGATTGACTCCGAGAGTAATTGATAAATCTCTGCTATGCCTCGGCGGGAGAGTGGAACACGAATTTTGGCGAACAATCGTGGAAATCATCGTTAGGAACAAAAGTATTGGCACACCTATTTTATATTGATTAGGGAATACTTCATCTGTATCATAATAATAGTAGCAGTTGGTGAATTTAATTTGTCACATAATAATATTAACAGAACGAAATAGATATAGAACGCAACATTTATTATCAGAAAACTAGATTACATTTAACAAACTGGGATCCATTCAAAATTAACTGGTATCCATTGCCTTGGTTATAAGATTGTAGGTATTCAGAGTTTGTACAATTTTGAATTGAATAATCCCTCACGAAATTATTCGTTTACGTTATGGAGGGTGAATTGTTAGTTTATTGTTCAAGTTTCTGTTGCTGTTGAAGGAACTATTGTAAAATCCTCTGCCATGGGCCGTGGACTTCCTAAAATTATGAAATAATCGTGTTTGTCATAGTACTTGGCCATTACGCTTTGAATTTTGCGTTTCAAATGAAATATCAAAAAATTTACCAAACGTTAAACATTTCCGAAAGAAAATAAATTTCTACTTTTCGCCACTGCTACAATGCAGTTAGACAATTTTTATTTTGTATAGATATCTAGTTATCACCAGACTGCGCGTTTTGAAGAAATTGTCTGGGTGAAATATAAAACAATAACAGTTGTTTTTAATGCAACAAAATCATTAAGGGATGAAATCAATTTTATTTTACTCCTGCTGCCCACAATCAATACAGAACGTTTTTATTTTGCATAAAGATCCACAGTTTAGTACTCCCTCTGTCCCATAATAATTGTAGCAGTTGATGAATTTAATTTGTCACATCGTAATAGTAGTAGCAGAAGAAAATAAATATCGAACGCAACATTTATTATCAAAAAACTAGATTACATTAAACAATAAATTGAAAATGTTACTCATAATTTTTATTTTGAGTGTTCAGATAGTTTCTGGATTTTTCAATCACTTCGTTACTGCATTTTAAACTTGTAGGTAGAATCCCTTGGTTGCGAAGCTTTGCTTTCCCTATATGCGCGAGATTAAAATTATTGGAGCCATCGTTCTTCATTGCTTTCAGCATAAATTGTTTTCTTTCATCTTACTTTTACAATGGGTTGATATTCAACTGAAATAAGATAACTGATTTCGATCAGCGGATGAAATTAGAAAAACAGTTATAATTCGTAATAATTAGGTTAACTTAAAAATGGAAATATGTGTCAAAACAAGTGACAGATGTCATGAAACAATGATTTTGATTGAAGGCTTCGCAATTTTGCCCTGTAACATAACTTACAGCTGCATTCGCCAATAATTTCCGTTTAAATATTCATTTGCTACTATTTATTATGGGACAGAGAGAGTATAAAATGTTTGGGTCCACTAGTTATGGTTAATACTAAAAATTAACCTAATATTGTGCTTTTTCTTTCAGTCATATGCGTTTATATAAATACAAGCCAGGCGAATTTGAATTTTTTTGAGATCTTAGACCGACTAGTTTGCTAGAGAGTGAGTAAATAAAAATTTTTGTTTAAATTGCAATTGATAGGAATCACACAAAATTAAAAGTATGATGTTTCGTCAACTTTTTTGTCCGAGCCTGTAACGATAATTTATAAAATGCGGTTTGTAGATTACGGTAAGTTACATGCATACTGAAAATTTCAAAGAAATCGGTTACTGATGCAACGAGCTACAAACGTTTAAAGACGATCAATCAGACGATTGCAAGACACAGGAGCCAAATAAAAAATTTTTTATTCTCTTAACTATCTGATTGAACCGAAACTAATGCACTGATGTCCTTAACCATTGCTTTAAATTGTGCGCATCCATTTTTATCATAAATGCATAAAATCCACGGTCAACAACAACGAAAATCTGCGACTTTCACCCTTAAGCTGTTATCTTTAAACGTATGTAGCTCATTGAAATGTTGATCAATTTTGAGAAAACTTTTATTATGCGTGCAAGTTACCGAAATCTACAAAACGCATTTTTTAAAAATTATCGTTCAGGCTCAGATAAAAAAGTTGACAAAACATAACTTTTTAAATTTTGTGTGATTCCTATCAATTGCAATCTAAACAAATTTTTGTTCAATAATTATCTAACGAACTAGTTGGTCTAACATTTAAAAAAAAGTTATGTAGGTGTAATTTAAAACTGTAAAAATATGATTTTATTAAAACTTTATATCGCGATTATTAAAGAAAGAAATACTTTTTTTAATGCAGACAATTTTCATTTTGTGTAAAGATCCGAAATCTACTTATCACAGTTACAGGATAACTGTATGATAGTAACGATAGGTTTCATCGTGAAAAACTGAGATTTTCATCTTGAAGTTAGAAACAATTGTCAAACTTGAAATGATTTTCATGCTAAAAGTTTTAGATAAAGATGTCTCTTATGATTCGCAATGGACAAAATGATGAAAGACCGTGTTCTCGACAGACAGATACAAAAATGACATTCTCAGAATGTCTTTGAAGATAATTAGGAAGCTTGTTCCGTGTGGATCAACCTGTATAAACATTGAATAGTGCGACGTTGTTCTTGTATAATTTCGCTATCTCTTCTAATGACGGTTAGTGTGATCAAGTATGTGTGTACATCGTTACATGTATACGTATAGGTTTACCAAGCGTACTTGTGGTTTATGGGGGAACTAAGGGGAATTAGTGGTAAATGGACCGTTTGTTGGAGGTCTTCGCCAATTAAGCAGCCAAATGTATTGCGTTAATATTCAGTATCATTCAGCCGCTATCGTATTGACAGAACGCTTTCGGGAAAGTTTTGCCACGATGCCGGAAAATGACTGACCATGCTGATCATGCTGATCATGATCGATGCTAACCGCGTAAACAAAAATTGTCACAGTTTCGAATTTTCTATGAATGCGGCACGAAAATTTGAAGTCGATCAAACGATAACTTGTGTTAAATCTGAACACAGGGTAGAACCAGATTGCAAACGAAGGTTATTGAGTTAGATTTATTCGCAGACAAAATTAATACAAATTTGTAGTCTCGGAAAGAGGTCGCGAGTAGAGTTTGTTCTGTTCCACTCGTCTACTCAAGAATATTTAGTATCATTCAACCGCTATCGTATTGACAGAACGCTTTCGGGAAAGTTTCGTCACGATGCCGGAAAATGACTGACCATGCTGATCATGCTGATCATGATAGAATTTTCTATGAATGTGACACGGAAATTTGAAATCGATCAAACGATAACTTGTGTTAAATCTCAACACAGGGTAGAACCAGATTGCAAACGAAGGTTATGGAGTTAGATTTAATCGCAGACAAAATTAATACATATTTGTAGTCTCGGAAAGTGGTTGCGAGTAGAGTTTGTTCTGTTCCACTCGTCTACTCAAGAATATTTAGTATCATTCAGCCGCTATCGTATTGACAGAACGCTTTCGGGAAAGTTTCGTCACGACGCCGGAAAATGACTGACCATGCTGATCATGCTGATCATGATCGATGCTAACCGTGTAAACAAAAATTGCCACAGTTTCGAAGTTTCTATGAATGCGGCATGAAAATTTGAAATCGATAAACCAATAACTTGTGTCAAATCTCAACACAGGGTAGAACCAGATTGCAAACGAAGGTTATGGAGTTAGATTTAATCGCAGACAAAATTAATACAAATTTGTAGTCTCGGAAAGAGGTCGCGAGTAGAGTTTGTTCTGTTCCACTCGTCTACTCGAGAACAGTGTGGGCAGATCGAGAAAATCGAGGGGAATACACTGTATGACCAAATGGCCAGACACATTGCGCGACTGCGCAGTGTACACATGGTAGTGTACACATGGCAGTGGAATGGGATAGTGGAAGGGGAAAAGGAGGTGTAGAAATGTGGTCCATTTGGTCCTTATCTGCCTGAGACAATTGTTCAGGTGTCTAGTCTCCAGAGTAGGGCACAAATCGACTAATAATTAAAAATGATTAATATTCTGATTGATTGTTAGTCATTGCAAAATAGTCATTGTTTAAAACTTTTTGATTAGTTAGTCATAACTACATGGCACTACAGTATTTTATCGATAACTGTCCCCACACGGGTCTAGCCGGGGACAATTATCCGCCAGGGATACTATTCTTTGAGTTTTGCCAAACGTAGAAAAGGACAGCGTGGGTCGAGAGGCTTCGATCGCCGGGAAGTGTAAACATGACTAATCCACTAACAAATCTTCTTTATTTTTAATTATTCTTTTTACGAGACTTTGACCAACATATTCGTGTAATTATTCTAATGAAAATGATACCAAATATGATATAATTCCAATTATATTTACTTGTGTATGGAACGATGAAAGTTTTTGACGCAAAGAAGGACAGTGTATGGGAAAGAAAACAAAAAACGTCTCGTACATTGTTCTTCCTTACGTTCGAAATTTTCATCGTTCGTCACACAAGTAAATATCATGGGAATTATATCATATTTGGTATCATTCGCATTAGAAAAATGCCACGAATATGTTGGTGAAAGTCCCATAAAAAAGTAATTAGAAATAAAGAAGTTTTGTCATTGGATTAGTGTGGCCTCACCGATATACCCGAGCCGTATGATGTCATACTTCTCGGCGACCGAGTCCTCTCGAGCTTCGTTGCCCCTCAAGATGGTACACCCCGCAGGAGTGGGGATAGTTCTGGGACAATTGTCGGCCAGACATTTGGGACATTTATCGATAAAATACTGTAGTTATTCACAGCTCTCAATCGCTAGTTATTGCTTATTAGTTATGATTAATCATTAGTTTAAATGATCAGTCATCAATCTTTAGTTATCAGTCACTATTGTGCGATTAAGTGCCATGTAGTTATGACTAATTACTAATCAAAAAGTTGCAACCAATGACTATTTTGCAATGACTATCGATCAATCAGACTATTATTCATTTTTAGTTATTAGTTGATTTGTGCCCTACTCTGCCGGTTTCCCCAATACCCACTTAAAAAACCGCTCATCTATGACCATTGGAACTTTCCTCTCTTTGTTCTAAGGTGCCTGAGAGAGTACAGTTCAGGGCCCTGCTATTTGCACATCTTCTAAATTGTGCTGTAATTAGGGCTAATGCCTCTCCTCTTCTTGGCCTGTAGATCAAATATTCAGAAACCTGGATCACTGCCCTATAATCTACGGATGTTAAAATGACGAATTAAGCAGAGAGGAACTGTCTACTAGGCAAGCAAACCGAGAAGTCCACATGTCGCTAAATTAACTCAACAGATTATCCTAAACTTGTGCCCGAAAGTTCTCCCAGATACGGTTTACTCACGCCATGTCATGCTCTAACAGATTGTTGTTTACTTCGTTCCTTGAAGTGCGTCTTCACTGGGAAACATTTCACTGTAATGGCGGAGTGGATGGAAGTGAGAGAACACACTTTGATGGCGATCAAATAAAGATAGATCTCCGATAAAACAATCGTGGTAATTGAAAATTGCAATCGTTTCGCTTCTTTCACACTGTGGTTTTTATCCTGGTGTCACGTCTTTTTTACAAATTGTTATTATTTATATGCTAGCGAAAATACATAGCAAAAAATCATTTCAGAACCTCGATAATGATAAAATCTAATATCTAATCTATTATCGTTTATTATGATTCCGTGTTGAAGGTCAGACCTTGGCAATTTCTAATACAAGATTTAGCGTCGTTGTATAAATATCAAACAGTCAATGTTTGGACATGCAAAGGCAAGAGAATCAATATGATCATGAATCAAGTTAGATTCTGCTTAGGTATTCAGGACACATCCAGCAGAATGACTGTTTCGCATAAATTAATTGTAGACGGCACACAGAGCTGAGCATATGTATTATTTAAGGCTGCATAATAGCTCATTACACTCAGAACTTGGAACTTTCATCAAAACATATGCACGAGTAACAATAATTATACACAATACGACAATTGCAGATCGACGTCGATGTGAAACAAAAATGTAAAATTATGGTGCTGTATCGATGATGTATAATTAATTTGTTAACAATTACTTAGAACGGATAACCTTTTTCACTGGAAATACATTTTGAAAGAGTGAAATTCATTTTCAGACTTAATATGCTCCTTTTAGTAGTATCATTGTTCAATGAAAAATAGTGATTCAAGTAGAAAAGCATATAAATAACAAGTTTGTATGAGAAGAAGAAATATATGTTATCGATAGACTGCGGATTTGATGCATTTATAACAAAAATGGGCACGTACATTTTAAAACAGTGGACATGTTAAAAATATTTTAGAACGTCAATGTATTAGTTTCAGTATGATAGGATAATTAAAAGAAGAATACAAAGAAGAATACTCCTGTGTCCTGTAATCGATACGAACATATTTTATTTTGCATTAAGATCCGCAGTCTAGTTATCACTATTATTTATGCATTTATGACAAGAAAAAGAAAGACTTCAATAATAACTCTAAATTACTTAGAAATGATCAAAACAATTAAAGAGAGAAATCAATTTCTATTTGGTTATCGTGCATGAAAGTTATCACTGGACTGCGAATCATTATTATGCATTTATAGTAAAATTGTTTATTCAAATAATTAAGGGAAGAAATAACATTCAATTTGGTTTCCATTTCTTGCAATCGATACAGACAATTTTTATTTTGCACTAACGTTGTAAAATATAAATGAAGCAAGGGAAGCAGGTTAAATAATCACCTTTTAACTATTTTCTACATTTTGTTTAGGCAATTCACTCGACATGGAGGGGCTCAGAAATGAATTCAATTCTCGGTTTCGGATTGAAATTCTACACTAAACTAGATCCCAAAAGTAATTCCCACTTGAGGGATATCATGTCATTCAATCCGTCCGCTAGAATCGAATAATTAACGAGCATCCCTCGATGTGTTCCGTCGAAATAATCATCGTCGACAATTTTCCCATCGCCCCGTGATTATCATTATACAGAGATAATCCAAACTCTTTCGCCATTCATATTAGACCGGACTTTTCATTAAAACAAGATCAAGATTGCCCGACATAATTAAAAATATCCGGGGTTAATTAAAGCAAATACTCCGTGGAACAACTTAATTTGCATGAAAGATCCAGGAATATTTAATGTGGGGTAAACACGTGCAACAGGGATTATATTTACGAGAGATCAGATTTTGCTTTGCATTGTTATTGAGTAATTAGCAAAAATATTATTCTCCATTGAATTAATTATATATGGTAATCCTGAATTCTTGATCTCAATTATCGAATAAAGAGATGATAATGTTTAAGACACACATAGCACAATACTTAATAATTGGATGTAATTAATCTAATAAAATAGTGACACGTAATACAACAATTTATGAATGTAAAGAGGTCTTCTAATTATTTTTTCTCATCGACAAAATGGTGCGTTGAGCAGTTTTTTGTTGCTATAAAAAATATACATTTCAGATCCATAAATATATAATAGTGCTTGTTTATGCTTTGGATCCATAAATAATTGATTGAAAAAGGCATTTGCCTTATGCTTATCACGTAAAGGGAATCCATTTTTCATCGATTTTGATTTTCCACTCCTGTCCACATGTATTATACATTACATGGTTCGATTTGAAAGTTTCATTCGAGCGGTTTGCTTCTGAAAAGACAAATCCCTAGTGGACACGTTTCTGAGAGGAATTTCTTTGACAGTTTATTTCTCGATAACCGTCGTTTCCGCAGTCGATTTTTCCGATTTTACACGCGTCTACATACAGTCGGAGTCGCAAGCAAATAATGCGGCGAACATGGCGCCGTTCAAGGGAAAGAGAGCACCTTGCCAGATCTGTGAAAGCAGGCGATTTTCGGGAATTTTTATAAACAAAACTATTAGACATATCGGTTACAAACTTTGTCGATTTATTTGTATGTATTTTCAGAATACACTGTAATTTTTTCAAGCGAAACCATTGATATAATTGTGCGTAAAGATGAATGAAACCTGAATGAAATGGATGCACAAGTATATGTCTATCATTTAAAGTAGAACAAGAAGAAATGTTTAAAAAAAATAGGAAAATAGCAACGTTCGGTAGAAAAACATTTTGGTGAAACAAAAGTTGATTGTTCTAAAAAGATCTCGCTTTTGGAAATATTGGCGCTAGTTTAGGCGATAAAGGAGCATTTACTGAATGCGCATGCGAAGGTTCAGATAAATTGGACGATTGGTTTTTGAGGTATCATGTCAGCCAATTACGAAAATGTTATCTCGTGAAAAACTCGTTTTTCACGTATTGTTACAAAGCAAATGAAGTTCGCCCCATTTCCAGACCTGTCAGACAATTGTGAAAATATGAAGTGTAAAAAATGACAAGATAAAATCGATTTTTACAACTAATGTAGCAGGAAAATAATATAATGCATATAAGCCTTAAGAAGGATAAGAAAATTTCTGGAAAGACTCAAAATATTTCTGGCTCCTAGAATTGGACATAGATATTGTTAAATGGTTAAATTGTGGATAAATGTTTCAAGCTCCATTTATTTAATCGTCATTTCAAAGTTTAAATGAAATTGCATTTTAAATAGAAAGTGAAGAGCAAGTAAAATATATACGTTGAAAATCTAAAGTAATATTAAATAATATTTTAATTTTGATTTATAAATAGTACTTAGAATATTCTGTGAAAAAGATAATAGATAAAATGGAGACTTTTAATATTAGAATGCAAGACTTCGTAGCATGTTAATATCTTACATTTTATTAGATAAATAAAATTTAAAATATCCTCCGAATACAATATTATTTTAAATACTGCTTTTAAAAAATATTGAATAAAATATTTGATTTTCAAAAGTGTACGATCTAAAATCAGATAGACTATTAATTATTTATTTGATGGGATATTTTATCTACCTTCAGCCACGTATAATAAAAGCAGAATTATACCTGTTTGAAGCACTTCCTTAGCATCTGAAAGGTTTAGAAGCACTTAATCGTGGCCGAGAAGTAACTTTAAAGAATAACAAAGCGTTGACACCTGATTGTCGGTGTTATTGGTATATTTGGTCCCTTTTGTCTCTCGAATAATTCAATACATCGCCGAGCCTTCGCTCGTATCTCGTTGTCGAGACACCGTGGTTCTGTCAAAGTATCCTTTTTACAGGCAGGATGGGAATAATACGTAGAAAAATAATACGTCAAGCCAACTGAACGCGACAGCTCTATACCTTTATGCTCTGTTTGTCAATCTACTGCTTTCGCGTGTGATACTCAATTCTGTGTCAATGATTTCGCGCAAGAACATTATTTTCAAGAGCAAAAAGAAACCTAGATTAAGAAACATAAGTAGAACGGGTAAATGTTTTCTTAAAATAATATATATTTCCGATTCGGAAATTCTCTACTTACACTAAAAATGTTCAATTTCTAAATAATATTATGCAAGTCGCGACTACTCGGTTGCAATTTAACTAATTTTTAATTCATCAAAACTCCAACTCTGTAACTATGAAACCCATTACTACTCAGTTGCAATTTGACAAATTTTTAATCGATAGAAATTGTATCTCTATAACTATGCAACTTGTGACTACCTCGTTGCCATTTAATAAACTAGTAATCGATAAAAACATTTACTCTGTAACTATGCAAGTCGCGTCGACTGAGTTGCAATTTAACTAATTTTTAAATTGATCAGAACTCCAA
>CM052190.1:10282356-10295196 GCA_028455805.1 Lasioglossum figueresi | reverse complement strand
CTATGGAGAGGTCCCCAATATGCATTAGCGAGACGCTATTTTCCATATCCCGGACCCTTGCAATTCTCGTGTACGTACATGCGTCTAGCGGTGTGTGAGTGTACCACACAACTCATCGAGTCTATCCCCGGGATGCACTTTCTCATTGCTCGATAATGCAAAGATGGGGGCTTTTCAGTAGTCAAAAGTGCTGGATTAAAGACCAACCTAGGCCGCGATCGCCTTCTAAAGTCCTATTTTTACGTTTACGAGATGTAATCTGCATTATTCAGCAGCATGTATCGTTGAGCGCTCGCAAGAAGGTTCCTGGCAGGAATGCGGCGAAGTAGGCAAGTATGCGTGCCCGATTGGTTAGCTTGGAAGGAGCGCGCCTTCCATTGGCCGAAGCGGTAGTACACACGCTACTACTACTATGCAGAACGATAGGCTCCTCTTGCCTCTGTGCCCTCTCGGGGACCTTCTTGTCAGCTCCCAGTAGTAGCTGTCGCAGCTTTATGAAAATAGCTACATGCGCAGCTCTATGCTTCCGAGTAATGCAAATTACGCCTCGTAAACGTAAAAATAGGACTTTTGTGGGCGATCGCGGCTTAGATTGATCTTTTATCAAACGCTTTTGACTACTGAAAAACTCCATCTTTGCATTATCGAGAAATAAGAAGGCTCATCTTGCAAATCTCGAAACGAAAGTCTACCTCCTTAAGAAAGATCTAATCCTGAGCAGACTTATCAGATGTGTTATCACATCTACCCCCACTACTGTTTTAATTCGATATAAGACTATGGCTCGAAACTGGCTTTGCACCAGTCCAAAATGCTAACCAAGGATATTTAATATTTTATTTGAGAACCTCAGACTGCTCTGACAGATGCAACTTGTTTTGGCATATTTGTTACTAGATTTTTACAATATTCTCGAGTTCCTTATTTTTCCTCGGTCCTACAATTTTTTCAGTGAACGTGGCGTGTTTTATTTAAATGCCCCTTCAAAGTTCTGTTTTCAATTTCAATTTAGATGTTTTAAAATTGATTTTAATTTAGTTTATATATTCAGGATAAGTATTAAAGATAAGCTTTGAATAACGATAAATGACCTTGACCGATTTTATGAACCAGAAAATTTTAAATCGATCGATACGGGACACTGCTCAAATTAAAACATATAGTCTTATTTACAAAATTACGTAAACAAGATTGCAGGAGAATTAAGTAGGTTTTGCGTGAAATATTTTGTTATCCTTCTATTTGTTATATCATGTCCCTGTAGTCTACTCCTTATCATGCTTTCAATTTTGATAATACCGTGAAAGCAGCAAGAAAAAGAAATTATATTTGTAGACGAGAAAAATCAAGTTAGAAAAGTGAAATCACCTGAAAATTCTTGTCTCCAGAGGTGACTCTGGAACTGTCGTTTTCGTTGTTTTACAAATTCTGCAAAGTTTTATCAAAATCGGGAGAGGACACTTGGACGATATCCTGTGTGTTTTTCATTTTAATTTCCAACCCATTCGGAGCCAACGTGAGATGGAAAAAATAGACAGTTATTTCTGCAACTGTACCTTTCCAGATAGATAGTCTCCCCAGGGGTATGACTGTATCTGTATTGTGTACCCTTTTGTTGCTGGAGGAGCCTCTGCTTTGACTGAAAACAACAAAAATAAAATTGATGCTTCTAGAAAGTTTTACAAACATACGTAACAGGTACACCAAACTTGAAACATTGAGGTTTTGTTTATCAATCTTTGAAGAATAACAACTTCCGCAGATTTAAACGGGTCGTTCATAAAGTAAAGTAATTAACCACGTCTCGAGATTCTTTACATTTCTCTGGAAAAGTCCTTGATTAATGTTAAACTTTCTCCATTTAACATAGATTTCCTTAATCACTAAACTTTTAAGTACTAATAAATAATGTTCCATTAGTTTTATCTACTTTTTATTTTATATTTCTCTGTCAAAGCACTTGGTTAATGATACATTTATTTCATTTAACATAGATTTTCTTAAAAATTAAAATTTTGCAATTTTTATGTACTAATATATAAGTACCATTTCATTAATTGTCTCTACTTCTTATTTTACCTATATTTCTCTACCACAAAGCACTTGGTTAATGTTAAATTTTTTCCATTTAAAATAGATTTCCTTAAAAATTAAAATTAAGCTACTTTTATGTACTAATATATAAGTACTATTTCATTAATTTTCTCTACTTTTTATTTTATATTTCTCTACCAAAACACTCGGTTAATGTTAAATTTTTTCCATTTAAAATAGATTTCCTTAAAAATTAAAATTAAGGAACTTTTATGTACTAATATATAAGTACTATTTCATTAATTTTCTCTACTTTTTATTTTATATTTCTCTACCAAAGCACTCGGTAAATGTTAAACTTTTTCCATTTAGAATAGATTTCCTTTAATAACAACGTCAAAAAATTGAAAGAACTTGTAAAAACTAATATTGCATTAATTTTCTTTACATTTTATCCGTAATTTTAATATGTCCGAACAAATGGTCTAAGTTATTGGTTAATATTTAATATTAATTAAGACGCGTTCGCAATATTCTATTTGCATTCAGACTATCAGCACGCGCGTCAGGCTCGAGCTACCAAAATAATGAACCCGTCCATTTTATGAGCAGATTCATGCTGCAAAGACCGTTGAATAATCAAAGCGTGCGTGGAAGCGCCACGCTGAAAGCATCAAAAGGAACACGTGTTTGTTCTTAGGTGTTGGGAGCATGGTAATTCAACTAAATGATCAAGAATAAATCGCAGCCTGTCTTTGTTTAGCAAGTAATTTCCCTGTGATCCTTACCTGCGTTGTCATTGTCAAAGAAGTTTTTGTTTCAACGCGATGACACCGTTGGATTAGCGATCTACAAAGAGCTAGTAGAACGTTTGAGACTATAAAATTCAAACGAAGTGTACTATAATAATTTACAGAACGTCTAAAAAACAGTAAAAATACTTTTCTAAAATATTCGGTGAACTGTGTGTCATAAATTATTGATCATTCTTTCACTTACGTGTTTCACTTTTCATAAAATCGTTCAAATATTATTAACATGTTGTTCTAAAGTCTCAAACGTGGATTTAAATATTAGTTTCAAAATGCAGATCTGGACAAATCTTATTATAAATGGAAATAAGAAATATCTATTTCAAATAGTTTACAATGCATTTTTATGTTAATGAACATTGTTATGTTCAATGCCGTCGTTTGAAGATAAAAATAATATCGAATTATAAATATTGAATTTGACGAGAGAAGTAAATCTTGAAAATAATATGCAACAAAGGGTGTCAGTATAAAACAGATGTTATGACACAGAATTTAAAGATGTTTACAGTTTGTGCTCAGTCTGCAACTGAGTATACCAGTAATGTTTATATTATGATTATATTTATGATGCTCAGCAACTTTCAGCTGTTCGTTTCGATCTTTACGAGATGCTAAACAGCTTCGACGCGTTGCCTTGCTTTCTTGCTGACTAAACTGCAGGAGCGTTAATAGTTTCAAACGGCGCTTTCAGCATGTATCGAACCAATATGGACGGCTTTTCGATCGCGTAAGACCGGTAAGACTCGAGCCGATATTGTACGCTGTTGCAGCAGCCTGGGTCCGGCTTAGCAATAGATTAGAGCATTACTGAAAGTTACAGAATACTCTAAAACTATAGTAACACGTAACTTCGATATTTCGAACCAAATTTACTCATAAAAAATATTAAAACTTCTTTCCTGGAAATTACGCTTTCGTCGAGTACACTCGTCATCACTACGCAGCGGATCTTTATGGAAAACAACAATTTTCTACACCGATTGCAAGAAATAGAAACTAAATCGAATGTTACTTCTTCCCGTAATGATATTAATAGTTATTTTAATAGTAATAAATCTTAATAGTAACAATTATTTGCATAGAGGAGAAATTATATATTGACATCTCCAATTTTTAAAATTTTTCGACAACTTCGATTTTCATATACTCAATTTTAATATAAATGCATAAAAATCCGCAGTCTAATCAACACTTAGAAAACATGCTTAGGGGGCTAGGGAGCTAAAAAGAAGTCTCTTGGAAGGAGTGTGGGGTCACACCCCGATTACACGTATTTTTTAGCGAAATATTGACTAAGTAAGTGGGCGTACATACTACGTAGCGTGTGTCGTCGGTAGACAGCGAATTTTATGCATTTGTTACAAAGATGAGTAGGTGTGACTTAAACAGTTAAAACATTGGAAGAATTGAATTTTCAAACTATTAACTATATTAAGGGAAGACACTCCTTTTTCCAGGATTGCAAGGGTGCGGGATTCGGGTTCTCATTTTTTACAAAAATGAGTAGGTGTGACTTAAAACAATAAAAACATTGGAAGAATTGGATTTTCAAACTATTATCCATATTACGGGAATAGACTCCTTCTTCCAGGATTGCAATGGTGCGGGATTCGAGTTCTCATTTGAACCAAAAATGAGTAGGTGTAACTTAAAACAGTAAAAACTTTGAAAGAATTGGATTTTCAAACTATTATCCATATTAAGGGAGTAGACTCCTTTTTCCAGGATAGCAAGGGTGCGGGATTCGAGTTCTCATATGTAACAAAAATGAGTAGGTGTAACTTAAAACAGTAAAAACTTTGAAAGAATTGGATTTTCAAACTATTATCCATATTAAGGGAATAGACTCATTCTTCCAGGATTGCAAGGGTGCGGGTTTCGAGTTCTCATTTGTTACAAAAATGAGTAGGTGTAACTTAAAACAATAAAAACATTGGAAGAATTGGATTTTGAAAGTATTAACCATATTAAGGGAGTAGACTTCTTCTTCCAGGATTGCAAGGGTGCGGGATTCGAGTTCTCATTTGTTACAAAAATGAGTAGGTGTAACTTAAAACAATAAAAACATTGGAAGAATTGGATTTTGAAAGTATTAACCATATTAAGGGAGTAGACTCCTTTTTCAATACAAAAATGGGGGTTTTCAGTAGTCAAAAACGTTAGATAAAAGATCTATCTAGGCCGCCATCGCCCTCAAAAGTCCTATTTTTTTCATTTACGAGGCGTAATTTGAATTATTCGGAAGCATACAACTGCACATGTAGCTATTTTACCACGTTTTTATTAACTCGCTTTCTTGTCTGTTTGTTTGTTTGTTTGTCTATTCGGTACAAATTTTGCAATTAATTCTAAACTAACTTCCCGATGAGCTAGAGACTTGAAACTTTAAACATAGTTCAGAACTGGATGATCGGTTTTTGAGGTATCATGTCAGCCAATTACGAAAATGTCATCTCGAGAAAAACGCGTTCTTCACGTACTATTACGTAGCAAATGAAGTTCGTCCCATTTCCAGACCTGTCAGACAATTGTGAAAATATAAAGTGAAAAAAATGCCAAGATAAAATCGATTTTTACAACTAATGTAGCAGGAAAATAATATAATGCATATAAGCCTTAAGAAGGATAAGAAAATTTCTGGAAAGGTTTAAAATATTTCTGGCTTCTAGAATTGGACATAGATATTGTTAAATTGTTAAATTATGGATAAAGCATAGGAAAAATAGGATTTTCAAACTATTAACCATATTAAGGGAGTAGACCACTTTTTCCAGGATTGCAAGGGTGCGGGATTCGAGTTCTCATTTCTTGATAATACTATTCTAATACTATTATAAGTCTATTCTGTACAAATTTTGCAATTGATTTATACTAGGTTTACGGAGCTCTAGAAATAACTATTTCACATTATTTTATAAACATAACGAGAATGGGCCTATCCAAGTTTTTGGCCACTTTTCCAATAATATATACCCAAAGAAATAAATGAGGTAAATAATTCCTCAGGGAAGCATCTTTACAATCTCAGTAATCGCAAATTAAGAATATTAGAACCCGTCATTTTGACGGGTCCCGTAAACCTAGTGTTAAACAAACTTCCCGATGAGCTAGAGACTTGAAACTTTAAACACAGCTCAGAACTGGATGACAATGCAATATTTTATCCGTTCCTCGATCGAACGTTCTGGATCTATTTAGTTCGTTTGAATTTTCTTGCGTTGAGGTAAACGGTCCCAACTCCCGCTGTTCGTTCTCGCAACCGCTCGCGTTTGTTTACGATATGCCGCGGTCGCAATACCGTCCAAAATTTGCTACATGTCTTTGTTCTAATCTCATCAAAATGTCTGAAAATGTTTCTTTGTTCTAATCTCATAAAAATGTCTAAAAATGTTTCTTTGTTCTAATCTCATAAAAATGTCTATAAATGTTTGAAATCGATTGAAAAATGTCACACGCGCACGAGTAAAATGCAGAAAATAATTGGAAATTTCAGGTGGATATCTTCGGGCTCGTACACGGGTCGCTTCGGCAAAGACAGGAAGCAGAAAAGACCGGAAGGCTGGATCACCTCCGTGGAATGTCTTCGAGCGCCAAGCGGCTGGTGCAGTCGCTTAGGGGCCGCAGCGGGGGTGGCAGAGGCAACGGCGGTGGTCGCAGCGATGCTGGCGGTGGGGAAGGCAGTGGCGGTGGTGGCGGTGGTGCCAGTAGCACCAGTGCAACCAGATTGTGCCATTCTGATAACAGCCTTGAGCTCAATCAAATCTCGGTGGTCGGTGACACTATCGCTACAACACCCTGCCACTGCGGCGGTCTCAAGTATGACAGGAGGCAAGCACTGTTCAGTATTGCCGACTGGGTGCCCGACACACCGGCGTACAGACTCCATTCGGGTCAGTGCCTTTCTTTTATTCACCGAATTTTATTCCACAGGCTGCAACGTGGGTCGTCGCCATTAACCGTGCCGCACTGCGCAGTGCGCTGAAAATTCCATTTTCTAGATTACGTTACTCGAAAATTCTACGTTATAATGAGAAAATGTTTAGGACGAAAGTTCTACGATATACAGTGCCGAACAAAATGACAGGACATTTCACGTATTTGTATATTTCATATAACACAATAGGATATACAGTAGCGGACAAAAGTTTAAGACGCTCTAAAAAAGACGATAACTACACTCGCCGAAATTTCTATAAAGTCACTGTGTTTTGTAACGAATTCTTATTGTTATACCGTACCAATGAAAAATTTGTATTTGGTAGCATTTCGGGATTACATAAAGAAAGCGTACACACCGATTTCAAAACATAAGTATAACATTTATCGATAAAAGAAAACAAAAATATAATTTTACGCGGAACAAACTGCAAAATTTCTATAACGTCACTTCGTTTTACACGGATAAAGTTGAAATTAACGATTGTTTTTTTATTATTTCTATTTTAATATCTGGTGTAACCTCCAATTTTTTTTAATTACATTAAAAATACGATTGGGCATCGACGAAACTAATTTTTGTAGCGTTTATGTTTTAACTGACGCCCACGTTTCATTCACCGCATCCTTTAGTTCGCTAATGGAGTTGTATTGTTTGCAGTTTTTAGGAACTTGTCGCGCAACGATACCCCAAACATTTTCAATAGTGTTTATATCAGGGGAACAAGCAGGCCATGGCAAAACATTGATGTTTTTTTCAAGAAGCCACTGCTTTGTGTGCTTCGACGCGTGTACCGCAGCATTATCATGCTGATAAATAAAATTGTCATTGTCAATATTTCCTGTAAAGGGTATTAGAACCACGTCTAACAAATCTGTATAATTTTCCGAATTCATTTTGTGATTTATGTAACGCATTGGAGTTTTTTTGTCAGTTTTGAACGTAGTCCATACCATTAGGGAACCATCGCCAAAGTTACGACTTATTGTCACACTTTTTTCATTTCTCAGATCATGCCAATAATATTTACACCCGTTAGGCCCATCCAAATTAAATTTTTTCTCATCTGAAAATATGACAGACCCCCACTCTTTCGTCCAGGACATATGTGCCCGTGCGAAATCAAAACGGGCCTGTTTATGTACTTCTTTTAGGCCTGGTTTACGTTGCATTTTTGTCCACAAAAATTGCCCAGAAGAATTTAAAAATTGTTGCACGCGTCTTGTCGTTACTGGAAGCTCCAATTCAGCTCGAAATTGTGCCGCATTTTTCCTTTCCTTAGCCGCAGACCTCGTTAATAATAAATGTTATCTCTTCGACAATTTTTTATTATCACCTTTAAAATGATTTTTCCAGTAATTTTCATGTGAATTTATATAATTATTAATCACAGTATACGAACGATTAATTTTCTTAGCAACTGCACGATTAGAGCGCCCATATCTTGATAAGCATCGATCGATGCTTTTTCTTCAATTGTTAGCACTTTTCCTCTCGGCATTCTAATACACGTGAATCAAATTATAAGAAACAGGATTTCTATGAGTTCTAAAACTAATACTTTTAGAATATTTCAAATTTTCAATAGTTCTCTGCTCAGAATTCAACGAAACGCTAAGTGTCTTTATAGAAATTTCGCACTTGTGTTCTGCATCACGCAGAACAAATCTAAACAAACGTAAATAGTGAACATAGCGGTCTAGAGTGCGTAGTCCCTCCATCCGAGATACGATAGATCAACAAAAATGGTGACATTTTTCAAATGTCTATGAATATGAAGATGACTTTATAGAAATTTTGGCCACTGTATTTTAATATTGTACATATACGATTTGAACTTTTTGGGAAGCCAGAGCAATTAGTTTACTACAAGATGTGAAAAGAAATTGTTTCAAAAATTGCAATTGATCGGAATTATTGAAAAAATGCTACAAATCGCATTTTCAACTTTTTTATGTGGGCCTATATTGAAAATTTAACCCTTAGCACTCGAATGGTGACTCAGTGTCACCATTAAAAATTGTTGTTATTAAGTACATTGGGATCTAACCAATTACAGTAAAGCTCCGACTAGTGTCCAATTTGGGGGGGTCCCGGTTCCTATCCAGGCCTACTCACTCCACTCCCTGTCAACGCTGTGCCGTGCCTGGCCGCGCCGCAAGACGGCGACTATTGTTGTCGGCTCGGGTATATCGGTGTGAACACCACTATACGGACGCAACGAATCGAATGTTCAAACATCTTGATTTTCATTATTTTTTCATGGGACCCTTAAAAACGTATCTCTGGAATTCCTCTGATTAAAACAAGACCAAACACGATATAATTTGAATTGTATTTAGTGGTTTAATCGACTGTGAAAGTTTCGTCATCATGCTTCGCATGTAGAGTAAATATGGGCCAAATTATATCGTGTTTGGTCTTGCCTTAATCGGAACAATGCCAGAAACAAGTCAGTGAAAGTCTCATAAAAAAATAATGAAGAATAAAGCATTTTGAATTGGCATTACATTTTGAGAACACGAGAGCCTTTAAACTGTGTCGGCGACACCGTTGCCCTATTGTAGTCTCGCTCGGCCCGAGCGGAATGGTAGACGCAGCCATAAATTAGAAAAGCAAGGAAGATCACGATTCCTTTCCTCTCCGGTGAACCACCCCCTGCCCAAGAATGAAGGGATTACTGTACTAATCGCTTAAGTAGTGCATGAGCTATTATATCAATTTCATATCCATAAAATGAACAAAATCATATAGAATGGAATTGTTCTAGGTCGGAAGAAATGTTTGATTTTCAAGTTAAAATTGGCTCCGAGTGCAAAGGGTGAAAAAATACGTTTTGTCAATCCCTGTCAATGAAACATATTCTGAAAATTTCGTCAAAATCGGTCAACGTTGCAATGAGCTACAAACGTTTAAAGAAGGTAAAAATTACAGATTTTCATGATTTTCGACCTCTAACTGCAATAAATCTAAGGATTCTTACATCTTTCGGTGCCAGTCTTTTTTTCCCGAATCAACCGATTTCGATGAAACTTTCACAGTGCATATAATTGACACAGATCGACAAAACGTGTTCTTTAAATTTCCAATATAGACCCTCATAAAAAAGTTGAAAATGCAACTTCTACTATTTCTTCTACAATTTCGATCAATTGCAATTTTTGAAGAAATTTCTTTTCACATCCTTTGATTTTCAAGTTATAATGACTCCGAGTGCAAAGGGTTAAAAAATACGTTGTGTCAATCCCTGTCAATGAAACATATTCTGAAAATTTTGTCAAAATCGGTCAACGTTGCAATGAGCTACAAACGTTTAAAGAAGGTAAAAATTGCAGATTTTCATGATCTTCGACCTCTAACTGGAATAAATCTAAGGACTCTTACATCTTTCGGTGCCAGTCGTTTTTTCCCGAATCAACCGATTTCGATGAAACTTTCACAGTGCATATAATTGACACAGATAGACAAAACGTATTTCTTTAAATTTCCAATATAGACCCTCATACGAAAGTTGAAAATGCAACTTCTACTATTTCTTCTACAATTTCGATCAATTGCAATTTTTGAAAAAACTTCTTTTCACATCCTGCAGTAAACTAATTGCTCTAGCTTCCCAAAAGAAGTTCAAATCGTATAGTACAATATTAAAACAGTTATCGTCTGTTTTAGATCGTCTTAAATTTTTGTCGGCTACTGTATGCATATATTACACGCCCTGTATATTATATATGTCCTTCAAACTATCCATATAGAATTGCAAGTTTGTATCTTGTACACGAAAGAAATTAGAGAAAATAATGTAGACACGTATTGATTTTAGTCGAACAAAATGACGCAATTTTTGAAAATGAAAATGTCGCTTCAAATGATCTCAGGAACCTCCAATTTCCGGATTTTGAAGAAATATTGAGACACCCTGTTTAAGCACGTAATGAATATAAATTTTCTCCTTTTTTAGGAAATTATACGAACTACAAGAAAGTTCTAACCACTGAAACCGTAAAATAAATCGTAGGGCAAGTGGTTGAATCAACAATGTTGTGTGATTTTATCGTCGATCGAGTAGTGTTCGTTGTCAGTGTCTAGCCTTGAATAAGAATAAGTATAAGACTGTGGTACATGATCAAAGTAGTGGTTTCACTCTATTTCACGAACCTCGCTCCAATAGCGTTCTGCAACAGACAGGTTCGAACAAACCTTTCGGCAGATCTGTTATAAACACGCTCGAGCCGGTAGAGCTTGAATTACATTGGAGCCAAAACAATCATGTTTTTGCCGGCACAGTCCGTTTAGACTGTTAAACCGTTTACCCTAAACCGTTCGATCTGGGAAGCATTCACGAAATTGTGACCAAAATACCAACCACTTTGGTACCGCTCCGTTCAACGTTTATTTGTAATAGAATGGACGCGTTTCGGCATCTACTTTGATCTTAGGCATCCACGGTTCTGGGTAAAGGTGAAGCAGAAAATTGAGCCACGGGTGACTGAGAAGTGACGCAAGTCCAATCAAACTCGACCGTCACAGAGCTATACCAAGTTTCACGATCTACGAACTATACACAGTGATATAGCTCGGTGCGTATGTTACCTTGCACGAGTATGCGATTATTTGACACAGCCAGATCAATAAAATTTTAACGAACAGGAAAATTAAATAGAATGGAGTTGAAACACTTGCTGCAATGTGTTCGAACATAATTCAGTGTCGCAAACAAAGTTTTGTTATGCACGATTATGCATATAAATGTTTATCTAATAGTCCAAATCCGTTTACAAGTGAGCATAATAAATACATGAAACTTTAACACTTACGTAGTCGACTTTTCTAAATTTCATTAAACGTGTCGATCAATTTATTTATTAGAGAGCAGCAGAAAAATTATAGAAACGGTCTATAGCGATTTTTATACATTCTTTGGCAATTTTTGATACCGTTTATTTAGGTTTAATATACTTGAGTCACTAGCTACATTGTCAAACAGTAACACTGTGCATTTTAGAGTACTGTAAAGAAATAAAATTTGTAAAGCTATATCAAAAAAGATAAAAGAAACTATATTTGCTGAATATTTAAATGGTCTCTCAAAATATATAAATGTGGGGATATTTTTAAAAGGCACTATACCTAACCGAAGATATTTTCATGCGCAAGAGAACCTGTTGAAGTAGCAATCGACAGTTTTTATGTTACTTCGGCAGGAAGTAGTTCTCACGAAAATATTTTCTTTATCTGTCGGTATTCCTGCAGATGGTGTGAAACCAGCCCGAAAGTTCGTGGTGAGAAGCATGAATGAATATATTGGAAAGAGGTTAAAGTATTTTACTAGAGCTAGAAGAAGATCGCAAACGTGTATTTTTTTTAGATAATAATATAACTGTGGAAATTCGAAAAATTTCCATGTTTTTCTGCATTAGAAAATGGCCTTTTCGGTGATTTTTCTGGTAGAGTGTTTGTCCACTTCACTCGATGACGATTATGCAAGCCTGAAACGGTTCGATGGAAAGGAATAAAGAGTGAAACTTGTTTTCACTTTGCTGCGGGGAATTATTTGCGCGGAGAAGTTTGTAATGCCGCTACTTTCTGGAATTTTCATCAGACTAATGCTACGCGTCAATTTGCGAGTTTCGGTGCTGAAAGGAACTCTCGGGAGCGAACTCTGTTGCCAACATAAACCTGAGACTCTCTCCCCGTGCCAAAAGGCTATCAGACAGATGTCGTTTTCAAGTTACACATCTCGTAATTGGACACGTTTGTGCCTTTATAGCTGGAGAAGAAGAAGTCCTAATAATCCATACGCACAGTGAAACCTCCGTTATGTGAATTAATTGCGGGACAAAAGTGTTCGCGTGAGAAAATTTTCATGTGATAGAACAATAAAAGCATTCACGACAGAAAAAGATAGGGCCTAACAAGATAAACATATCATTTTTCATTTTTTTTGCTGCTAAATATCGTTATTTGCCTGAAACGCTATTCTGTAAAGTATCAGATCTCTACCTCTCCGTTCTTCAGTAGTGTTTTCGCAACCAACTCTTCGAGTGACCACCCTAA
>CM052190.1:10270338-10282256 GCA_028455805.1 Lasioglossum figueresi | reverse complement strand
TGGTTTTCGCAAACAACTCTTTGAGTGACCACCTTAAAAAATCAGGAATGATGTAATGATACGAACTAGCTTTATCCTGGATATTTATTTGATGATTTTAAATCAGTTATTAGGGGTTGAAAAATATAATTGATTCTTTAGTAGTGGTTTTCGCAAACAATTCTTTCAGCGACCACCTTAAAAAATCAGGAATAATGTAATGATACGAACTAGCTTTACCCTGGATATTTATTTGATGATTTTAAATCAGTTATTAGGGGTTGAAAAATATAATTGATTTTTCAGGAGTGGTGAATTATAATTTTTGGAAAATTTTTTCTGCATATCATTTCGTAAACCAATGCTTCCAATTGATTATAAAAAAAATCAGGTCGTTTGGTACAATTATGAAAAAGTTATTCTATTTTAATAGGTGTACGAATACTTTCTACACCCACTGTATTAACCCTTTGCGCTCGGAGCTATTTTAACTGGAAAATTTAACATTTCTTGCGATCTGGAATATTTCCATCCTGAATGATTTTTTAAATTTGGTAGTTATGAAATTGATGTAATACTTCATACAATACTTAAATTTCGAGTAATTGACTAGATACCGACAGATCTAATAATGTAAACAATATTTTAATTAATGGTACAGCAATTATTAATGTCGCCTCAGAGGCGTCACTCGAGTGCTAAGGGTTAATAACTCTGATCGTTCACACGAATGACAGACTCAAGGCTCGACGAAGATCAGCAATATAAATTGCAACAGAATTGTCCTCGATCTTGATTTTCAAAGTCAAATTATTTTTGATTGCACGATGCGTAGAATGCAATGCAATGCGATGGACAATATTGCGGCAACATTTCTGTACAACCCTGTACGAGACAGAAAAATTTCACGCGGCAGCGAACGTGCCAGACAATGACGATTTTTCAAAAATGGGGAACTTAGTGTGCCAATACTTTTTGGAGCCACTGCGAGTAATCGCCGATGGCGACTTCGTCGACGCGCAGGAGTGTCTATAGAGAAGAATAGGTGGAGTGATGAGGGGAACAATAGAATAGGGGACGAAGACAGTTCCGAGTTCTGAGAGTAGAAAAATTTCGGAAGCAGCGCGCATCAGTCGCTCCCATTCAAAGATCTCGAGGATTCGGCTTGCGAACATTTAGCCGGGGGTGGGATGAAGAGGTGGGGTTGTTCGGAAGTGGCTCGAGGACTTCGAAGAAACCAGCGAAATTCGCGGAGCGCGTACAATCATTTACGCAAAGAACTTGCCGCGAGGGTGGGCGAAACTTTTTGTGCGGCACGATAAGTGCGCGCCGTCGTAGAACCGACCGAGAGCGGCCGCTGATTAATGGACTCGCCAAGGCTGTCATTAGTAAAGCTATTCAGGGAGAGTTGCCCCGAACGAAGAACCAGAGTGGGAAGACGTATCGCGAATGTGTCCATCAACGCGGAAATTACGAGTCATGCAGACATCTCGCTGAAACGAACTACACAAATTTTTATATTCTATTATCTACTATTAATCGAAGTAATTAATTCATAATTTACTTGTAAATCATTTGATACACGAAGAAATGGTAGAAACGAAATGGTTTCACCAGTAGCGTGCCATGTACCAATAAATTTTTTTTCTGTTTCGTTTTTTTTGTCGAGATATGAAGCTCGAAACTAAACAGTGTAAGGTTGTATAAAAAGTAATGGTCATCCGTTCTAAGGGTGAATCTACACCTCTGGATCGGTGCACATTTGTAAGAGAAACTTGCCGCAAAATTGTTCATAACAAAGAAAATGGTTGGTAAAGTTGTGTTTTACATCAACACCTTCACTCATCCAGAAAAGAAAAAGTTTGAAAGATGCTACATGTCGCAAACAAATAGTTATTGAGATATAAGCTGTTCAAGTTTTTGCATAATTTGATTGTGCGGAGTTGTACAAGGTGTAAAAATTTGTGTTTAAATTTGTGTTTAAATTTTGTTTGCCTCGTGGCACGCACACGATCATGTTCTGTCTCATCGACACGGACGTGTGGACTGTAGTAGTAGGCTTTTGTCTATACGTATAATTCCACACAATCAAATTTTGCAAAAACTTTAACAGCTTATATTAAACTTTTCCTCTTTTCGATGAGTAGAAGGCGTTGATGTAAAAGAACTTTAACAACTTTCTTTGTTATAAACAATTTTGCGTCTAGTTTCTCTTACAAAGGTCCACCGATCCAGAGGTGTAGATTCACCCCTAGCACGGATGACCATTACTTTTTATACACCCTGTACGCATAGACAAAAGCCTACAACTACAGTCCACCCGTTCGTGTCGATGAGACAGAACATAATCGTGTGCGTGCCTCGAGCAAACGAAATTTAGAAACATCATCGTCACTCTGTCCATTCGGATCATAAATTTGAACTTGCAAAATGTGAAAGAATACTTTATATCCATCATTATGAGAATATTAATCCTGTATTATAAAATGTTACCGTACCTCACCGTTCTTCCAGCGGATTAGGCCATATACCTGTAAAGGTCGTTATAGCGAGCAAAAACGCATGCCATCCTTCAACCCCCACAGATGGATAACACGTGGCGACGTACCCATCGAAGCGACGAACGAACTACCCTTATAAATCTCGTTATTGACGACCGAAGACAATACCAAAAGGAATTTCTGTGACAGTTTCCCTATTTCTCAACAGAAGTCCTTCCGACACACCCCCGGTCCAATTAACAAACGCAACATTTCCCCACCTAAATCCACCCTTAACCATTCATGAAAAACCGAGGTAGCATTCGCAGTACTATTTTGACCGTGGTCGGAGTAACTTTTTCCTGATCGCTGTCACGATTTTGGATAATGTGTTGTTTTTGACGATCGAAAACAATACCAAAAGGAAATTCCGTGACAGTTTCCCCACCTAAATCCACTCTTAACCATTCACGAAACACCGAGGTAACAACCGCAGTACTATTTTGACCGTCGTCGGAGTAACTTTTTCCTGTTCGCTGTCACGATTTTGGATAATGTGTTGTTTTTGACGACCGAAGACAATATCAAAAGGAATTTCTGTGACAGTTTCCCCACCTAAATCCACTCTTAACCATTCACGAAACACCAAGGTAACAACCGCAGTACTATTTTGACCATGGTCGGAGTAACTTTTTCCTGATCGCTGTCACGATTTTGGAAAATGTGTTGCTTTTGACGACCGAAGACAATACCAAAAGGAAATTCGGTGACAATTTCCCCACCTAAATCCACTCTTAACCATTCACGAAACACCGAGGGAACAACCGCAGTACTATTTTGACCGTGGTCGGGGTAACTTTTTCCTGTTCGCTGTCACGATTTTGGATAATGTGTTGTTTTTGACGACCGAAGACAATATCAAAAGGAATTTCTGTGACAGTTTCCCCACCTAAATCTACCCTTAACTATTCACGAAACAGCGAGGTAACAACCGCAGTACTATTTTGACCGTGGTCGGAGTAACTTCTTCCCGTTAGCTGTCACGATTTTGGAAAATGTGTTGCTTTTGACGACCGAAGACAATACCAAAAGGAAATTCGGTGACAGTTTCCCCACCTAAATCCACCCTTAACCATTCACGAAACACCGAGGTAACAAACGCGGTACTATTTTGACCGTGGTCGGAGTAACTTTTTCCTGTTCGCTGTCACGATTTTGGATAATGTGTTGTTTTTGACGACCGAAGACGATACCAAAAGGAATTTCTGTTACAGTTTCCCCATCTAAATCCACCCTTAACTATTCACGAAAAACCGAGGTAACATTCGCAGTACTATTTTGACCGAGGTCGCAGTAACTTTTTCCTGTTCGCTGTCACGATTTTGGATAATGTGTTGTTTTTGACGACCGAAGACAATACCAAAAGGAATTTCTGTTACAGTTTCCTCACTTTCCAACAGTTGTCCTTCCGACACACCCCCGGTCCAATTAACAAATGCAACATTTCCCCACCTAAATCCACCCTTAACCATTCACGAAAAACCGAGGTAACATTCGCAGTACTATTTTGACCGAGGTCGCAGTAACTTTTTCCTGTTCGCTGTCACGATTTTGGTTAATGTGTTGTTTTGTGCTTCACACTTATTAAGACGTATTCGCGCAAATGACAGTGTTCTTTTGATCCGACGGAGGAACAGAAAGCACCAGCATTTATTTCACTGAGGACACATTTCGACTCAATAATTCCGCAAATTGAACCGTCTATAGACTCATCGAAACACTATATCTGAATAAATCTATTACAGATTTCAAGACGAAATCAAGATTGAAGTTTAAAATTTTTGGTGTACGATTTTTTTCGCTGTTTTATAGAACATCAACGAGGGCCATGTTTGTGTAAGGCCGTCATTGTGTACCTTATACCAGAGACGTGCTAATTCGTAACTGAATTACATAATTAAAACCTTTCAATTAATTCAATTACTAATTGTTTTAATCAGATGTGTAATTGAAATACAATATAATTAAAATACAGCTCTCCGAATTATAGCCCACAACTTTGAAGAAGCGCGATATATTTTCATGGATTTCTTTCATATACTTGTTTGCTGTCTATGCGGCGTATTTTCTATTCCTCGTCCTCGTAATTCGTTATCTATGTAATTTAATTACAAAGTATTTTATAATTGTACTCCAATTGCAATTACGAATTACATTGTAATTTAATCGAACGAAGATCTGAATTATAAATTACAATATGATTGAATTGCAATGTAATTCAATTACTTTGTAGTTATATTTCCTGGAGTAATTCAATTGTAATTCCGCACAACTCTGCTTTATGCAGGGTGCGGCCGAATAACGCACGGTATAGCTTGTTAATGGCGCGACAAGTATTCATGGTTAGAAAAGAACCCATTGCAGTGCGTGGCAATGGAAGCGAATAAAAATAACGGCCAATATAGGAATCCGGATAAAAAGAGATTTTCGAATAATAAAAGGCAGTGGTGCAATAGCGGCGAGGAGCCACGACAAACTGTCTATTTCGCGCATATGGGGACAAAGTGTTTCCAATATAGGAGATTCATATTTACGACGGACAACTGCAAGAAAGCAAGAACGAGTAGGTCAGCTTGCTGAAGAATAGGATCACGTCTGCTTAAAGAATTTATAACACTGTTCGAGTAAAGAAATATTTTTAATGCTGCGTCCGGACAATTGTTATAGACGTTACTTTGCTCAAAGAAAATAATACTTTTTGGACAGGCGATTTTATACACTGAAATGATAAATGATCATCAAAATTCTTGTACACATGTACAGTCGATCCAGAAAGTATACAAACACATTTACGATTCTCGAATAAGAGGATTTCGTAAAAAAAAAATAGTACAACCATAAACCTGGACTAATTTTAAAGCTCGAAGCTTCTACTTTAGCAACGCAGTGTTCATTTTTCCCTAATATATTTTTACATGGTGCAGCAGGTGGTAAACTGAAGACCCTCTTTTCCTAAAAATGCTACAAATTCAAACGTCTCCAAAAACTTTCAAAAATTTTTCTTGTTAATAAAACTTTCACAGTTTTGAAGAGCGAAGATTTCTCTTTACAACGGCTCCTTAAAAATTGATGTACGATTTTTTTCCACTGTTTTATAGATCTAAACTGGGTAACACATTCGATCGTGTATATTATTCACTATTTCATTTTGATCCATTAACTATTACACAGGAAAATATATTTCGCGCATGTATAAACATTTGTCAGAGTACATCTCAAGCTGCGAGTCTAAACAAACTGAAAGTTTAAAAATTCCATTGCAGTTTTTATTAATCGCAAACAGAATTTTGAAGAGTTCCCAGACTCGGCATGTATTCCTGTCGAAATTCCGACGGAAATCTAAAATTTTCATGGCAGATAAAACCGAGAGAGTACCTCGTGAACAAAGCGGAAAAACAGTTTTGCGGAACAGATTGAGAAAGACCGAATTTGTGCGGAGACGCGAGTGTCGAGGATGGCGAGAAGATTTAAGAAATTGTATCTTGCCGTTTTATTGCGGGTAGTCTCGCATCGCCGAGATGTTTTGGACAGCCAGTAAACGGACGCAGTTGAAAAGAAGCTCGCACATTTTCCGGTGAAAAAGCAACACCTACCACAGAGACGTATACGCCTGCACTCAGATTTTCCGGCAATTACGAATAGCCAAGAAGATTTTCCGAATCTCGCAGCTGCTGCAAGATTTTTCGTTAGATGCCGGCTACGTCTGTTTCTTCTTTAGCGTGGTATAAAGATTCAAAGTTATTTGTTTGATTTATTTCTACATAGATCTTTTCACAAGTTTTATTTACTTTTAATTTTTTTTAAGAGTTTTATTTAATTTTATCTACACACATTATTTTACATTTCATTTAATTTTTTATCTGCAGAGATTATTTTATTTTCATTTATTAATATCTACTGCGAAAGTTCACGTAGTGGGGTTGTTTCTTGATCGTTTGAAATTCATAACATTCTCTTGCAATTTCTTCTTACGTCAAAACGAAATTAGCGGTCATTCATTTTAATTATTAATCTTGATTCATCGGGACTAATGCATTGAAACTTTTAAATTCTTTTAATCGGCCCCTGCGTCTACTAATTTTTAGCATAAATGCATACAATCTGCAACTTAATTATAATTAACTGGAAGATCGTGTCAAAGTTCGAAGTCAATCCGATGAAAATTATACATAGAAGATACTTACAAGTTCTAAAAGTCTCACTATGGCAAAACAAGCTTTAAAGTCTTAATTTGTTTCTTCGGTGATCCGAAACAAGATCCCTGAAACAACTCGTTCACGAAATAGCGAGAATGTTTAATCGAGAAAGTATGAGAACAGAAAAATGATTTCTTTTAAATTTTCGAATTGATCTTTAACACGTTTTACTTGGTTTCGCACAGTTTTCAACATATTATCCATCAAGTGAAAAGAGACCCATAATAAATATTGCGATATCCGCAATTAAAAATTTGTTGAACGCGAATTCGCATGATTCGGTTCCACATTCGTCGATTCATTTTCTGTCCGAATCAGGGGGTATAACAAAATTGGAAGTAATTTGGATCGCGTATTATTTGGTTTTATTCCGGGCGAGAATCCGCCGCAACGCAATCATTTAATCAAACTCTAATAAAAAATGACAATTTTAATTTTGATTCGTGTATGAGGTTTTCCGCGTACGCGATTTATTGCGCTTTACTGCCCGCTGGCGGTAGCAAACTGCTCTCTGTTATTCTGCATCCCCTATGTGCGCTGCGCCTCGTCCCCTTATTGAATGGTTCCGACGCGGATCTATTCAGGCATAAAACAATTCTACGTCAATATCGGCACGTGTACATCATATTCGATAATAGTGATTTATACCGTCAGACGATTCTGATCGGATACCGAAAGACTTAACCGCAAATGAATGGAAATTAATTTAATCCGCGTGAACTCTACACATGTACTAAGGGTGAAATGCCCTAAGTGTGGACAAGCCAAAAGTGATGCCTAAATCCGGACAATTGAATTTTTATAGTTAATCCAATTATTAAGAGATTAAATAGTTATTTTATATATTCTGAGCCTTAGCTACAAATACTAGGTGTGAATATTATTTCATTAAAACAACCATTGAAATTTAAAAATGAATTCCAAAGTTTATCTGAAAACAGTATACAAAATAGTCTATTTTCATGCGAATAATGCGCATTTATAGTTTGAACTTTTATTAGAAAAAAAGATATAATTTAAGCCCTCATGCTAAATATAATTATCACACATCATAATATTGATATTCTAAAGTAAATTGGCAATCAGACGTAACTTAAATAATAATTATTAATTCAAATGTTAGATGTCCAAGTTTAGAACTGCTTTGAAATATGAGTACTCCATACTGGTACGCGATTGCAGTACATAGCTGTCCAACTACACTTAAAATGGCAAATTATTTAACGAAATGTACGTATAATTAGTCTTCTATTAACTTGTAAAAATTGAGAAACAAAATTACTAAAGAAAAAGGACAATTACACAACAATTTAAAGATATTAAGTTTAAAATCAATGATAAATCCAAAAAATAAGGTCCAAAACAACTAATAAAAATAAAGATGAAATTAAGTCTATTTCCACATTTCCACTCAATTAGTAAATATGGAGAAAAAAGTATTGTCTCTTGAAATGCTTGCTTTACAACAAAAAATGAAAATTGAACAGGGTAGAATTTAATATAACAATATTTCGATATGCGAATCATTAAAGATTTAATAAAGTCTGATGTTATATAGACATAATTATATGTAAATTCAATTCGTCCTATTTTCTTTGTAATTTCGACCAATTGCAATTTTTTCAAAATGCCTTTTTTTACGTGACACAGTAAATTAATTGTTCCAACTTCCCAAAAAAATCCAAGTCGTATGATCCGATATTGAAAAAGCTATCGGCCTTTTAAAAATGTCCGAATATTACCGTGGTTCACTGTACCAAAGAAATGTATTTATTCTCATTTTTTAATGTACGAGTATGTTACTAATTTCTATCACGAATTCATCAAATCCGCAATAGTAAAATTACATTTATTATACGTATAAGTGAGTAATATTGTCTTACCTTAAACATTTTTCTGCACACTGTAAATAGTTGTAGGGAACGAAAGTTAAATTACAATGTACCTCTTTTTAAAGTAACTTCGATTCATTGTAAATGATATAACTAGACTCCAGATGTTTATGCAAAATAAAAAGTATGTGCATCAATTGCAAGACGCAGGAACTACATATAAATTTATATTCTTCATTAATAATTTTAATGCGATCAATATAATATATTAGTACTCTCAAAGTCTTTTAATATTTTCACTGTTTTAAATTGCACTCGTACATTTTTGTTATAAATGCATAAAATCCGGAGTCTAGATATATAACAATGTTCTGAAATTTTTCTAATGTGTTCACCCTTTACTCTATATTACATTCGTTCATTTTTGTAAAAAAAAATTAAAATTTTTCGAAATTTTCTCGAAAGTATGTCACATTAAAATTCGTATAAAGTAAGTTTTTCTTTATTTTTGCAAGTGTGAGTCAGTATCGCAATTATTACACTGCGGACTTTAATAAAAACAAGTGATTAAGTGGAATACAAAACAGTAAACGAATACAACAAATTTACATATACTGTTATATTATTTCAATATATTGTATTGAAATGCTGCAATCTATTAATATACTAAAATAAATTTGCATAAAAAACAAAAGTATAATTACTGCAATTACCAGGAGAGCAGTTAAGATTACAACGGTATTACGCGATTGTATATCAAGTGGTAAAATTTATTGGCACACCGAACTCTCTCTCTCTCTCACAAGGCTCATTAATATTGATCCAAAAAGTGCCACACTGTCCGCTGTAAATGTTCCACGCCCACAGTATAACACGGATGTATAATTCAATGGATGTGGAAGCTGCTTAGTGAACGGACCACTAGCATGTATTTTAATGTTACACTATAATACACATTAGTATAATGGACATTACCTCGATGCCCTAGCGACCACAGCATAGTTTATCTGTGCCTTTTTCCCCAATTAATGCTGCCCGGTATAGTGGTAAAGAACATAATCGAATAATTACATCGTAGACACAATAATAAACGTAGTTATGTCATTAAAACAAACGAAGTTACATTATTGGTGCTGCGACGTAATTTATTTGCCATGGCTATGCAATTATTGCAGGGTGAGCAATTGGAATTATAAGGCCAGGCGAGAAATCATTTTAAGAAATTTTGTTTAGAATGGTTGCTACATATTTTTATGTAAACAGCTTGTACATCTTGTAGAGTTTGTACATCTTGTAGAGTTTGTACATCTTGTAGAGTTTGTACATCTTGTAGAATTTGTACATCTTGTAGAGTTTGTACATCTTGTAGAGTTTGTACATCTTGTAGAGTTTATAAATCTTGTCCATCTTGTACAGTTTGTACATCTTGTACAGTTTGTACATCTTGTACAGTTTGAACATTTTGTACAGTTTGTACATCTTGTACATAATTATAATCATAATAAATTCAGGATAATCTTCGTCGGGAATCAATAGAGGGCCGACCCGGATTCTTCTGTGATTTATTATTCCTTTTGGACGAGTTTCTGTGCCCGCGTGCGCATTAAAAACGGAAGAGAAAAAACGCAGACGGGTCGAATAAAAGCTTGCAGCGCACCGAGGACACGAAGCTCTTCCTGCGGTTTAATTTTTGTGCGAGCAGCAGTTGCAGCTGATTATGCTCGAGCACTCAGCGCAAACCTGGCAGAGGCAGGACTCGATATCAGGGAGAAAAAGCAGCAGTTTACGTTGCTGAGCGTGCACGTATACATAATATAAGCAGTAACGTGCCTCCTGAGGATCCCGCTAACACTGATGATAAGGGAGAAGTACTTTTCTCTGCAATTTGCCTACAGATGCTATCCGCGAATTATTTGCCCTCGCCACCATGCACATTTCTCTACTATCGCGCCTGCAACGACTATGAATCTATACGCGTGGGAAAATGGTGAAATGCATTCCTCGAGCGTTCATTTCTAACGATGTATTATGGATTTTTAACGCACAGCTTTTGTTGGTAGAAAGTGCCTTTCTCGGTCTTCGATAAGAATGTATTATCAATTCGTCGATGGCGACAGAGGATAACTAGGTTTTAGATTTTTAAATTAGTCGAAAATGTTCGTTTTGGTTAACTAAATCAATTCCATGTGCTTAGACTTGGAGTAACGATGTCATAAAATTACGGAATGGTTTTTTGAACGATCTTTATACGTATTTGTAACCAATTTGATTAGCAAAGTATCAATAATCGAAAAAGTATCTACAAAACTGATGACGAATAAGAAAAATTTTATTTCGTGTATTGTCTTAAAATAAATAATTTAAAGGTATAAAATAGTGAGAGAAAGAGTGTCAAGTTTTTCATTTTGCTAGTATAAATTTGTTTAGACAGTAGAAAATGTTATTTGTTGTTCCTTGCATAATGCATAAATTAATTTTTATTTAGGAATTCAGATTTGTAGAACTTGAACCTCTTTATGTTATTGAGGAATAGTTTCTGCAGTAAAATTACAATTTGACTGAGATTTTTTGAACGAATTTTGTGAAAACATTGCTTTTACTATTTTCTGTGAAAACACGTTTGAATATTTTGTTTTAAAAGTTCGAAACGCAATTTTAAATCTATTTCAGCTTCGCGTGGACTGCATCGTATCTCAATTTTATCAGAATCCCTGTTACTGCATCCAAATAGTGGTCCGTTTGGCCTGGAATGACCCCGTTAATGATCTCATCGATACATATACGACATTCGTTTGAAGCTTATACGAGCTTTGAATCTGTCTCACTCACAGTATCGATAATTCTCGTTCACGTGCTATAGTGAAAATTATAGTTTTCCATGCACAATCAAGATATGTCAGATTATGTGAAACATTACGTGTCACTTTTTAGGTTAATTCTCCATCTTTTGCAAATGGAAGTACAAAGAATAAACGTAAAAATAGAAAAAAAAGTATTACAAATGGTAGACGCCTGTTACAGAATGATTAATCGAATACCATACCCTAAATGAAAGATTAATTACAACCTCTGTGCTATGGGTGTGGATTATTAATCACGCTAAAATTTAAACACAATTAGATATAACATTCATTTATGAAATTCCATTTTAATATTGTTCAGGATTCCAGTCAAAATTCATTCTTGATCAGTCGATCAATCCTCATTAATCATGTCAAAACCAATTGTATACAATACAATAACAACTTAATTTATTTAAATTTAATTCGTACAATAATAATATTACAATTCGCTGTTGAAATCTGAAACATATTACCCAATTTCATATCTTGTAGAATATTTTAAAACAAGTAAAAAGTGACAAAGGATTC
>CM052190.1:10213411-10269965 GCA_028455805.1 Lasioglossum figueresi | reverse complement strand
GATAAATACTTTAAATTGAACTCCGAGCTGGATATAATTTAAATTACAATACGTTTAAAACACGAATACATTTTCAGTGGTTTAGACTAAAATAAAAATTTTGACGATTCTATCATATTTTCTGTTCGATAAATACTTTAAATTGAACACCGAGCTTGATATAATTTAAATTACAATATGTTCAAAACACAATACGTTAATGTAAAGTGTAAATATTTTAAAGGCGTAACATATAGAAATACGTAACAAGATGTAAATATTGATTTTCCAAAGGGACATAGTTTTATACATTGAAGAAATTTAATCCGCCCTATTTTTCAACTGCTTAACGCCCTAAGCTTTACGGCAAAACCTGGAGTCCAGTTGACCTTACGAACGGGAGCGTGCGCAATCAACGAAGTTGTTAATTATTGTAACAAGCGTAATAACATCGCACGTTGTCGAAGTTGTTAATCACTGTAACTAGCGTAGTTGCATTACCTGTAAAATATAATTCAGAAATTCATGGGAGTTCGAAAACTTTCGGAGCCACATATACGCGCGTACATTTAATTACACAATAAGTAAGACGTAAAGCAATGAAATAATTATATAGAGATGTTTATCTTCGCGCGAGACGAGAAGTAATGTTGTACGTGGGTCGGAAATGGAATGCAAAATGGGCAGGTTAACAACGTGAGGTGGATAGCGTGTAATCGAGGCTGGGCCTGCTAATGACCTTGTCGCTGAGTCGCTACCTTGTCATTACTATTAACGATACATTCGAGATGAGAAATCGTCGGCGTTAATATGATTTCGTGACAAGCGTGCATCGATCCTGTCCGGCTGATATGTGTGTTCGTATCCTTGCTCGATTAAAGCGATCTGCGAACGTAAACGAGCATGATTGAATTTCAAGTCCGATGACGGCGATTCCAACCTTCTTCCTGATCACTTTTCTACGGATCTTTCTCGTGTTCTCAAGCACTCAATTCCAATTAGACGCATCGAAATTGCTTTTTCGTCGTTGAACACACTCTGGTTTTAATAGATTACTTGTTTTTCTATTTATGACAAAAATTAGTTGGTGGATAGGTTAAAACAATTTAAAAATATCAAGTAATTGTTATGTAATATTTAATTTCAAAATATAGAATTTGGTTGATTATTACTAGACTGCGGATGTTTATGCAAAACACAAATGTTTTGCACGATTCTGGGCAGCAGGAGTTAAATAAAAATTATTTTCATCCCTTAATAGATTCTTTACACTAAAACCACGATGACAATATTTTTAAATTCTTCCAATCTTCTAATGTTCTATATTTCATCCAGCTAATTTCTTCATAAATGTATGAATATAGATAGAAATTGTCTTCATCCTAGATTTTTTACACTAAAACCATGATGTCAATATTTTTAAATTTTTCCAATCTTCTAATGTTCTATATTTCATCCAGCTAATTTCTTCATAAATGCATAAATATAAATAAAAATTATCTTCATCCCTTAATAGATTTTTTACATAGAAACCATGATGACAATATTTTTAAATTTTTCCAATCTTTTAATCTTCTATATTTTATCTAGCTAATTTCTTCTTAAATGCATAAATATAAATAAAAATTATCTTCATCTTTTAATAGATTTTTTTACATAGAAACCATGATGACAATATTTTTAAATTTTTTCGAATCTTTTAATGTTCTATATTTCATCTGTCTAATTTTTTCATAAATGTATGAATATAAATAAAAATTATCTTCATCCCTTAATACATCTTTTACACTAAAACCACGATGACAATATTTTTAAATTTTTCCAATCTTTTAATGTTCTATATTGCATCCAGCTAATTTTTTCATAAATGCATAAAAATCCGCAGTTTAATTATTACTACCCCGAAGATGTTATTTCTACCAAAGTTTGATTTATGACAAAAAAGTAGGTTTCACATAAATTGAAAATATTAGAAAGGTTCAACCAATTCGAGTACCATGATATACGATATTCAATTACTTGTTAAAATTAATATGACGAACGCAGTTAATTATTCCTAGACTGCGGATTTTATCCATTTATAACCAAAACTAGTTGATAAAAAATAAATTTTAAATATCAGACAGATTTAAACAAATATCTTGATACACATGTAACTAAAATTTCTGTAAAAATGAAAACATACCTATTCAATCAATATGGTCGTCATCTGTTACAATTGAAGGAATATTTTTTGAGAAAACTGTTAATATTAATATCATTTAATTACATGCTCGGAAAGTTGTACAGTTTAATTGAAAGTTCGATTGTATGGTAGAACAGCTTCCTCACTTTTGCCGCAAGCCCTGTACCGTTCACGTTCGTTCTATTCATTCCGTACGAATTGGAATTCCGATTTTTATGAAACCGACTGTCCCAAGAATTTGTTAATTGCTTCCCCGGAAGATTGAATCCAGCGATTCATCCGGTAGAAATCGTGTACCCGTCAGTCCGACCTGATTAAACGACCGATTTCGAGAACTGACCGCACACCAATCGGCGCGAAGGTACTTCGAAAGCGGTTTATAATAATATTGCTCTATGTGACGGCGGGTGCGCCCAACAGTGCATCGAAATTGGTGCACGCGTCTAATTGCACTCTGTTCACCATTTCACTTGCAATTAGTTGAACGGCGTGTCGAATTTTTCTGTACGTGGAATTTGATCGGTCGAGGTATCGACATCGCACGAAAACTCGAAAGTTTACTGCGCAGCGAACGTAGCTCGTTTCCGGCAATTTTTCACGGCAGCTAAAATTAAACGATCAAACGAACTCACCTGTATTCGAAGTTCGATCGTAATTATATGAATAGCCTCGTTCGAAGAGATTATGGATGTTAACCCAGCGCAGCTAGTGCTGATGTCGCTATCTGTCGTCTTTCAGAAAAGTGTTGATCTCTTTTCAAGGATGATTCAGACAACATGGTTGAAAATTCTTATAGTTAGTCTTTCTCTCTCTGACTCCTTTAAACCATTGTTGAACCAGTATTTCCATCTCTTGGCGATTGATGAGTGCAGTTTCACTTCTGCGATTTCCTTCTCTTCAGGGTCATCGCCGAGAGCATGCAGAATATTCTCGTTTAACCGTCGTTCATTTTCGACAACGTTTTCCATATTCGGCACCTCTGTGTCGCTCTTTTCTTTAGGCTTTTTATTTCCTGCAAAGACCATGTCGCCAAATTTTAACTACAAAGTACGATATTACGTTTGGAAATATGAGATATGTACTGTTCTTGGAAAAGGCGAGCTTATATCCGAGAAAATGAATTAACATCCATAATCTCGAGAACGAGGCGAATGAGGTAAAAATTTAGAAACAATCTAACACCAATTTAATGTAAACAAAATTTAATAATACGGTATTCGCTATATAAACTACTTGGTTTAAAGCAATGATAAATATTGTAATATTCTATAATTGTTTGTTATAGCTAGAATTTTTATGAAAAAATTGACTGAGCAAAATATGAAACAGTAACAGATTAGAAATGAATGTGTATTTTAAAAAAATGGAAGGGTTATTCTTCTTTGGGCCACCCTGTAGTAGAAAGAAAATTGTTAAATGTTGTATACAACGAATAATAAAATTGACCAGGTATAAAATTGACCAAGATTCTGGAGCTAAATGTACATTTATATTCTTCATTGATAATTTTATTGCGATGAAAATAATATATTAATACTCTCAAAATCTTTTAATATTTTCATTGTTTTAAATTGCACTTGCTCACTTTTGTTGTAAGTGCATAAAATCAATAGACGAGCATTCCACAACATTTTCTATTTTCTTCTGCTGCATTCGTACAGAGATATGTTTGTTTATAAATAAAATGATGGAGGCGGTGGGTATCGTTGTAATCTCTCTGTTGGAAACACGACGATTCCTTCGTCAAACCGACTATAAATTGCCTCGATTGCAAATGCTAGGTGTCCTGTAGGAAGTCAATCCGTTTTCTATGACGAAGGCGATGGAAGTGGAGCTTGATGATAACAGAGAGTCCTTCGTCAAAGGTTTTGCGGTTATTACAAAGGAATCTTCATGGTCGCGTTCAGTTTCCAAAGGCATTGACAGTACCGAAGTATTGATCCCCCTCAATCCACATAACACTAACGTGATATCAATAGCACCGCAGTGAGAAAGCCATTTTAGAACGACCGAGACAGAGAGAGCGAGAGAAGAAATGCCCATTTACGTCACGGAAAATCGAAAGCTAGAACTTGAATCCTACATCGTGCCGAACAAACGATCCCCTCGCGCAATTCTCCGCAAACATATTCCAGTTAATGTTTAGAACAGCCTCTGTGCCGTGAACAGGAATTTAAGAAACCTAAATTCAAAATTGTATAAAATGATTTCTCGTTCTTACAATTAGATCTGAAATGATGGACTGAAGTCTCGTACGTTTCAAAGAAATCCTAAATATATCAAAAAATTGAACCCTGCTTAATCCTCGAGTGGACCTTCGAAATGTACGTGAAAGTGCAACGGTTCAATTAAATTATATTTAATAGTCATCTCTATCGAAATTTTGTAAATAGACACGTAGTGAGACAATAAAATTTAATCGAAATCCACAAATAATTTATTATTAATAGTTACGTTTTAATTTTTATATTTTACTTTGTAGAAAAAATTTTTTATATTACATTTTATTAATAGTTTTAATATTTATAGTTGCACATAAAGTAATTATCAGCATAAATTTGAGTGGAGTCGCATCGGCCAATGGTTTACTTAAGGATTTGTGTAACCATTAATACAATAATCAAATTTTTTTATCCACTTCCTTTAATTCATGCGTGGAACAGATATAATTAATACAACGAAATGAATGGAATTAGTTAATATAAATTAATAGACTGCGGATCTCTATGCAAAATAAAAATGTTCTTCATTGATTGTGGGAGGCAGGAATAAAATAAAAATTGATTTCATCCCTTAATGACTTCATTGCATTGGAAACAACATTGCAGTGTTCTTCAAGTTTTCTAATCCTTTACTGTTTTATATTTCACTCAGCCAATTTCTTGATAAATGCATAAAAATCCGCAGTCTAACAATTAATATAACTCTAAGGGAATTAATTAATGTAATTAATATAACTCGACAAGATTATGAATGATTCTTTTTTTTTTTTAATGCTTTTAATCGAAACCTTTTCTGTCGGCGAATTCAGTTGAAAATATGCACAGTAATCGGAGCGCTATATCGACCGATGGGAAAGAAATATTCTGATGGATTAAACGCATTCCTAAAATGAGTTCCATTGAATGGTTCATCCAACTTTTATCAGCGGTGTGTACAGAGCCCTCGCCTGTTTCAGAACTGCATTATGACATACGTACATATTGACGTTTGCACCCACCTACCGATTTTCCAGACCGAATCGATAGAGCGTTTTCAGACCAAATAAAAATGTACGAACTAACGGAACAATTTTTTTGCCTTTAACAGATGCATGCATTAGCTCCGAACAAACAGTTTCGAAATATATAGATTGGGTTACACTCAAATTCACTATGCACACACCACTAATGCAGACGCATAGCAATGCGATGAATGAAACGCAGTCGTACGAATTTGTTACGTTGCAAAATAACCAAATTTTCAGTTAGAAACGGAATAACAATATTTCGCGTGCATCGCTTCTGACAGACAATAACTAAACTGATAAATAAAAAGGTAATATTATTAGATGAATAATAACATTGTTAGACAAATAACCAGTGCGAATTTTCGTGCAAAATAAAATTCCTTTTCAAATTTACAAAAGTGCAATCAAATAGAAGATTACAGTGGGCAACACCAGTTTTGTATTTCCTCAAGTTTGGAGTTTCATTCAATTCATTTTTTTTTAAATTGTGAAAACTGATATATGTTTAAAGAAAGAGCCGTTTCTAACGTTCTAATGGACATATATTTCAATTTCTATTAAAAGTTCATGGTCTCAAGCGAAATGTATATGCATATATTGGGTTGACAAGAAAGTAATTTCGGTATTGTAAGATGAAGTAAAGCCCAATTTTTTTATTCAAGCAATGAACTTTAATGAATAAGATATTTTCCCTTTTGTTCGATGAACCTTTGGCAAAAAGAATAAATAAGAAACTATTTTATTGATTAAAGTTCATCGCCTGAATAAAGAAATTCGGTTTTATTTCACCTAAAAATACCGAAATTACTTTCTTGCCAACACAGTAATTAGTCTTGTTTTTATGATAATTTCATCCTGTTATATTGTATTATTTATTTGTACATGTTTGATCATGTTTGAGCCACGTCACAATAATTTCCGATATTATACGGTTACTTCCATGAATTAATTAACGTTAATTAAATTAATGCAGTATCTTTTGAACCCATTTGTTGAACTCGCCTTTCAAGTATACATATTACATTGGGGCTTTATACTGTTGCTTCATTTCATTTAGAGATTATGAAAACATTTCAGAAACCATACGTTGAGTTTTAATTTACTTTTATTCTTTGTATCATGGATTTTATATTGTGACTTCAAAGTACGATGGCAATTATTTCATTAAGAATGCTTCCATTGAAAGCACGTTGATATCACAACGAATTTATTAATATGAATTAAATTTCAAAAAGTGAATAACATTGAAGCAAAATAAATTGCCACAAATTAAACTTTTATAAGATCGCTATAACAACGACGCTTTACGATAAACCATGCAGTCGCAGATTCATTTTTCGAAAAGTAAATTAATGTTGCTCGCAACTTTCAGCCCAGAGTGTTCACCGAGATTAAACTCGTAAAGAAAACTGATGTAATTATCGTGAATATACTGTACAAACCTGCTACGTAGTGCACTAGAAGTTTATAACACAACTAATTTATCTGTTCTTGAACATGGATGGCGTCTTTCGTACGCAGAGCCTGTAAATTATTTCCATTCCTACTAACGAATTAATTTTACGAATTCAGCACCGTACACTTGGCATGACTTTAAATTCAAAATCAGTTTCCATGGTAAAATAGCAACGTAAACAATAATATCTCGAACATCAAAAAACCACAGGTTATCTTCATAATTAAATTTTCAAACCTTTCTAACGTACTAAAATAAATATCATTAATATTACCAAGAAAAGTTTGTTTGCATTCAATACACTCTGGTTATCATGTACACTACTGTGCAAAAGAAAGAAGCACCCGGCCATATTTAATAGAAAAGCGTAAAAAATCAAATAAGTACACAGTATGTTTTGAAAAAGGATTCCGCTGTTTAATTGAATAGTTCTGAGAATATATATATTGTACAATGATTGATTTATTGCATTTAAAGTATTAGGTAATTCGCAATAAATTAACTTGCAACTTATTGCGGATTATCTAATACTTTAAATGCAAGAAATTAATCATTGTATGATACAATTTCTACACAAAGACAACATTGTTTCTCATTGTATCTTATAATTATACTGGGTGCTTCTTTCTTTTGCACAGGGCTTTCAATTGAGGGGGAAATAGTTACCCCCTCTCTGTTAGTATCGGATCAGTCACGTGACATTACGACAGAGACGAAACGCGTCACGTGACCAAGTCTTAATCTATGCTTACGTTTATTGCCTCGTCTCGCTGGACAAGGTTAGTGATGGGATCTGAAACACTTCGAGTCGCTTCGATCCAATGTTCATGACGAAAAATTCGAATCGCTTCGAACGTAATTCGAAACTTAGAACTCTCGGAGATCTTGAACGTCTTGAAACCGAATCTAATCCAGACCTAATCCATTTCATTTACACGTAAAGTGTTTTGCAATTATCTCGTAAACTAAAGCCGTCCGTCGAAAACTTTAAAGGAAAATGTTGCTCGGAATGGCGACCTTGACAACAGGTTTCAAGGCCATTCAAGTCGGAGAGAAGGTATCACATCGACAAATTCGAAATTCATGACGATAAATTCGAATCACTTCGAACGTAATTCGAAACTTAGAACTCTCGGAGATCTTGAACGTCTTGAAACCGAATCTAATCCAGACCTAATCCATTTCATTTACACGTAAAGTGTTTTGCAATTATCTCGTAAACTAAAGCCGTCCGTCGAAAACTTTAAAGGAAAATGTCGCTCGGAATGGTGACCTTGACAACAGGTTTCAAGGCCATTCAAGTCGGAGAGGAGGTATCACATCGGCAAATTCGAAAGTCTCAAAAATCTTGAAAATTTGGAGTCTTCATCAAAACTTTCAAGAGTTTCACGAATTTCTGACTTCGAATAGATATCGAATTCAAACGAAATCTTGTAGTGATTGATTTGTTTGAAAATTTGCAAGACAGATTATTATTGAATATGCTCATTGCTAGACAAGGTATAGTAATCATTATTAATTACGTGTTACAGTGACGTTTCATAAGTGCCATTTGACTGTAGAGAATGGCTCAAAAGAGTTATAACGATACCACTCGTATCGAATGATCCTTGAATCGATCCACAAGCGTGTGCGCTAAACTCCTGTTTTGCGGGAAACTGATGGATCCAAATCACTCTTGGCGGTGTATTGAATTGCCCCTTAACAACTAGTGGTACGTACGAAAGCTTCGGAACTTCAACGAGTGGTTACAGGCTTGATTTGCTCATGTAATGAAACTCGGATACCTGTATCGAAAGAACAATACCGTGAGAACCCGTAACAATGCATAACCATATATCACTAGTTCTGAAATCCAATTATACTAGATTGCAGATCTGTGTGCGCTGCACTGCAAGAAACACGTGTTAAATACAAATTTCTTTTTTCCTTTAACCCTTTGTATGTTGTGACGGAGCTATTTTGACCGGGAACGTCCAAATTGTCATTTAAGTACTCAATTCGTGACGATTGAACTAACTGTTTATAGCTGTTTCATTGAGGATATCGGAAAGACTAATGTGTTTACAGTCTAGAGCTGTCACTTATGCGCAGAGTCGGGCAAAAATTTTATTCAAATACAAATTTCGAATAAAGTCGGTTTAGAACCCACTTGGGAAAAACCACTTTATTCTAAATTTTTATTTATTGGGTTGGCTACCAAGTCATTGCGTGTTTTGTCAATAGGTGGTCTTTGCACATTCTTTTGTTCCGTCAACGTGTTCAAAGCACCTAACTTATATTGTTTTCTTGTTGTTTGGACTTCCACCTTTAATTTAGTAAAAAAATTGTATCGATTAGTTATTTAGTTTCGTTTTTATCCCAATTTAAAAATGGAAGAACAAGACGTGCATTTCAGACATATTTTATTGTATTATTTTACCAAGAAAAGTTTGTTTGTATTCAATACACTCTAGTTATCATGTACAGTACTGTGCAAAAGAAAGCACCCGGCCTTATTTAATAGAAAAGCGTAAAAAATCATGTAAGTACACAGTAAGTTTTGAAAAAGGATTCCGCTGTTTAATTGAATAGTTCTGAGAATATATATATATATTGTACAATGATTGATTTATTGCATTTAAAGTGTTAGGTAATTCGCAATACATTAACTTATATCTTATTGCGGATTATCTAATACTTTAAATGCATATATATATTAATTGTACAATACAATGATTAATTTATTGCATTTGAAGTATTAGATAATCCGCAATAAATTAATCATTGTACAATACAATTTCTACACAAAGACAACTTTAATTTAGTAAAAAAATTGTATCGATTAGTTATTTAGTTTCGTTTTTATCCCAATTTAAAAATGGAAGAACAGGACGTGCATTTCAGACATATTTTATTGTATTATTTCTGAAAACGCAAGAACGCATCGCAAGCACACAAAAAGTTATGTGCCGTATACGGGAATGAAGCATTGAAAGAAAGGCAGTTTCAAAATTGATTTTCCAAGTAAAAAAGAAAAAACAAACGATTAATTAAGACGTGTACGTTCAACAACTCGCCAAACTGAGCGATGCAGTTCAAGAATCGGCCAGAATTGGCAAATCGTATGGGTGTTGTTTTCTAGCATGATAATGCAAAGCCCCACACATCTTTGGTCACTCGCCAAAAATTATTGGAACTAGCTTGCGATGTGTTGTCACATCCACCATATAGCCCTGACATTGCGCCTTCAGATTACCATTTATTTCGTTCCATGCAGCACTCCTTAAATAGTACAATTCTTCATGACGCTGATGATGTAAAATCACATTTAATTCAGTTTCTTGCTGGCAAAAATCAGAAGTTTTATGAACATGGAATTGACATTCCCTGAAAGATGGCGAAAGGTCATCGACAAAAACGGACAATACCTAATTGAATATAGTTATACATTTAAGCAAAAATTTTGAATTTTTCTTCTTACTGAAAATACGTAATCGCTTAGTTGCCAACCAAATACATCAAATTTTTGCCCATCTCTGCTATGAGTTATCTTCGTTCGTAGATTCTTTTAATTTCTTTATTGTTTGAAATTGAACCAAATCATTTATGCCATAAATGCATAAAATCCCCATTATACTCATGAGATACCTGAGTATATGAGACAGTTTTTATTGTTATTAGATGAAATAATTTACAGGAGATTTTCTTAATGTTTACAAAGCAATTCGTGCGTTTTTAGAGTCTACACGAGAATCATCAAAAGTAAAGTTTAAAAATGATAAAAAACTATAAAAATCGTCGGTTGTCCGAGGGTTTTTAGTCTGAATATATTAAGATTTATATATTGATATTAAGATTAATATATTGATATTAAGATTAATATATTGATATTAAGATTAATATACTGATATTCTCAAATTTTCTTCACGCTTTGCAGTCGGAGCTATTTTACCTTGAAACTAAACGTTCCTTCCAACCTAGAATAATTCCATTGTAAATATGTATTTTTGTAGTAATTGATTAGTTACCAACATATTTAATAATGTAAACAATATTGTGAATAATGGTACAGGAACTTTTAGCAATGACTCTGAGTCACCACTCGAGTACTATTGGATCAATATTTCAATTGTTTGAAATTCCACCGATTCATTTTTATCATAAATACATAAAACTCGCAGTTTATGTAAAATCCAAATTTTTCAACAATTATATTAATTCCTTTGATTAACTGATTGATCGACTACTTTGAAGATGGAATAACTGTATAGAAAGTGATCGAAATTATTTTGGAGGATAGAATGTACTTTAGTTGTTTGTTCGCAATAACTGATCAAGGACTACGAATTAATTTGTACACCTGATACACCAAGAGAAGAAATTCTGCATGAAACTTTTGACTTTTGTATTCGATGCGAAAAACTTTTATTTTGCACAACGATTGGCGCTCTAACGACGTCCCTCTCGCAAGTCTATTAGGAAATATACTCCGTAACAATTCTTCGGGGCACGACTCACTCAAAGCGCAAACGAGGTTGCTCGTTTTTCTCGCATTCTTTAAACTGCGGACGATATTCGACAGTTTTGGCAGTGCTCTCGAAGCGGAAGGCAATTAGTTGGCGCCGAGCGGCCGCACGAATACGTATGCGCGTTTTATTGCTGCAATGGGCACCCCGAAGTGTCAATCGTCGATTTTGATGAAAGTTCGCACGGTGGTAGAGCATCGAAAAATATTAGATACATTTTTTTTCGTGACATTCGTGTTGATGTGGTAAAAACAACCCTTGGATTGTAATTTATTTCGAAGATACTCAGGGATCATTGAAAATCCGTGCTGTTTGTGTAAAACTACTTTGTTTGCATAAAGACACCTATGAAAAATGTTTAAACATGTTAAAATAACAGTCGTAGATATGTGCTCTATCTTAATTTATAAGTAATTAACGCGTTAATTCAGTTATTGGAAAGAGAACGTTCTTTGAGAATGAAAATGTTGCTTTTTTAGTCTTGACTTAGTAAATTTAAACGACGAAACAGAGAAAAAAATTTATTTCTGTAATTGTATAAAAATATAGTGTTCTCAATCTTTCTTTACAGAGAAATAATTGCAGAATTATATAAAAAAACTAAGAAGTAGAGCAAATATGTTAAGAACATTTTTCAGGCTTTTTATGAAAAATCAATATACATGGAACGTTTAGTGTACATATTTTCTATGTTATCCGTTTTCCATCGATATTAATATATTTATTTCATCACTTCGCACACGATTATTTATTCATTTAGTTCTTCAATGACACATAATATAAATTTTGCGTTCCACAGGATATAGCCAGCAGAAAATCACCTGCCACATTTTACACGATCGACTCTAAATAAAACCCGAGATACTGCGAACGTTATAAAATTAGTATGAAGGCTGTTGATTAATCAATAAATCCAGTATACTTATAATCGTTTAACGAGGACGCTATAAAAGGAACTAACATGGAAAATAAATTTTCTATTTTGTAAAACACATTGCTGTGCGTAGCTCGCTATACGTGTTCTGTTAAAGCTTGCTAATAATAACTGCGAGTAATCAATCATTCTGCAAGTTATTTTACGATTATAAAACTTCATTGACGATTTTGTTATACTATTAAGCAATATTCGGTGCTCTTTCTGATATCGTTACATTGAATAAAGATTTCTGATCATTGTGCAAAAAGAATTAGTCCCAGATTTGCACAGATCGAACATTTACAACTATTTTAAGTAAAAATGAGCATCAACGATCGCAGCGCGTGTTTCCTCATTAAAATTAATAGTACAAGAATTTAAAAATTTCTTAAAATATAACAAGTTTTGTAATCCACGTATGTAGTATCAAAATAAATTGAATTTAACACGTATGTAGTATTAAAATTAATTAAATTTAACGTATACAGTATTAAAATTAATTTCAAGAGTTTCCAATAATCTGTGGTATGAAATATTTCGAACAAAAGAGAGTTGAACAAGCATTTAAACAACTACAAACTTCTACATATAAAATTTCGTGAAGAATTGTTTTCGTCGAAAGAATAAAAATCATTTTAACTTTCTAAATATTAAAATGCACTTTTCATTTCATAATGTTATAGCTGGTGCTAAGACGTATTCAACGACCTACTATATTATATTGGTTTGGCAAGAAAGTAATTTTTCGGTATTTTAAGGTAAAATGACGATTTGAAATCGCGCGCACTATGATCAGTTTTTTACCGATAAAGACCCGAAGTTGACAACAAAATGGCAAATATAAAATATATTAAAGTTCATTACTTGAATAAAAAAATTGGTTTCTATTTCACCTTGAAATACCGAAATTACTTTTTCTTGCCAACCTAACACTAAAATAGTTATTTCCGACTTTTCGGGCCAAATGCCCCACTGTGCGCCGTTCAGTTAGGCCTGTAGGAGTGCGATACAGTCGGATCGCCTTATTGAAAACGCGAGCAACACGATTCGGCGCATAACTCAATTTCAAAAACAGGCTGGCTTATGCTGTCACGATTCCATCGGTTCAATTGTATCACAAACTTCGGACGAGCTCCGACATCCTTATTCGCGAACAGCCAGATTGGATTCTTTCGTAATCCTTTCAAGACGAGGAAACGACTGGCAGCTTTTCTTGTCGCCGTTCCATATTTCCGTGACAGTCCACCTAGCCAGAGAAAGAGAGAGAGAGAGAGAGAGAGAGAGAGAGAGAGAGAGAGATAGATAGAGAGAGAGCGAGAGAGAGAGACGGATAGTACAGATCGGGAGACCGTGTATTCACTGAACTGCGTCCTCTATGAATGTGGACGGCAGCCGGTCCGCTTCCTACAGAAACAGACGGTTAAAGCTGGAAACCTGCTAAGTGGGTATGTAAATTGCGTCCTCTGCAGGTACACGGCCCGGTACATAGGAACGTTTACAAGGGTTTTGGGTCTGATTTACCTTTCCCGGCAAGCACGACGGTATCCCGATGACAAGACTCGTCCTTTGGCTCTCACAGACGTGTTTACTCTCGACGAAAGCTTCAGTTAAACCTCCGACGTCCAACCTTTTTTGCAGATGTACTGTTGACCGTGCTTAACATCGTCCACGGCTTAATTCAGCCATTTTTTAAACCTACTGTCACGAAGACGCACTTCACGATATACAATCGAGCTGGAAAGAAAGTTAAACCTTTGCACTCCGAACTATTTTTCTATTTCATTGCCAACAGCTTTTCCTACTGTTCCAAGTGTTTTATTTGAACCACTCAGTAAACACGCTTGAACGTGCTTGATTTTGGACAGGCCGCTGCGCGCGCCCTGGGCCGGAATTCTGCTGGCAGAATGTCGGGCAGAATTCCGGCCGGTCTGCCCGTTTCCAGGATTCGCGTTCTCATTTCTTGATAGTACAAAGAACACGGGGTTGTTCAGTAGTCAAGAGCGCTGGATGAAAGATCGATCTTTGGCGCTATCCTCCTCAAAAGGCCTATTTCTTCGTCTACGAGGCGTACGTTACTTAGAAAAAAATGAATGACAGATTGCGGAAGTAGGGGGTTTAATACAATATCGGTACATCATGAACAGACTCCGAATTTTATGCATTTATAACAAAAATGAGCAAGCGTAAAACAGTAAAAATATTAAAAGACTTTAAGAATCTAAATACATTACTTTCACCACATTCAAATTATTAATGAAGAGTATCAATTTATATAATACAATTTATCAAAAAAATGCTTAGTTATATATGTATATAATTATATGTAAATTTTTTCAATGAATACTCAATTATAATTTTATACAGTGTAATTTTAATATCATTATAGTATAATAAAGGGTACAGTTAACAAATAACGTAAGTAGTACACATACAGAATGACCGCGTGAAACGGCATCGATGTCTATGGTACTAGGGTTTATACAAAAACTGAGTTTTTAAAAAAAACCGATTATCGAATTTTAACTTTTCCATGAAACCGGTTTAAACCGGTTTCGAATTTTTACAGATAAAAAACAAGACATATTTACAACTTAAAATAGAAGTTCTTAATTTTTTTTATTTATAATAGTTCAAAAATACAAAAATGGAAAACAAACAAGACAAAAAACGGTTCGTAAACGGAGCAAGTGGATAAATTGGTTACCTTTATTATAATACTAGCTTTTTCCCGCGGCTTCGCTCGCACAGGAAACCGTTTAATGCCCTCGGAAAATAAAACCTTTCGACCCCCCATTCTCCCTTATATAATTTTAATTTTTTGTCATGTCGCCATCTTAGATTTAAAAATTGATTCCATTTTTGTAATTAACGTCCCAAGAAACCTCAATAACGACACCCATACCGATTTTTAGGCTTATTTGCACCATTTTACCGCATTTGTCAAATGTAAGTTTGAATTGAATTTATAAAGAGTTGATTCTTGGAAAACTACGACGTACCTAAGGGTTATGACTATTTGGTTTAAACTTAAAGTATCTCTTTCGTCGTCGTGGCCCTCCCGCGGAGGTCGCGGTGTGCGTAGTTTCGCGCCTCGAGACGTAAACGTTACAAAATTGTCCCGAAACATATTTTGGGCTATCGGTTTCTACCGATCGATGATAATCTATGCCGTTCAATTCCATTTCACTTTTCGCGTTGCTCCGTAGATCTCTTTGACGGTTAACTTTGAAGCAACGGTCTAGCGATAAGATAATAATTACGTACTTATATATTAGTTTCCAGATACATTTACGGAAATAAGACAACTTCAAAGCGAAATAATTGTATGAATGAACGTTAAGACCAAGTTTCAAGTAAATCCGACCACGAACGAAATATTCCTCGTACAAACGTTGCAACCACTTTTCATCCCCTTAGCGGTTGAATTTCGAAATATACTTTCTTATCCCTTGTATAGATCATAAAGGAAACCTCTGTGCAAAATTTCAGCTTTCTATGTCCAAGGGTTTAGCCTCGGCGCTGATGAGTGAGTGAGTCAGGACAGCGTTTTTATAGATATAAGATAGATTCAGCTCCTGTGGCTTGCAATTGATGCACAAACTTCTTCTTTTGCATAAACACTCGGAGTCTAATCATAAAGATTAAAATGAACCAGGTTTATAATTGTATGAGATTCTTTTTTATAAAATTGTAATAGATAAAAGTTGACAATTTTTCGAAAATTGGAAATATGGTGTGTCAATCATTTTCGTAGATATATTTATAAAATAGGTTGTAATGTGTTTGTAAAATAGGTTCGCTGTTCAAGGGTGAAATGGTGTATTTGCTGCTCTGGGTCAGAATGGACCCGGTCCCCGTCGTCGGAAGGCGGATAGCGTACGTCCCGCAAGTTTAGTTCTTTCGGTTTTGCGTCCTCGGAACACGAGCAAAATGGAACTCTCCTTCTTCCTCGTTAAGCTCGGTTTCTTGTTGCTCGACCCGATAACACTGGTGTGCAAACATTTTTTGCTTGCTAATGAGTGGATAAGAACCACTGACGGCAGAACTCGTAAATGGCGTTCCTGTACGGTATAACGAGACTTTCGATCATTCGTATTGCGTTACCGGGAACGCGGGGCTTCATGTTAATTAAAATTTAATAAAGCTTCATTCTATTATTCGTTCGCTATTAGCGGTGAACAGAAAATTCTGCTTTATAGTTTGCACCCTCTTTGCCTATCAGAATGCGAATATTTTTCGTTCGCGTATCTCTGTCGTACACGAGGGGGAGCTCGTATTAAAATAACAAATGTCGGTTGTTAGAAAAATGTGTACAAGCGTTACTTTTGTGGTGTACATGTTGGAATCATTAATGGAACGTATAAAGTAAAAAGTATTACGAAATACAAAAATTGGTAGTACCAGTGAGAGAATGAAAATGGAGCGTATGTAGAATTAGTACGATCTCATATTATTGATTAAAAATCTGTATATACGACTGCTTTTATTTTTATTATTTATTGGGATTGGAAGGAATGAAGATAATGATGTTTCGAAAGATAAAACCAGTAAAATTTAATAGTGAAAAGTAACATGAATTCATGCAGTTTATGTAGGATTGAATACGATTTAGTTATGTAATTTTTTTCAACAATGTGAAAATATGAACGAGTAAATGTAATTAATGTAATTAATATTTATAATGTAAATATCTTTTTCCTTGAAGAATTATTTATTTTCATAGATCCTATTACGTCCGAGAGATAAAGGTCGCAATATATCATCTGGGATCGATGATCAGTGATTTCATCATAGTAGATTGAATGATGATGATGGGAATGAAGGATTGATTAATATGCAGTTCCGTTGACGAGTTTCATTTTCCTCGTTGAATATATATATATATTCTTGTTATTAATATAATTCTTGATATATTAATGTAATTCTTAGTTAGATTAATCATTATAACACAATAGCGACATGAGTGCTCTCGCATTGTAAAAAAATTTTCGTAAACGAATACTTTAAATATTAAACACACTCATAAACTTCGATTTACTTCAAATCATTTAATTTTCGATTTAAAATTATTTACAGCTATTTCAGATTTGTATGAAATATTTCATTCGAACTGGAGTTTATACTATAAATGTTTTTTTTAATAACTATCCTGTAAACGAATACTTTAAATATTAAACACACTTATAAACTTCGATTTTTATTTCCAATCTCTCTCTTTCTCTCTCTTTCTCTCTCTCATTTAATTTTCGGTTTAAAATTATTTACAACGATTTCAGACTTGTATGATTGGAGTTTATACTTTAAATGTTTTTGAACAACTATTTATGCAAAAGAAATATTCGTCGAGACACTAAATAATTGAATAGCATATTTAAAGTGTGTCTCTAACTTCAATAACAAAATTATAAATAAATATCAACTGTAAGTTTATAATCTCTCTGAGGACAAAGAGTCTTTGAGTCTATGATCCTCATAAGAGATAATTCGATATCACCATACAAAATAGGGTATTTGGTGAATATTCGAATATTCGTTCAATGCTATCGAATTGATTGACTCCCCTCGCGTTTCATCATGCCGTCGACCACGAGCAGAATTCAAATAAATGATTGTTTCCCCACAGCGATTCACGAACTGCATTTAAAAACCGAACGCGTTTAATGCATAAAGCAGTGTCCTCAAGCGTGCAGCGTAACTTCATCAAAAACAATGTCGACAGTCGAATCATAATACGCGTAACAAACTGTAAACATTTTCTGTCAATATGAATTTCTTCATGAACGTTTAAAGGGGGCGCCATAACGCGTGGACATTATTTCATGACACAGTGCGAAAATACGATAAACAATTTTCGTTAACGAGTTTGGCGAATCAATGTTTGTTTTATGGAATTTCATATGAAAAACATTAACCTTTTACCGAGTTAATTTGAATGAAGTTTGAGTGAATTATACCTAATCAAGTCTAATTTCTACAATTAGAGGTTATCATTACCGTTGAAGTGATTGATTCGTGGCATTTTTCTGATCGAAACGATATCAAACACGAAACAGTTTAGGTCGTATTTACTTGTTTCATTTGCGATACAGTAGAACCTCGATTATAGGTTTGCGTTGGTTCAGATAATCAAGACTCTGCTTTATTGTAAATAAAACAAGTAAACACGATCCAATTGTGTCGTGTTTGATCTCGTTTTAATTAGAAAAATGTCAGAAATATGTCGGTAAAAGTTTCATAAAAGTTAATAAAAAACAAGCAAGATCGCACAGCCTTTGATTGAAGTTAATTACCAAGAACTAAGTAATTAAATGATATTTCTGAAAGTGTCAAAATAGACACTTCCCATCATTCATGCGTTGATACACAACCCAATAATTTATTTCAATAATATTAATGGCACGACATTCATTCAAATTTGAATATTCGAAACCTTATTAACGAATTGAATGTATTCGTTCAGAGAATAATTGTCAGAAATAAAGTATGTAAAATAAAAGAATATTAAATCGGTGTCAGAATTTGTTAAAATTCTTGATATTTACTATTCAACCGTATTTTTTATAAATTCATAAAACTCTGCAGTGCACAGAGGTTAAAACAACGGTCTATTTTGACCGGGAACATCCAAATGGTCGTTTAAGTACTCAATTTGTGGCAATTAAACTAACTGGATAGCTGTTTCATTGAGGATATCGGAAAGACTAATGTGTTTGCACGAGATACAGTAGATTCCCGTTATTTCTCGGCGACCGCCTGAGAAATAAGTGTTTGGTGTGATTTTAATCAGAAAAATGCCACAAATAAGTTAGTGAAAGCCCCATAAAAAGATAATGAGAAATAAAGAAGTTTTGTAATTGGATTAGTAGTGGTTCACACCGATTCGCTTCGGCCGCGCGGTCCGTATTTACATGTTGTCCTTTTCTACGTTCGGCTTCGTTTGTACTCTCGGCGCGGTAGACGCAGTCATAAAAAAAAATTGTCCCTGCACGATGTTCCTTCGCGCAGAACACAGCCGTTTGCAAAGTAACGCGACTTTACTGTATCATCAAAAGTAAATTGTTTAAATATTATTGATCAGAGCTGTGAACGGTCCTAAGCATTGCCAATTATATATAGTAAAGTAATGATATTTGGTCCCCTCAGGGGGTTTCAAATCCATTAACCACTCTCCCCTTCTATCCACTCTCAGTTTCGCCTAAATTCAGCCTAATTGTCAATGCTGTTTAACTTCGGCGATCGTACGAGAACCGGTTTTTGCAGCGAGACAATGGTCGTTGACGCATTGCCAATTATACAGTAAAAAATTATCTTTAGATATGATAATAATAACTTATTTGGCGCGTTAAAAACAATTTAATTTTTTCAATGTTCCAATGATAATAATAATCCAATGGTATAGCTATAAAAATCGTCCGAGGGTTAAAACCTGTGAAACGTTCGAAATGTTTTTATATCAAAATGAAATGCACCAATGAGATCTTTTGTTACAGCGACTGAAACATTATCTCATAAATGACCAACACGTGTCGTACCTGCATTGCCTTCCACCATTATATTCCACCACTGACCATAAAGCCTTTGGCACTAAACCGCGTATTTTAGCCATAATGTTAGCTCTCGGCTGTTGTAAAGTCGTTGGTTTATTCGCATAAACCCGTCACACGAAACAGCCCTACAGCAAGAAATCGGTTACCGTTATATCCGGTGTGGATGTCGAGAGCTAATTCAGAGCAGAAATGATTTTGCCATTAAAAAATGGACCTTCAGACAGCTTGCTACATTCCTGTAATTCTAATTCTCTCTTGATTCCTCTTGACACACTCGTCAGCGATTCCGGTTTTTCATCAAAATCGTGAGAGCACTTTTGTTGAGTTTTTGCGCGTCTTTAATTGTAGCGTGCACGTGATTAAATTTATTTAATAATCTCTCACGGAACCGCCTTTATTATTCGGCAGTTAAAAACAGAAAATTTCCAAATGAAACTTTTCTTTGCTTCAACGATTTAACGTCAATTGTTCTCGCATACAACTTGAGCAGTTTGTAGACATTTCATGGACAGATGAATGTCAAAGAATTATCATAAATTCATAGATATGGTATATATGAGCAGTTACAAGAGGTTTGAAAAGTGTTATTGCGTTTCAAAGTAATTTCAAAACCGCCTAATATTGATTGGTATATTTGGATCTATGATCTTATACGTTCTTGCCTAATGTTTACTGTTTACCTCAGTGTCTCGATAACCGGCATGCATTCAACAAGTATTGCAGTTTCACGTGGAATTTATTAATGTTCATCGCAAAGCTAGTGAGTAGTTTTGTTACCAGCATTTTTCCTTTTGTCTGTTACGTATTCTTAAATTTCAAAATATTCTTAATTTGTTGAAGAAAATGTTCACAGACGCAATTCTAGTAATCCTTGATGATGATCTGAATGAAGATCGAAACGTCGAAATTACTTCAGTAATTTGCAAAATAATAATACGTAGACTGCGGATCTTTACGCATATACGGTATTAGAAAATATTCAAAAAAAATTGGGGTAGAAAATTCAATAGAATTTGGTACAATTTTTATGAATTGTGTATCTATAAATGCCATTACCGCTAAAAATAAGATTCTATTTGACTGCACTTTCTTAAACTTAGTTTGCAAAAATTAAAAATTGCATAAACATCCGCAGTCTGATGATAAGAATTTGTCAGAAAACAGGGTGGCTTCGGAGAAAGTTCGGTCAGTGTACTAACGAGAATCGCAACGAAAAGTCTAATTTGGTAGAATTTTTATGAATTGTGTATCTATAAAGGCCATTGCCGCTAAAAATAAGATTCTATTTGATTGCACTTTCTTCAAATTAGTTTGCAAAAATTATAAATTGCATAAACATCTGCAGTCTAATGATAAGAATTTGTCACAAAACAGGGTGGCTTCGGAGAAATTTCGGTCAGTGTACTAACGAGAATCGCAACGAAAAGTTCAATTTGGTACAATTTTTATAAATTTTGTATCTGTAAATGCCATTAGCGCTAAAAATAAGATTCTACTTGATTGCACTTTCTTAAACTTAGTTTGCAAAAATTAAAAATTGCATAAACATCCGCAGTGTAATGATAAGAATTTGTCAGAAAACAGGGTGGCTTCGTAGAAATTTCGATCAGTGTACTAACGAGAATCGCAACGAAAAGTCCAATTTGGTACAATTTTTATGAATTGTGTATCTATAAATGACATTGCCGCTAAAAATAAGATTCTATTTGATTGCACTTTCTTAAACTTAGTTTGCAAAAATTAAAAATTGCATAAACATCCGCAGTCTAATGATAAGAATTTGCCAGAAAACAGGGTGGCTTCGTGGAAATTTCGGCCAGTGTACTAACGACAACCGCAACGAAAAGTCCAATTTGGTACAATTTTTATAAATTATGTATCTATAAAGGCCATTGCCGCTAAAAATAAGATTTTATTTGATTGCACTTTCTTCAAATTAGTTTGCAAAAATTATAAATTGCATAAACATCTGCAGTCTAATGATAAGAATTTGCCAGAAAACAGGGTGGCTTCGTGGAAATTTCGGACAGCGTACTAACGAGAATCGCAATGAAAAGTCGCGTCATCCCGAAAACCGCAGCGGTAGCTGACGATTCCGGGACAGACGTAAAGGAATAAGGTAAAATCTTGTTTGGGTCAATCGTTGGATCACGCTAAATGGGAGCGTCGTGGATTAAGTGCTCGAAAAGTAAAGAGCTTTCGCTCGAGCCCTGGCGTCACGGGAGAACGGTACAGATCGCCGTGCCGTCTCTGAAAGAGAACGAGAAAGTTGTGTAATCCGGTTGCACATACCCTTCTGAAATCCTCGGAGGGGTTCGACAAAAGAGGTTTCCTTAAAAGGGGCCCGAGCGACTACCTGACCAACTTATCCTAATAATATAGAAAATATTACAGAAACTGGGTACCGTTGTTCCGGAAGAATTCAACTTTCTTCTTGCCATTTTCTTGAGCACTCAAATAAGGCCAATAAATGCACGAAGAAGCTACTAATGGATTTCATTCGTTATAATTAGATAAAGTATGTCTGCTTTTATATTAACACATTAGCTACCGGTGGTTATTCCAAAATTATTGAAAGTCTATGGCTCATGGCTGAGGATTTTTTAAAAAGAATCTTTCAATAGCAACAGCAATTTTAATCATAAACTAACAACTCAAACTCAATAACAAAATCCAATCATTTCCTTCCTGATTATTGTGTAAAAGAAGATTTTTAAGATTCCATTTGGTACAGCACAATTATTGAAAAGACTATTAATAGGCTACCGGTAAAGTGTTAACATCTTGTGTTATATATTTACTTCATACAGTTACTCGAATTAATATTCGGACGCTCTAAATAGACGATGACTTTTTTAATATTGTACTATACGATTTAAACTTTTTTGGGAAGCTAGAGCAATTAGTTTCCTACAGGATGTGAAAAGAAATTTTTTCAAAAATTGGAATTGATCGGAATTGTAGAAAAAAATACTAAAAGTTGCAATTTAGAACTATTTTATGTGGGCCTATATTGAAAATTTCAAAAGAATCGAGAAACATTCGTCCGCAGTCTATTATTTATAAATTTATTTTAAAAAATTTTAGTATTTTAGAAAACATATATTTTATTATAGAAAACATATTTTAGTATTTTCTCTGAATGTCTCCAAACTTCTTTTGTACACCAGCTAGCACACTAATCTACAAAACTGCATCAACCCTAATAATTTAACATTGTGTTGAATCGTGAAACATTCGTCTGCGGTCTAGTAATTATATATTTATTTAAAAAAAAATTTCGATATAGACCCACATGAAAATGTTGTAAAAAACATCTTTTAGTATTTTCTCTGCAATTTTTCCAAACTTCTTTTGTACACCAGCTAGCACACTAATCCACAAAACTGCATCAACCCTAATAATCTGACCTTGTATACCGAATCGTGAAACATTCGTCCGCAGTCTAGTAATTATATATTTATTAAAAAAAAAATTTCAATATAGACCTACATGAAAATGTTGTAAAAAACATCTTTTAGTATTTTCTCTGCAATTCTTGCAAACTTCTTTTGTACACCAGCTAGCACACTAATCCACGAAACTGCATCAACCCTAATAATCTGACCTTGTGTACCGAATAGTGAAGCATTTGTCACAGTTTGGAGACGTTATATCCGAACGGTTAAGAGTCACTTTTAGCTTTCGAGAAGAGGCAAAGCACAGAGCACGGTTTAACAACAAAGAAATGCGTGTCGAAAATTTTTCAGTGCCCCAGCTGTTTCGTAAAAATCGGCGACCGACACTTCAGGGTTGTTCCTTGTTAACGAGCAGCGCGAAGAGCCAAAGCCACCGAAGAGTGGCGGTGTGTGTGTTTGCGTGTGTTTGTGTGTGTATGAGTGGGGGTGAGGTCTATAGAGGGTGTCTGGTTGAATAGAGCTCGCAGCAGCTCGCAGTGCCCCACTCACAGATTACCCCACCACGAGAACCTCAGCTCTTGGAGAGCGTGGCTTGCTTAGCGCGTCGCTCTTTGCTTCCTATTCTGGATCCCGAAACTGGATCGCACGAGCACCAGCCTCAAGATCCTCGGCCTACTGGAAATCGCCACTTACCTCTCAGTTAATTATCACTTTAATTCTCAGTTGAATAGCCGGCTAAAATATTTTCACCACCTGGAACGTAGTTTTTAATCGTCTCGAATCTCGTCTGCTCACCCGCGTCCGAAATAAAACGAAGGCATTCGTGGAATTTGCAATCAGCGCCATTTCAAGGAAACGACGTCTCTAACATTGACGCGTACCACCTTGTTCGTCTTCGTTGCTAACCATTATGCAGGGTTTTTATGTACCCGTATTGTATATGTAAGAGTAGAGATGTTTAAAATAACTATTCATTATTCATGAGAATAACACGACTTCGATTAATATACAACAAGACACAATGCAACTGCTTCGCACGCCGAATAAACATATAATTCTGTTACCGTAATTCGTATTCGTATTCGTATTCGTATTCGTATTCGTAGTCGTATTCGTATTCGTATTCGTATTCGTATTCGTATTCGTATTCGTATTCGTACTCGTATCGTATAGTATCGTATAGTATCGTATCGTATCATATCGTATCGTATCGTATCGTATCGTATCGTATCGTATCGTATCGTATCGTATCGTATCAATGAGCTCTGTCGTGCGTTCGTTTTAACGTGAAACTGTCCCCGCGGCGCCTGACGCGTCCTTTTATATGTTCCGCGATAGAACTTTGTGAAAATTAATTAATCGTTTACGTTTGTTTTTGATATGTCGCGGCGTTCACACACCCACACAAATTTGTACGCAGGAGAGTTCTAGAACCTCGATCAGATGTTTTCCTTTATTGATTAGGTTTGAACTCTCCTTTTCTACGCCTGCATCCTACATATATGGTCAGAGTGCGCTCCATCTACCGCGGTTTTGATTCCACATTTCAATTTTTGTGAAAATTAACGAAATGAACGATATTTTAAATTTAATGGCTGAACTTCGGTAGAAAATTTGTTAATTTTTTATTTATATTTCACAAAATAATGGGAAAACGAAACAAAATCGATCGTCAATGTCTAATATATACAGGGTGGGGCGCCACGTTTTGCCATCTAGATTTACGTCATTATTATTACGCATAGCAAACAATGTTTCAGATGAAGTTGAATGGTTTTGAGAGGAGCACATTCTGATGATACATATTTTTTTGTAGGTGGACGTGTAAAGGACATATGGAGGCCATTAATGTTTTTTTAAATGGAATCATATATTTTTTATTGCATCAGCTGATGCTCCTTCATATTCTTTACAAAAAAGTATTAATCTATTTGTGTAAAAAAATCATTAGTTTAGGAGATATTTTAATAAATATTTACATTGAGAATTCTTGCTCTCCTACTACATTATCACATTGAATTCATATTATTGACCAGAGAGTCGAGATTTCCTAACAAATTATAATTAAAATATCTCCTAAACTAATGATTTTTTTACACAAATAGATTAATACTTTTTTGTAAAGAATATGAAGGAGCATCGGCTGATGCAATAAAAAATATGATTCCATTTAAAAAAACATTAATGGCCTTCATATGTCCTTTACACGTCCACCTACAAAAAAAAATTTACCATCAGAATGTGCCCCTCTCAAAACCATTCAACTTCATCTAAAACATTGTTTGCTATGCGTAATAATAATGACGTAAATCTAGATGGCAAAATGTGGCGCCCCACCCTGTATATTATAATGAAGATAACTGAAAATTTTGATGCAATTGCTAAGGTAGAACTCGATATATCTTGTCCACCGTTTTGAAAAACTCAGCTCTGAGAAAAACGCGTTTGCAGTTTAAGAATGTAATTTATCTATCAAAAAAAAATGTTCGATTTGTTCAAAATATTACCGTGTCCCGACCCCTTAATTGTCACTACGAAAATGCAGCAGAATGAAATGTTTTCGAAATGAAAAAATATAGAAATCCGCTACAATGACGGGTTCAGCGATTAGCATTTATGCGTTGAAGGGTTGTGTCGTTTACGATGTGAGAACCGAGGTGTATTTTCAGCTATACACTTTACAAGCTTCTTCCAGCGATCCCCGGAAAATTACTCAAAGCTTCCGTCGTGGAATAGACACCTGCTGCGTGTCAATTCGATTTCATGCTAACGAAGTAATGCCGTGAACTTGCATTAACGTTACTCGGAGTGAGATGAAGTCTTCCGACGTCGAACCGTGATGCTCGAGCATCCGCCGCCGCGCCGTCTCGGAGGTGTAAAATATGTAACGGCTGCGCGCTCCCGAGAAGAAAACAGATGGGCCACGCCAGAAACTGACTTAAGTAAATTAAAAAAGTGTTAAAGCTGGATTTATCTCTCTCCGTTTCATCCTTTACCCCGACGCTTCACATAAAGTCCAGTTTCGCCTTTACCGTGGCCAATCTTGGCCGTCCATTGCGCGAAACTGTTACAAGATCTTAACTTCATGTAATTTCTTTGGTCCTGTAAACAGCGAAGTTCGAACGTTAAGGCGGTGGACTCGTTTCCAGACTTGCAAGAGTGCAAGAAGGGGGTTTTCAGTAGTCGAAAGCACTAGGTAAAAGATCTATCTAGGCCGCGACTGTCCTCGAAAGTTCTATTTTTACGTTTGTAAGGCGTAATTTGCATTATTCACAGTCACAGCTTTATGAAAATAGCTACATGCGCAATTGTATGCTTCCGAATAATGCGAATTACGCCTCGTAAACGATAAAATAAGACTTTCGAAGGCGATAGCGGCCTAGATCGATCTTTCATCTAACGTTTTTAACTACTGATAAACCTCATTTTTGTATTATCGAGAAATGAGAACGCACATCGCGGACCATTGAAATCCTGGAAAAACTCCTGGAAAATCGGCGGTCAATTTTTATAAACATATAATTGATGATGTTTAGGACCACTGCTGTATTTAACCATTTTTTAAAGTACTTCTTGATCACACTTTGATCTTACTATTGTTTCTACTATCCTTACTATTATTGTTTCGAATAATGATTTTAATACTTTAGGTCTAAATAGACCCGGGATCCGCCGTTGGAGGGTCAATCCTCAACGTATTTGTTAAAACATATTTTTGAAAGTACTTCTTGTTGACGCTTGAATCTTTCTATTGTTTCTACCACCCTTCTTATTAGTATTTCTATTATAATGTGATCGAATGATGGTTTTAATACTCTGGGTCCAAATTGACCCGGTCTCCGGAGGATTAATCCTTAACGAATCTCTGTAACATTCTGGTAGGTTCATTTCGGAAGAAATATAAAGTTTTAGCCTTTTCCACCCTTAATTAAGTTTAACAACGACACTTAAGGGTTAATAACAAGGTAAACAACAACTTTACCGAAAATAATGACTCCGTTATATGATGATTATAAAAAAATTCGAGTAGCATTAGAAGTGCTAAAATGCTGTTCCATTTTCTGCTAAAAAATTTGATTGTTCAGAAAAATTTCCTCAATGCTTTGGAGTAGTTGCGAACACTTTCCCTAATTGGTGCTAATTCTTCTCATTCTGTTGTTCAGATTATTTTATTTATGATAGCATTGTATCTTGACCGTTTAATAACATGTTATTACACAACTGTCATACTTTAAAAAACACGAAAGCATTATTGCGTTAAGTAAGAATAGCTCCTTGATGTACTTCCATGATTTTAAAGGATTGTGTATCTTCCTCAACGATTAAATCATTTCAGTAATCTCTTAATACTTTAATACCAATCCTCTTTTAGATCTCAATCCATTCATTATCTTACAGAGTGAACATTTTAGAAGAGAAGCTGCGCTAAAGTAGTTATTAACAGAGCTCCAGATATATCATTTTTCAGTTCCAATATAAAATATTTCGTTCTAAGAAAATTTCCAATTGGCACTACTAAAAGTAAGTAGCTTTCTAGAAAATTTTTAATAAATGTATGTGTTTAATTTTAAACAATTATTAATTAATAGTTTTGCCCAGACTAGAGTTCAATGAACAATTGTAAATACGATTACTTGTTACAATACCGTAGTAATAATAATATAATCGAAATAACAACGAGTTTTTCGAAAATGCCTTAGGGAGTCAACAAGTAGACATTTTTCATTTCGTTTCAGCATTGTTAGAATTCCTTCCTATTTTTGGAGTAGTTGTACGGTACTTCTACATAACCTGTTCACATATTTATGGTGACTACATAAACGGTATACAGGATGTTCCAAATAAAATGTTACAAAAAGTTTCTTCAGAATCCAATTCATTTTCTCCTGAAATTAAATGGTCCAGGAGGTTACTTTTGTACTGTGCAGTAAATTCTTTCGGGAGCGATTATTCGGGGATATAAAATATCTCTTTTAAACTAAAAGAGTATGTACATTAAAAAATAATGGTTCAAATAAATGTTATTCAATTCGATGAAAGTTATCGCAAGAATAAAAAATTAATACTCTGCGCCATTTAAAAAACAATGTTGGGAACCTGCTTTTTCTCCTAACAGTTACTCCGAAAATTGTGTACTATAAGGTTAGCTCCCTTGGACCATTTAATTAAAGGAAACGGGAGTTGATATCTTCATTAGACTCTGAGAAAACAGCTCGTAACACTTTATTTGGCACGCCCTGTACATCGGTGGTCCCTTTTAATTCCATGACCACGGTTTCCCGGTCTAGCGCTCGCACTCTCTTATGGTAAATTTCGGACATGGACCATTCTGTAAATGTTTTTTATACGGAACGAGCACCTCATTAACCGGGCGGAATTCGGAATTCTGCCAACAGTCTGCAGTCCTCTGCCTGCCATAAAGAGTCTGCCTGTTTGCTATCAGCTACGCCTGGGAGACCCATGCAAAATTAGTGTTTCGTGTACCACGCGCTGCATTCGCTCGAAATACTCACTGAATTGAAAAATATTTAAAATATTCCGAAATATTATACGATAATCCGCAAATAAAACCATTTTAATTTTATAAAAATATTCTATCATCGTGAGCAGCGAGCATTTAAGAAATTAAATATAAAATGGTACCTTAGTGTTAACTTCTTATTTCTAATTCCTGAAGTTAGAAACGTAACATTTAATTATGCACGTAACACGAAATTAGATATTATCTGCTTTTCCTGTTATTGTCTACAGAAAATATTCTTATTGTTAGTATTATTAAATACTCACAGAATTGAAAAAATATTAAAAATATTGCGAAATATTATACGATAATCCGCAGATAAAACCATTTTAATTTTATAAAAATATTCTATCATCGCGAGCAGCGAGCTTGGAAAGAAATTAAATATAAAATGGTACCTTAGTGTTAACTTGTTATGTCTAATTCCTGAAGTTAGAAACGTAACATTTAAGTATGCACGTAACCCGAGATTAGATATTATTTGCTTTTCCTGTTATTGTCTACAGAAAATATTCTTTTTGTTAGTAATATTAAATACTTACTGAATTGAAAAATATTAAAAATATTGCGAAATATTATACGATAATCCGCAAATAAAACCATTTTAATTTTATAAAAATATTCTCTCATCGTGAGCAGCGAGCTTGGAAAGAAATTAAATATAAAATGGTACCTTAGTGTTAATTTCTTATGTCTAATTTCTGAAGTTAGAAACGTAACATTTAATTATGCACGTAACTCGAGATTAGATTTGTTTTTCCTGTTATTATCTCCAGAAAATATTCTTATTGTTAGTATTATAAAAAGTATCTGGTCTTAACATAGTATATTTCAAGGAAGCTACGTTTCTAATTCGTTTCTTTTCGTCAATTTGATTTGATTTGAATTTTATGCTGAGTGCTTATTCTATAATTTCATTTACTTCATTTCTCGCCTCAATTTTATTTTAATAATCTGAAATATTCTTTGACCTAAAACGTAAGCGTTTCTGTCGAGGTGATGAAATAAATTAAGGTGGGCACAAGTTGTAAATAATGTAGTAAAATACATTTCTAATAAAGTTGAACAAATTAACAGTTTCAACTTGTTTTAATCCTGTCTCTGATAGTATCCATTGCTATCATTCCGTATTTATTTTGACAGGTATTAATGTCAATATCGGGTACTTTACTTTCCAGTACGCTTCGACTCTGACATATTTGATTGCGAGTTACGTGGAAATCATGAAAACGAATTGGATCATTTCCATAGCCAGCGATCAGGAGTTGAAAATTATGAATGTAATTTCAGAAATTGGCAAAAAGGGGGACGTTTCGATATCGAAGGAAAAAGCATGCCTCCGCAGCTGTATATCGATTAACCCTTTGTCGAAGATTAATGAACGAGCTTAATTCCTTAACACGTTCAAGTTGTTTCCCACGGCCGCTTGTTTGTTCGCGGTAATATAATCGGGGATCAGCCCATAGAAGCATCGGCCTTTGAACGAAACCATAGGGAAACTATTCCGAACAGAGAAGGTAGAAAGCTGTCACGAAGAAGCCACGCGTACCCATTAAACGTTTCCTATGAACTGTTAAATGGTCGGTCGGGTTACAAATTGCAATTCATGATCGTGCATGCGTGATTAACGCAGGGATGAAATTTCCCTTAATAGTTTCAAGGATCCCTCGTGGATGCCATTCCTCCTGCGCGAGAATTATGAACTCTCTATACGGGATCAGCCGTACTACTCAGTTCCTAATTTAAAATTTGCATGGTAAGTCGGTATCGTATCGCCTATTCGGCGATATATTTTCACCCCCAGTTTGATTAAAAACTTCAACACCCAATTTGTTTGAGCGATGAAAAATTTTAAGCTCCACTTTGATTAAACACATCCAACTCGATGATAAATTTTAACCTTCAGTTTGATGAAGAGTTTTAACCTCCAGTTTGATTAAATAGATCTACACCTAAATTGATGACAAATTTTAACCTCCAGTGTGATGAACAATTTTAAGCTTCATTTTGATTAAAAATATCCAACTTCATGACGAATTTTAACCTTCAGTGTGATGAACAATTTAAAACTTCATTTTGATTAAAAACATCCAACCTGATGACAAATTTTAACCTGCAGTGTGATGAAGAATTTTAACCTCCAGTTTATTTAAGAAGATCTACACCTAAATTGATGACAAATTCTAACCTCCAGTGTGATGAACAATTTTAAGCTCCATTTTGATTAAAAAATTCTACACCTACCTTGATGACAAATTTTAAACTTCAATGCGATGAAGAATTTTAACTTCCAGTTTGATTAAAAAGATCTACACCTAAATTGATGATAAATTTTAACCTACAGTGTGATGAACAATTTTAAGCTCCAGTTTGATTAAAAACATCAAACTTGATGACAAATTTTCACCTTCATAGTGATGAAGAATTTTAACCTCCAGTTTATCTAAAAAGATCTACACCTAAATTGATGATAAAATCTAACCTCCAGTGTGATGAACAATTTTAAGCTCCATTTGATTAAAACATTCTACACCTACCTTAATGACAAATTTTAACCTTCAGTGTGATGAAAAATGTTTACCTCCACTTTGATTAAAAACATCCAGCTTGATGGCAAATTTTAACCTTCAGTGCGATGAAGAATTTTTACCTCCAGTTTGATTAAAAATTTACCCTACTGATTAAAAATATTGAATCCCAAATCGGCGAAATATTTTTACCCCTCCAGTTTGATTAAAAAGTTCAACACTCAACTTGATGGAAAATTTTAACCTTCAGTGCGATGAAGAATTTTAACCTCCGGTTTGATTAAAAACTTCAACCCACAATTCGGTAGAAAATTTGAACCTACAGCATGATTAAAAATTTTAATCACTGATTTGATTAAAAATACAAAAAAAATCTTCACTTTATTCGGAAATGAATTTTATATGGAATGTAACTCTATGTGTAGAGTTCTCCTAGCACGTGGCACCTAATGTTATTTTATTCTCAATAAATTTTGATATAATGTGTTATGAAACATTATATCTTAACATTTTTCTTTATTACTGTTTAAACATTTTTGATATTTATTGACTTTACGATACTCTAGGAACACATAATTGCCAATAAGCTTGATGTTGATAATGTTTTATATTATAATGGATGCTGACCAAAATGAACATTAATTTCAACAAGAAACTTTACCACAATCCTCTACACTCATCTCTGATGACATTAACTACAGTCAATTAACGTTCCCAAAATTTTCGTACAGCATACACCATTAGTTTATTCCCATAAATCAGAAAGTGTCCAAGTGCAGCGTGCTTAGGATATATTGAACCGATATAATAGCATCTAACAGTGGTCGTAGTGAGGAAAAGCAATTTACGAAATGAAAAGCTGCTATTAGATTCAAGATATTTATGCAAATAAGCAAGTTTGCAGACTAACAATAAAAGAACTTAATCATACCAAATATTTTCTTAGGTACATGAGATATAAAATCAAAAATAAATAATAAACCTTCCTTCCTGTTAACAAAGACAAAGTAGACAAATATATTTGACAGCATATCACATAATTTCTTACATGCAATTAAAAAATATCTTTTGCATCAAACGTTGTTTTAGTTAATGCCATACATAAAATACAGAATTACACAGATGATATTGTGCAATCCTTTTTTTAAATAAATTAAACAAGACAAACAACCCAGATATTTTGCCAGCTATATTACATAATTTCTTGAATGCAATTAAAAAATATCTTTTGTATCGAACGTTGTTTTAGGTAAATGCCATACATAAAATACAAGATTACAAAGATGATATTGTGCAATCCTGTTTTAAATAAATTAAACAAGTCAAAACAATTTTGTCAGCTAAATTACATAATTTCTTGAATGCAATTAAAAAATCTCTTTTGCATCAAACATTGTTTTAGGTAATGCCATACATAAAATACAAAATTTCAAGACAATATTGTGCAATCCTTTTTTTAAATAAATTAAACAAGACAAAGATCCCAGATATTTTGCCAGCTAAATCACATCATTTCTTACATGCAATTAAAAAATATCTTTTGCATCAAACGTTGTTTTAGTTAATGCCATACATAAAATACAAAATTACACACATGATATTGTGCAATCCTTTTTTAAATAAATTAAACAAGACAAAGATCCCAGATATTTTGCCAGCTAAATTACATAATTTCTTGAATCCAATTAAAAAATATTTTTTTCATCAAACGTTGTTTTAGTTAAATGCCATACATAAAATACAAAAATACACACATGATATTGTGCAATCCTTTTTTAAATAAATTAAACAAGACAAACAACCCAGAAATTTTGCCAGCTAAATCACATCATTTCTTACATGCAATTAAAAAATATCTTTTGCATCAAACGTTGTTTTAGTTAATGCCATACATAAAATACAAAATTACACAGATGATATTGTGCAATCCTTTTTTAAATAAATTAAACAAGACAAACAACCCAGATATTTTGCCAGCTAAATTACATAATTTCTTGAAAACAATTAAAAAATCTCTTTTGCATCAAACATTGTTTTAGGTAATGCCATACATAAAATACAAAATTCCAAGACAATATTGTGGAATTCTTTTTTAAAATAAATTAAACAAGTCAAAGATCCCAGATATTTTGCCAGCTAAATTACATAATTTCTTGAATGCAATTAAAAAATATCTTTTACATCGAACGTTGTTTTAGGTAAATGCCATACATAAAATACAAAATTCCAAGACAATATTGTGCAATTCTTTTTTAAAATAAATTAAACAAGTCAAAAACCCAGAAATTTTGACAGCTAAATTACATGATTTCTTCAATGCAATTAAAAAAGATGTTATCTCTTGTATGAAAAATTTCAGCAGACGACGAACAATACGAAAATCTTTGGAACCTTTATCCGTGTTTTAGCCTAATCGATATTCGCGGATTTTCGGAGGAAATTTCGAAAACCGAAACTCATTTCCACGATCGATCCGCGACGATTAATTGCAGCAGCAACGGTGTTCCTGAATACTCCGACACCGAATTGTCGAGCGTGTTCTCGGGAAATGTCATTAAAGTGCAATTGAAAAAGTTGAAAGATTCCAGCGGCGGTATTGTTATTTTCATTGGCGTTTCCCGTAAATCCCGTACGCCGTAGCTTTCGAAAAATAGGCAAACTTGATGGGCAGGAACATTTTCCGTCGGATGTTTTCATATTCGGCTCGGCGTTGCTATAACGTCGGAACTAATTTAACTGTCATCTAGCGCTAGACGCTATTATATTCCGTCCGTACGTGTTCTCGGTATTGAAAACGCGTGAACGTCGAACGTGTGGGTGCTCGTACAATTTTCTTCATGTAATTCGTGGTAGAAATGGTTCCGCGTTTGATAAAATTGATATCCCGAGAATGTGTTACTCGATGTAAACAATACAAGAAAAATACAATTCGATACACTGAAATTGCATATTCTTTGCAATTGGTTTACATTTCGTACAGGAATCGACTTTTCGAAGGAAATATTTAAAATTTAAAACGTTCATACTTTTAAGAATTTTCATTAAAATCCTGCTGCTTGCAGTTGATGTAAAAATGATTCAGTTTGCAAAGAGATTCTGTTGTTGTTTGTGAAGAAAATTAGAAAATAGCATTTCTAAATTCTTTAAATTCCTTTCTGTTGTTTTAAATTGTGCCAGCTCGTTTTTTTTTTCATCAATACATAAAATCCACAGTCTAATCATTTGTGTCTTCGTGCAAAATAAGAATTTGAATTGTAACTGTTAGAAGCCAAAATGAAATAAGTAGATATATCTTTTGAGTGTTTTAAGCAGTCGAAAATAATATAACAGTGTTCTTAAAGTTTTCGCAGTTTTCTAATTCGCGTATTAATTTTTCTTATGAATGCACAATCCCAGATTCGAGCCTGGAGCAAATCACGTCCGAACATAAACCCAAGAAAACATTTGCGTCTTGGTATATATTCTATAAATCCGAAATTCCTAATAAAACTGCAATATTAAAATATTGAAATATTTTCGTAGAATATTATTCGCCTTGGAGGCTATTAAATTTCTAAGGTGTCGCGGGTTCTGTGCGTTGTATAGCAGCTCGAGATATAGGGAAAAATGCATATATAAGTAGTTCGCAGGCAGATGTATTCTCATTTGCACACGGCTATATAGTACATAGACTTGCAGGTATCATTTGACTGGTCTCGCTGCTCTTTCCTTAGAACGCTTTTTGGTCTTTCATCTCACGGTACATTCGCCTTGCTTTTCACACTACTCTTCGCCAGCTAATCTCACTTTTCTCTCATTACCACGTTATCCCTGCGTCGCTTTTCTCTCGGCATTTCGTTCTCCCAGACATTTTGTAGTCATTATTCACTAATTTCGCTTCTGCTTTGCACTACGTTTTGCGCAGCCCGTTTACTGCGACCTGGCTACCACTCCACTAATAAAACTTTGTTTGAAGAACACGTCGCTCGGTTTATGTTACACTTGGCGGAGGACAATATCCGATTTTTCATTTTAATTTAACACGTGATTCGCTTCGGTGTCAAATATGACTGCAGAAGATCACGGTGGCGCTGCAGATTCTTATGCAAATCAAATCAAATGAAATTCTGATAATTTGTGGATTCTTTGAATATTTTTAAAGGTATTCATTCACTTATTTTTGTCGTAAATTCATTAAATATGCTGTTTAATTGCTTTATTTTTCGAATAAAGCATTCCATTCTTAAATGCTCTATAAAAATGAAAAATTGTTCTTCGAAATGTTGTTTAACTTTTATAACGTTTCCTTCTATTTCTCCGTTCGTGAATACATATACATATCTATGCACAAGAAAATTAAAGTAATAATCATTCTGTGGGAATTCATTCACTTATTTTTGTCGTAAATTCATTCAATCCGCTGTTTAATTCCTCTATTTCTCGAATAAAGCATACAATTCTTAAATAAATGTTGTATAAAAATAAAAAATCGTTATTCAAAATGTTTAACATGATAGTAATAATCAGTTTGTAGGTATGTATCAATTCATTTATTAATGTCGTAAATTCATTAAATCTGCGGTTTAATTGCTTTATTTTTTGAATAAAGCATTCCATTCTTAAATGCTGTATCAAAATGAAAAATCCTTCTTCGAAATATTGTTTAACTTTTAGAACATTTCCTTCTATATCTTCGTTCATGAATATACATATCTATGCACAAGATAATGAAAGTAATAATTATTTATATTATTTGAAATTATTTATGTGTAATTTACATTTATTTTTTTCTAAATTGTAACTGAAAAAGAAAAATAATGCAGTACAGAACACATTGAATTAAGAAAATTCGATAGTTAGAAACTTTATTTTAAAATCGATGCAGTGTTGACACTTTAAATAAAATAAGTAAATGAAATGAAATTCTTGCGATTGTATTTATTATTTTAAATTATAACTGAAAAAGAAATATAATCCAGTACAAAACACATTGAATTAACAAAATTCGATAGTTAGAAACTTTATGTTAAAATCGATGCAGTGCTAACACTTTCAATAAAATAAATAATTGAAATGAAATTCTTGCGATAGTATTTATTATTTTAAATTATAACTGTAAAAGAAAAATAATCCATTACAAAACACATTAAATTGACAAAATTCGATAGTTAGAAACTTGATGTTAAAATCGTTGCGGTTGACACTTTAAATAAAATAAATAAATGAAATGAAATTCTTGCGATTATATTTATTGTTTTAAATTGTAACTAACATAGAAAAATAATCCATTACAAAACACATTGAATTGACAAAATTCGATAGTTAGAAACTTGATGTTAAAATCGATGCGGTTGACACTTTAAATGAAATAAATAAATGAAATGAAATTCTTGCGATCTATTCGCACATCACAAAAAGATTGGAAAGCATGGCAACAAAAGCTTGAATCGAGACTGCACTCTTTCGTCGAATGTTTGTTTAAGGAGTTTCCTGAATTTTTAAAAGAAAAACGTACAGCAAGCCCATAAATCGGACGGTGGTAACTTGATTACCAGTGATATAGTTGAATTCTAATACTGTTTGCACTGACCACGTCTGGAAGCGAAGATAACGCCCGGAAATTACACTCGTGGGTTCGTTTCCCGTGATACGTCCCGTAGGAATAATTCTCTTCCACACATAACCCCCATTTGCACAATCTGTACGAAACACAAAGCCCAAGGGCCCGCAACTTCTGTTTACGCATGAAAAATATATATTCTTGTGCAGAGCCCCTATATATTTTTTCGCAGGCACTCCTGAAGAACGAAGGGATGTGACGGCCCTGCTATTAATTGCACTACAGTCGCAACACGTTTGTCAAACACGTTTGTCATAAATTCTTGTAATCTTTGTCGAGTTTACATAACTGCCGACAACGTATTCTTTCTCTGAGCTGGTTTCACATTTTGCTTTGACATTTCAGCTCTTCTGCATTTTATAAAAACAATTTTTAAAAGTTATTTTAATGCCACGAAATAACGTCATATAATTCTGGAATGTTTTAGGGGGTTAATCAACGGACCAATAAAAATATTAGAAAAAGAATAAGATTAATAGTGAACAACTGTTTTAAGGAATACTAGTATTGGACTAAGAATAATATTCATAATAGACGACTGGATGAAAGAATAATAATAATAATTTTAATAATGAACGGCTGTATTAAAGAATAATAATCATAATAGTAGAAGAATAATAAAAATATTAATAATCAAATACTGCTATACGGAATAATAATATTAATAATGTACTAAGACTAATATTAATAAAGTAGAGGACTCTATTTAATTTTTATTAATTTTACAGTTTACTAAAATTTCTAATATTATATAAGGAATAATAATATTAATAATGTACTAACAGTAATATTAATAGAGTAGAGGACTCTATTCCATTTTTATTAATTTCACAGTTTACTAACATTCCTAATATTATAGTCGTTCACCTGAATTAATCCAGGTCATTGTAAAAAATAATTAATAATTATTATAGATTGATGGAATGGTAAGATTGGTAAGAAATGGAATGTATAAATATGAGTATTTCAATACGAGTTCGTTTCCGCATGAAGCTCATGAATAAAAAACACGATGTATGACGTTATTTAAAAGCAAAAAATGACTGAACTCTTTTACGGGAAAAAGATACTTTCGGTTTTTTGTTACGTCGATAAATCTTCTGCTTGATACCAGTGAACATTCGTTGTTTTTTTTCTGTTGAACCATCAAAACCGGCTCAAATATCGTGACGACCGATTCACGATGACAGATCGGTTGGCTGTAGGAAATGTATCGATTCATGAGCTCCGGTGCAGAGTATAGTAACCGTCGTTAAAAGAGAAACTGCTCTCGTTGAATAAAAAGGATCACGGTTGTCACGAGAGAGAAAAAAAATCTCCTAGCAACCGCTAATACATCCTATCATGCTAGTCGTTTTTGACGTAGCCGATTGTGTATGGACCCTTTCGAACCTTCATCAATTATCGTCGACAAATTTTCAATTATTCTGCTCGGAGTCGCGTCAATATTATTCTGAATTGAAATAAAATTTCGTAAAACCTTCCATTTTTTGCATTAAAACAATAATATGAAGTACTTATGACTAGACTGCAGATGTTTATGCAATGTTCAAGTTTTGTGAACAAATTTTAAGAAAGTGGGACCAAATAAAATCCTACTTACAATAGTAAATATAAGATTATTCTATTATTATCTTGGAAAATAGGCAAAAGAAGTAAACACTTGTGCGTTGTTCTGAAATAGAGATTTTAATTTGGTTAATATAAATAGTATTTACATTATATACACAAACGTTTACCTGAAATAGAGAAACGACATTTAAAGTTCATTCTTCAAGTATCAATTCCCTTTTACAATCCTTTCTGTAGTAATCACTTTAGTTAAAAATTTGACTGAGTTTTCACACACCTTTTCATCTGTCATTCCGCCACGTCTCTCCTTTCTTATCTCTATCTCTCTATCTACCGTCTGGGACGGTCCCTGCTATACCGGCACTTGGAGGTGTGACGTCAAGTTAAAGAAATTCATTTTCGTTACATAAATATAACTGAAATATATAAATATAATTGAAAGAGGTTTTTCTCTGAAATTTTCACAGAATATTATTGAAATATGATACTTTCCAATATAGAATTCTTTAATAAATATAATTGAAATATATAAATATAATTGAAAGAGGTTTTTCTCTGAAATTTTCAGAGAATATTATTGAAATATGATACTTTCCAATATAGAATTCCTTAATAAATATAACTGAAATATATAAATATAATTGAAAGAGGTTTTTCTCTGAAATTTTCAGACAATATTATTGAAATATGATACTTTCCAATATAGAATTCTTTAATAAATATAACTGAAATATATAAATATAATTGAAAGAGGTTTTTCTCTGAAATTTTCAGAGAATATTATTGAAATATGATACTTTCCAATATAGAATTCTTTAATAAATATAATTGAAATATATAAATATAATTGAAAGAGGTTTTCCTCTGAAATTTTCAGAGAATATTATTGAAATATGATACTTTCCAATATAGAATTCCTTAATAAATATAACTGAAATATATTTGAATATAATTGAAAGAGATTTTTCTCTGAAATTTTCAGAGAATATTATTGAAATATGATACTTTCCAATATAGAATACTTTCTAAACAGTCGATTTTTCCGACTCGAGATAGTATAATGTCCCCTGAAGTTAACTTCCATGATCTGAGAGAAACTTTTGAAATCCCGAGCCAAAGAAGAACCACGCAGTTTAAGCGGCTAATGGCGTCGTGCTTCCGGTCTAAATATCATTGATAACGGGGGTGGAGCAATGGAACCCGATTTAGTCCCGAATGAAGCCTGCAGAGCATTGGCACAGAGCACGGGAATATAGTACTGTGTCTATTAATGAGGAATCAACGGTGATAGAGTGAGGGTAGCTTAAGCTCCAGAGCTTAGATTGGACAGCAATGATTTAATTCAAGAAATATTACGTGTCTAGGATTGCGAGTGTATCGGTGCCATTCTGTTGCTACCGATGAACGGGTAGAATACGATTGTCTAATTTTAGCTGGCGAGCGAATCATTTAACGTGGATAAATAAACAAATCAATGTCGTTTCCGCTGACAGTCGTAGACAGGCGATGGACAAACGTGATTTTCTCTCGGACAAAACTTTCTTGAGATTATAATGGAAGAACTATCATAGTTATTATAACTTGCAGTAGTTGTTAAAACTACAACGATACAAATATTATCATATACTGTAACTTGCAATAAACTTTTTATTTTTGGAGCAGCAAAATTACTCTTTTTATTTTCACTACTGATATTTCTATATAGCAACAGGAATGGTAATAAGACTGGAGAGATCTATGTAAAATAAATAGTTCGTGCCTCAATTTTATTGAAAATAATATATTAATACTCTTAAAGTCTCTTAATCTTTCTGCAGTTTCTAATTGCACCAACTCATTCTTATCATAAATGCATAAAATCCGGAGTCCAGTAATAACATCGAATTTACCACGTAGATAAAACTGATCTCAGATATTTTATTTTCTAAGTTCTGGGATTAAGTAGAATATATTATGGATATAATATTTTATGGGAATATATTAAATGGATTTTTTATGTTTTCTGATTTCATAGAATTAGAAACCATCCATTTTTTCGTGCTCGCTAGTTTGGATGCAGTGAATAGCATTTATGACAAATATCGTAATATTCCCTCTTAGTATTAATGCAACGAGAAATGAGAGAATATTGGTAAACCTAATACCTTTATGGTAGCTTAGCATAGATATCGTATATGGCATCCGTACGCCCATTTACGACTAATAACCCGATTACGCAATGCCATGTCATTTGCGCATCATGCATTCTACTTCAATATTTAATTTTCAGTTTTTAACCCCTTGCCTTACAATATCGTGTCTGACTTAGGATGAAGAATCTGAACAGATTAAAAAAAGAAATGTATGTCAATAATTTCCTATGACCGAAATAAAATTCTATTTCGATTTTACTAATCTACAGCTATTGGAGAACGTATAGTTATACAATAGATATGAGTTTTTTCCTATTATAGGAAATTATGATCTACAAAAAGGTTCTAATTACTGAAACCGTAAAATAAATCGTAGGGCAAGGGGTTAACTTCGTGCATAATGCTATGATTGATTAATTACCATTTTGACAGATTATTTCGGTTTCATCTAGTAAATTTCATCATAAATGCGTAAAATATCTCCATCAACAAAAATCACAATTTCAATGTACAGTGATGTAATTATTTAAAAATTCATTTACTCCTCTGTTATCTCACGGGACCTTTAATTTTGTGAAAATTACAATTTTGTACAATTTCACGGTAATACAGCTAAAAGTTTAGAGCGAGAAGATGTGAGAACACTTTTTAGCCAATCCAATAGTTTACACTTACCAATTCAATGAAACGCAACATCGGATGAGATGAAAGATCTATAGAACGACCGTTGGAAGCCGAAAGAGGAGCTACTAATTACTGCCTCTCCAACTCCGAAAAAAGAGACACGAACCGAATGAACTGATTAGAACGCAACGGTGCAATTTATTGGACTTCTCACGCCTTTGACCGCGGTTTTATATCCTCCTCTTTTTTACTGGATCTATAGCTAATCGTTTGCACATTTTATAAGTAGCTAGTTGCAGTGCAAAAAACACTGTAAACATTTTTGCATCCACCACAATTTTTCATATTTCATACCTTTAAAACTTTATATTTATAAAATTATTGCTGCATGATGCTGTCCTTGAATTACATTTCTTACGTAAAACTATTACATCAATTTCCAACGAACACGTTCCATGAATTCTAAATGCTTCTCGATTTCAATATTTCTGCGCGCACAAACGAAGCTGTTCTTCCTTATTTTGATCATATTTTCCAAGATTCGTTTTAAACATTAAACATTGCATACCAGCGGTTATTTCAGGGTTTTAAAAAATTCATAATGCATAGTTAGGGATCTCCAAATCAACTTCCAAACAACAGTGGCAATTGAAATTGTAAACCACCAACTCATTCTCAGCAACATAATCTGACAATTTAATGTAATTCAATAAAAAAAAATTATTCTAGCCCCTTTTTAATGTAACACAATCACGAAAGATCCTAATAACAAGGTTCCAATAAATAAAGCGTTAATTAACGGTAAATAGCATATTTGGTAATGCTAAATTTCATTTAACTCTTAGCACTTCGAATTATTTTTCAAATTTGTTGCCAACAAACTTATCTTAAACAATTTTGTTTACCGATTATATTAAATGTAGCTTTCAAACTTTGTTGTAATTTATATTTGTCGAACTTATATTTGTTTTTAACTAAAAACTATAAATAAATAAGAACCCGTTTTAGTTACATTTTTCTTTCTCTGATGTCGAGTGTGACTCGACGAAGGAGTGCAAAGGGTTAATTCATATGTCAAAAGGTTAATTGGCATTTGAGTCATACAAATATGTACTGAAACCATTCTAACAATTGCAATGGAGGTTATAGAAAATTTTGAGTATTGACATAAGCAGCATTGTCTTCAAAACCACGTTCTCATGCTACGACCGATAGTTAACGAAGAGCACGGAACTACCCCTGTCGAAATACGAGGTGTGATAAAAAAAGTAAGGTGACTTTTTATTTTTATCAAAAAATGTTTATTTATTCATCAATATTTATGTTGTCCCCTTCAAAGTAATCCCTCTCAGATATAATACACTTGTGCCAGCGCTTTTTCCAATCCTCGAAGCACTTCCGATAAACACTTTTTGGTATAGCTTTGAGCTCTTCCAGCGATGCAGTCTTTATCTCCTCGATCGTAGCAAATCTCCGTCCTTTCATGGGTCTCTTCAGTTTTGGGAACAGGAAAAAGTCGCAGGGGGCCAAATCCGGTGAATATGGTGGCTGAGGCATGATCGTGGTGTTGTTTCTGGCCAAAAAATTACTCGCAAGCAACGACGCGTGAGCAGGTGCATTATCGTGATCAAAATCCATGAATTGTGTTTCCAAAATTCCGTTAAAATTGCTTGGCACGAATCAAACGAGATGCCGACATCATCGGCAACTTCTCTAATGGTAATTCGACGATTCCCCAACGCTATTTTCTTCGTTTCTTCAACGTTTTCATCGGTTGTTGACGTGCTGGGGCGTCCAGGGTGAGCTTCGTCGTTAACATCTTCTCGGCCTTCTTGGAAGAGCTTGTACCAATTATAAACATTTTTTTTACTCAGAGTACACTCACCGGATGCCACTATCAACGTTTCAAGTGTTTTGGAGCACTTAATTCCATTTTTCACACAAAATTTGATGCAAATTCTTTGATCCATTTTTTCGACAGCAGAAAATCGCCGAACACGCAAAACACTTCTAACCTTTATGCTTCTCACAAACAAACAAAAAATGCTGTATAGCTGAAACCGTGAACATATGTTCGGGACGAGTGTACCAGTATAAGAAAAAAAAGAAAACGAAAATCGACTGTGGGTATCCCGCGAAATTCAAAAAGTCACCTTACTTTTTGATCACACCTCGTAATGGTTCCATGGTGTGAAAGTACACACTATAGCAGTGCTTGTATTTAGTATGAAAGTCCGCCGATGTCGAGAGTAGACTATGCGTGGCCGTTGCATCCCGGCGAACCATGTTACGTGATTGAAGGCATGTATAATATGTGTACACTATCGGCTTTGTATATACTGCATGCACCATCTACGCTATTAATAGAAATTTAATTATTTCCACAGCCATTCAGTTTTACCGTGCCAACATGCTCTTCGTTCAACATCGCGCCAACTTCGAGCGATCTAGAATCTTGTTTCGGTAGCAGCGACCGTTTAAATCGAAACGGAATGTGCATTATTAAATTTTTTTCTGCAAGCGAAGTAACTGCAATTTCATCTTCCTTTGAGGTCGATGCAAAATAAAAATTGCCTGCCTCGATCGCAATAAGTTCGAGCGAGAAATTGATTTCTCCTCCCAACAGGCTCAGAAGGTTGAAAATAATCGTTTTAAAATCTTCTAATACTTTCGCCGAAGTAAAATAGAAACTGATTTATTTTAAATTCTTCTAATTCTTTTACTGTTTTATATTAATCCTGTTCATGTTTTCCGTAAATGCATAAGTCAGTTTTGTTCATTGTTTGAATATGAGTTCTTCTACATGTTCTCTAAGACTGATCTTTTAGAATCTTTTATATTGTTATGCATTCCAAATAATTTTTATAATTCCTCGTGATTCATTCTCGAATATTTGAGTTCCTCTTCGCACGTTTTTATAGATTGATATTTTGAACGAAATGTCTTGTAGAAATTCGTGAAATTGACAAAAGCATAAGATTTTGAACGGAGTGATCTATTACAGACGAAACTCAGGATACATTTTTCTCGAAACTAGTTTTCTTTTTATGGTGGCAACCTAACCTCGCGCGGCATCCGACTAATTAACTTCAAAATTTGCATGCACCTTCCTAATTAGATTCGGCGCCTGTTTACGGTGGCCTTTTGTAATGCGATCCCCATTTTTTATTTATGAAAAAGGAAACTAGAGTTTTTTCACAAACAACGTACCCTTTTCCTTGGTACAATACCATTTTATTCATCAAAACTTTGTGTTTTAAATGTTCTTAATGTTCTCAAACATGTTCTTCAAAAGAACATTTAGAAATACAGTTATAACTCTTTTGTAAAAAGAATATAGATCTTCGTAAATTGAAATTCCTGTACGTGAAATAATGAATTCCTTTCAACAGATTTTTTCAAGTTAGATGAACGGGTTTATAAATATTTCCACTAACAATTAATTTCGTTTCTACGGACCCTTTCCCTTGGTACAATACCATTTTATTCATCAAAACTTTGTGTTTTAAATTTGCTTGATGTTCTCAAACGTGTTCTTCAAAAGAACATTTAGAAATACAGATATAACTCTTTTGTAAAAAGAATATAGATCTTCGTAAATTGAAATTCCTGTACGTGAAATAATGAATTCCTTTCAACAGATTTTTTTAAGTTGGACCAACGAGTTTATAAATATTATATTTCCACATTTAATAAATTTCGTTTCGAATATAGAAATCGGCTACGAATATTTCATTAATTTTATACATAGCGTATCGTTTCATGTCGTCGTGTCGCGTAATCGGCTTTTTGAGAGATTAAAGCATGCGATTGGCCATTGTACCGTAGCATTTTGCAGATATAACAATTATTGCTATTGTTACGTTCCGTTCCAAAATATGATTAATTTATATAATCATTCCCTCTTTCATGAGTAATTCTTTTGTAACTGCCTCTCCTTGATAATTCGATAATAACGTATACATATGCATACATATTATAGCATGTATTTGTATCTATAGTTAAACTGAGGATGTCCAATTATCCCAATAAATTGTTCTTTTATATTTTCTATATTTCCTTATTTTTATTTTAAAAATCATGGAATATAAGTTTGGATACACACAAAAATAATTATGTTAACGAACGAACAATTTCGGAATTAACAAATTGGATCAAAGTGCTCATTAAATAATGTCTCGTGTCGCACCGAATGCAGAATTGTCATTTCAGAGTTGGAGATCTCTTTCAGTTCGTCAAAACTGAACTGGCAGGAAACTTTTAACTTTCGAGCTCTATGCGAGTGCAGTAGCAATTGTTCCTGTCCTATTTCATCTGTGACTAAAATATTTTTCCGAAAAATTATTCTCTCCATCGTAAATTTACTAGGGCATCGTGTTAGTTTCCATCGGAAATTTTTCCTTCGATAATACAGGGCTGTCAAAGTAGACTAATTTACACTGCCCTTCAGCTTCAGGTACCGTCGAAATTTGTTCAAACTTATCGTACGTGGATACGAAAACGTTACAGTTCGTTCCTGAGAACAGAATTCATATCCAAATATTTGTCGACCGAACGTGGGGTTGCTTTTCAACGTGACGTAATTTTATGTTAACGACGTGCGATGGCCGTTCCATTTGCTGTTTTGTTCAACGTCCCACCATTAGCTGTAGAGATGAACACGAAGACGTTTACAATAATAACCCTACAAGATTAATATAATATTAGAATATTAAAATATTTGCACCAAAATATTACAATATTCACTCTACAATATTACATAATGCTATAGTATCACAATATTACAATATTATACAATTATAATACAACAATACTACAAAATTATAAAATTATAATACTACAATATTACATAATTATAATATTACAATGTTACAAAATTATAATATTACAATATTAGCTCTATAATATTACAAAATTACACAATATTAACTTTACAATCTTACTAAAAATCTACCATATTAAAATATTTACTCTAAAATATGACAATATTAACTCTACAATATTACAAAATTATAATATTACAATATTAGCTCTACAATATTACAGAATTACAATATTAACTCTACAATCTTACTAAAATATTATAATATTAACTCTACTGTATTACTAAAATATTAATCTAAAATATCTGTTCGATACATAATGAACAAATAACAATTCGTTCATTTATTTTCGTATCGTTAACCAGACAAACTACTATCGACCAATAAAAAATCAATTCATCACGCACAATTTCAGTAATGTTATCGTAGGCTTCGTTTTACGAGATCGTTTTTATATCGGGGCCTATCACCTCTAGAACACAGTTCCGTGTTGGAGTGTCTCAACAGAACAGAGAAGAACTGGATCGTGTAATATTACACCTTTTAGCTCGAAGGGTTATATCGTAAAACCTGTTTATTAACTGAACTCCGTTCGATGGACTCAATGGGATGGTTGAACCCGGTCACTACTTCGCGAAATACAGGGTGGTTGATCTAAGTCTGCTGAACCACTTCCACACTTTTTGTTATATGGAGAAATGGTTCCAACAAAATTTGTATGGTAACAAGGAGGACGCACAACATAATTATTAATTTTGTCTTATTTTTCTTCTTTCATGATACGTAGATAATCTCCAATTTTTTAATCGTAACACTAAGAATCGTAGCCTGTTAATAGGCCCTTCAATAATTAGTGCTGTACCAAATGAAAGCTTAAAAATCTTCTTTTACACAATAATCTCGGCGGAAATTATTGTTGATTAAAGTCGCTATTGCTACTTAAAGATTCTTTTAAAAAATCCTCAGCCATGCACCATAGACTTTCAACAACTATGGAATAATCACCGGTAGGTAATGCGTTAACTTACGATTTGCTAAGTTGATTTAAAGAGATATAACACAGAGTGAGTTACCTGAAATCAAATATTTTTATCCTTAATTTAATCCAAGACGTTGTTATCGTAAATGCATAAAATCCGCAGTCTATTTGTAATGCGAGTTATTCTGACCAAATTTTATTAACCGTAAGCTCATTATGCCGATCAATTATATTTCTGAAAATAATTCAGAAAAGTGCTCAACAAATACATATCTGGAATCACCATCCTCCATGGAAACGAAGCAATCGGGAATAAAGTTACCGAACATTTGCGCGAGTTCGCGTTGTTACAGACGAAAGAACGGGCAGGGTTAAGAAGAGATCTTTCGACTTTATTAGAGCTTAAAAAAACTTTTACAATCTACGACGAGATGAAAATCATAAAAATCTGCAGTCCGAAGACGATCGCGATTCATATTTTTTTTCCAGGGTAATCAAGTGCTCGGTGACTTATGGACAGAAACGTCGATAGCGTTGTAACGCCGCGGGTCTTATTGGAGATGAAGTTTTTAAGAGAAGCTTACATTGATATTCTGTCGGCAGGGGATTCAATGATTTTGAGAAAAAAAATATATGGTTCAATTTGAAGCAGCCCGACGACGTTAGTATCGGTGCTGGGAGATCTGCGAGCGAGAAATTGATCGTGCAGTGTAGATTTTATGCCGACACTGGCTCAGATCCGGAATATCCAACTACAATCACGTCGATTTCGGTTCCCTGCCGATACAGTAAACCACGATGTTCCGATGCGTCGCGTCGACGAAATACAGGAATGCCTCGATACACATGAAGAAAATATACACGACACATTTGCGACAATATTATCTGTGGCGAAACTTTTAATTGTTTCCGTGTGCAACATTTATCGATGTATCTGCGACATTCTTCTGATTCAAACGAGTCCAAACACGATACAATTTGCATAATACAGTAAATCCTCTATAGTCGCAAGAGGACACTAGTTTCTTGAGCTTCAAAGACCGAGCCGAACGTAGAAAAGGACAGCGCGTGTAAAGAGAGATCGCGCGCGGCCGACTCTCCGCGTCTCTTTCTTTCCCATACAATGTCCTTCCGTGCGTCCAAAACTTTCATCGTCAATTAAACCACTAAATGCAGTTGAAATTATATCGCGCTTAGTGTCATTTTAATTAGAAAAATGCCACAAATAAGATGGCGAAAGACTCGTACAAAAATAATGAAAAATAAAGAAGTTTTATAATTAATCAGTAGTGATTCACGGGGATATTTTTTTGCCTTCAACGTGTACGACCTTTTTGCGACTATAAAAGAATTACTGTATTTGTGCATGTTCACAAATATAATAACTTAGTCAAAGTTGCATCTAAAAATGATTAGGAACAATCAAGCTTTATCATTTATTTTTATTTAAAGTTTTATGTCGTATCAACTGCTAGATTATTAGCGACATCATAAAATAAATCAGAATATATTGGGTTGGAAAGAAAACTTACTACAGTGGAGGGGATATTTTTTTTGCCTTCAACGTGTACGACTTTTTGCGACTATAGAAGAATTACTGTATTTGTGCATGTTTACAAATATAATATGTTAGTAAAAGTTGCATCTAAAAATGATTAGGAACAATTGAGCTTAATAATTTATTTTTATATCAAGTTTTATGTCGCATCAACTGCTAGATTATTAGCGACATCATAAAATAAATCAGGATATATTGGGTTGGAAAGAAAAAGTTCGTAGGGTTTTCAAATTAAGAATCGAAGATGAAATTAAGGTATTTACTCGTATGTTTATTCAATAACACGAGAAGTAACCTCGAAAATGGCAAAAAGTAATAGAACAGAATGGGAAATATGATATTGGATAAATCTATAAACAAATATCTGAATTTTAGCTTTCAATTTTAATTTACAAACGCTACGAACTTTCGTTCCAACGCAATACTACATTATTAGTTTTATCGAATATCTTTTCTTCTTTTAGCAACATAGCCAATTGTTTAAGACAAAATATATTGTACGAACCTTGTATACTTGTTTCTAACAACAGATTCTATTCTGAAGTTGCGTTGGAATGGATTTTCGAAAAATACATTTTGATTGCGTATTTGTGGTAATAAGTGAGAAGCATTCTGGTCGTCTTTCATACACATTGTAGTTTCATGTTGTCTCGTTCCGTTATTCCGAATAGATGGTCCCGGTTGCGACAGGAACGACAGAAATTCTTCCGGCAACTGGTTTTCCAATTTAGGTGAACCGAACGTGTCGTTCTATAATGCAGATAGCGAACGAGGCGTGATTAAATACGCGCATCAATTTCGGTGCACCGTTATGTACCTACCGATTTACGGAATAATATGATCGTAACCATGACCCCTGCTAGACACTTTCGGTGGGCGAGCAGCGCGCTTAATTTTCGAAATCGCTCGCTTAATTGGCTCTAATCGTCCTGGATACGATTCGTCCTACAAAATAATTTTCAGCCATTACTAGAAAATAATCAATCGGGCTTAATTTGTAAATTATGTCCGCATCCAACATCATTGCATAGGTACCGACGCGGACTCGGTGTAACAGTGCACTCTGGCAAACGTGTAACAGTGTAACATTCTAGTTGCAATTATATAAATCATGATCGTGTTCTCGCTGACATACGAATTAAAAATATCAATTTAATTTATGAATTGAATGTAGCGTAGCAATTTAGTTTACAAATAGAATTTGAAATAGCAATTTAATCTAAAAATTAAGTGTATCATTCTAGTTACGGTTATTTAAATCACGATCGTGTTCTCGCAAACATATGAATTTAAAACATCAATTTAATTTATGAATTGAATGTAGCATAGCAATTTAGTTAACAAGTAGAATTTGAAATAGCAATTTAATTTAAAACTTAAGTGTAACATTCTAGTTACGATTATTTAAATCATGAACTTGTTCTCGCAAACATATGAATTTAAAATATCAATTTAATTTATGAATTGAATTTAGCATAGCAATTTAGTTTACAAATAGAATTTGAAACAGCAATTTAATTTAAAAATTAAGTGTAACATTCTAGTTACGATTATTTGAATCATAATCATGTTCTCGCAAACATATGAATTTAAAATATCAATTTAATGTATGAATTGAATGTAGCATAGCAATTTAGTTTACAAATAGAATTTGAAATAGCAATTTAATTTAAAAATTAAGTGTAACATTCTAGTTACGATTATTTGAATCATAATCATGTTCTCGCAAACATATGAATTTAAAACATTAATTTCATTTTTGAATTGAATGTAGCATAGTAATTCAGCTTACAAATAGAATTTGAAATAGCAATTTAATTTAAAAATTAAATGTAACATTCTAGTTACGATTATTTAAATCATAATCATGTTCTCGCAAACATATGAATTTAAAATATCAATTTAATTTATAAATTGAATTTAGCATAGCAAATTAGTTTACAATCTAATTTAGTTTATAATCTATTCAATTAATGAATTCAAAATATCTTCTTGTCTACGTGTCAGGCGCGCAGTTCATTTTAACCATACTTAAAAATATATCAATTTGATTCATAAATTCTAAATATCGATGCCTAAATAATATTTCCATTCAACTTGCTCCCTTAAATAAGCAACTTAAATATCAGTTTAAATTATTTTTAAGTCATGCCATTTCTAAATTTAAGATGTAAATTTAATCTATAAATGTGAACAATAAATTCAATTTCAAAGTTAAATTTACTTTAATAATGTACGAATGCAAATAATTTACAGGATATGTATATCGTTCTATACATATAAGAATTGGTCTCGTCGTCTCGTCGAAAAGTTGTCTGACCATTGCTTACTGTTTCTACTTATCATAAGTACAGATGAATGCGTACCTTCTCCAAGCCAATTTAAACTTATAAGTAGCTCCAATTTCGCTTCCAAACACAACCTATCAAAATCATTAAATAAAACAGTATTTAATTTCAATGAAATCTATTTTTATTTGCATTGGTTATTTCAAATATGCACACATGTCGTATATGTACCTTTCGTAAAGGGATTATAAATTATTGTTTTCATTAATAAATTAATTGAAGAGTGTGTTGGGTATTAATTTAAACGAAAGGAACAATTATTAATAGACAGCGGATCTTTATGCAAAATAAAACTGTTCTAGCTGAATTGCAACCAACTGGAGTGAAATGGAACTTTATTTTCTTTCTCAATATATTGAATAGGTTGAAAATAATACAACAGTATTTTTAACCAACTTCGAAAAAGGAGGAGGTTACTCAATTCGATCTGTATGTGCTTTTTATTTCGCTTTTGTTTTAAATTCCACCAATGTTTATACTTTTAAATTACGCCTACTCATTTTTATTAATTTTACAGAAAATTAGAAAAGCGAATTAGGTGCACATATTTTGCCGTATTAAGTATTAATTTAAACAGAATCTACAATTATCAATCTCACTTATATCTTTGGCTTGCATAATTCGGTACAGAAAAGGTAAAACGCGAATCGTGTGTATCCCGAAAGATCCCGTTGAGTACTAATTGAGCCAAAAACTGCGTCTATCGATCATCGTTTTGAATCTTACCTGCATAATTCATCGGACAAAATGAAACATCATCCCTAATGAGTATTAATCGAAACTCGCGAGGCGAAGTTTTCAGACTGGAATTTCCTTGGGCGCGCCAGGGTACACATTGAACCTGATCCGGTCTCTACTTAATGCATCAGGATGGTACTTCTCGACCTCGAGAAAGGAAGGATCATCGTGCTTAGTAGAATGTCTAGCGCGTTGAAGCGATGGAGCTAATCTCTCAGGATTTCTGCGTGCGGTCGGGCTCTAAATTTGCTTACAGCGGCAGTGCTTGGTCGCAGCTTGCTTGTTGGTTAACCAACGTATTCCGATCCGACGCGTGCCCGTAGTAATTCGTACATGCACGTTAATGAGACACACGTATCGCTCTCCACTCGATAGTCGCAAATACTGTTCGCCAACTGATACGCATTCGTTATCAGGACGGCATGTGTTTGACAGTTATGACCGGCGACAACATGTTCTGATAATCACCTGTTTTCGTCCACCGCGCAACCGCCCTGTCGTTTATTGTCTATTACTTCGAGGAGATTTCGTTTCGACAAACTCGCCATTACGTACCCATACAATCGTCAATGTACGGTCGCTTACCGTTCACCTACAATTGCCAATATACGCACGCTTCGTTCTGCTTCGCAGTACACAGTGTTATTGGACGTTACCCGAATGGTACGTTTGGAATGTGAAGATTTAACCCATCAGGGACCATGATGGGTTGTCATTCTGTTGCTGTATTATCGATATGATGTTACAGATATCGCGGTAATCTCTCGATGATCTCGACGATCGCATTTTCATGCTTTTTTCATGTAGTGTCTCAAAATTCCTTCAACATCCGGAAATGGAAGGTTCCTGAGATCATTCGAAGCGATATTATCCTTTGAAAAAAATTGTGCCCGCGGCTTTGTTAAGGAGTTATTAACGAAAAACACGAACCAATCAGAGCGCCGCTACAGCGGATTGATTCTGGCTCGGCCAACGGCGACGCCACGCTAAGCGGGATCTGTCGCCGAGTCGAACTCCGTTCGCTGTAGCCGCGCTCTGATTGGTCCGTGTTTTTCGTTAATAACGCTTTACAAAATAGTTTTAAGTTAGGAGAAACTTAATTTAAATTAAGAGGTGCATTAAGGTATATACAGTGGCGTGCATTAATATTCGGCCGCTCTAAAGAAGACGATAACTTTTTTAATAATGTACTGTACGATTTGAACACTTTTGGAATGTTAGAGCAATTAGTTTACTACAGGATGTGAAAAGAAATTTTTTCAAAAATTGCAATTGATCGGAATTGTAGAAAAAATACTAAAAGTTGCATTTTCAACTCTTTTACGTAGGGCTATATTGAAAATTTAAAAAATACGTTTTGTAGATCCGTGTCAATTAAACATATTGTGAAAATGTCGACGTTGCAATGAGCTACAAACGTTTAAAGATGGTGAAAATTGCAGAATTTCACGATTTTCGACATGTCACTGCAATAAATCTATGGATCTTACATGTTTCAATGCGTGTCGTTTTTTCCAGCATCAACCGATTGCGATGAGATTTTAACAGTGCATATCATTGAAACAGATCTACAAAACGTATTTTTTAAATTTTCAATATAAGCCCACATAAAAAAGTTGAAAATACAACGTTTAGTATTTTTTTCTACAATTCCAATCAATTGCAATTTCTGAAAAAATTTCTGTTCACATCCTGTAGTAAACTAATTGCTCTTGCTTTCCAAAAAAGTTCAAATCCGCATGGTTTAATATTTAAAAAGTTATCGTCTTTTTTAGTTAATATATTGCGTTGGCAACTAAATCATTGCATATTTTGTGAATAGGTGGTCTTTGCACAATTCTTTTGTTTCGTCAAGGTGTTCAAAGCACCTAACCTATATTGTTTTCTTGTTGTTTCACTTCCACTTTTAATTTAGTAAAAAAATTGTATCGATTAGTTATTTAGTTTCGTTTTTATCCCAATTTAAAAATGGAAGAACGAGACGTGCATTTCAGACATATTTTATTGTATTATTTCCGAAAACGCAAGAATACGGGAATGAAGCCATGAAAGAAATGCAGTTTCAAAATTGATTTGTCAAATAAAAAAAAAACAAACGATTAATTCAAACGTGTACGTTCAACAACTCGCCAAACTGAGCGATGCAGTTCAAGAATCGGCCAGAATTGGCAAATCGTAAGGGTGTTGTTTTCCAGCATGATAATGCAAAGCCCCACACATCTTTGGTCACTCGCAAAAAAATTATTGGAACTAGCTTGGGATGTGTTGTCACATCCACCATATAGCTCTGACCTTGCGCCTTCGGATTACCATTTATTTCGTTCCATGCAGAACTCCTTAAACAGTAAAATTTTTAATGACGCTGATGATGTAAAATCACATTTAATTCAGTTTTTTGCTGGCAAAAATCAGAAGTTTTATGAACATGGAATTATGACACTGCCCGTAAGATGGCAAAAGGTCATCGACAAAAACCTAATTGAATAAAGTTATATTTTTAAGCAAAAATTTTGAATTTTCCTTCTTATTTAAAATACGCAATCACTTAGTTGCCAACCCAATATTAATATGTTGAAGCAATTAAATAAATAAATATATAACTCCTTAACAAAGCCGCGTACGCCATTTTTGCAAAGGAAAATGTCGCTTCAAATGATCTCAGGAACCTCCCATTTTCGGATGTTGAAGGAATTTTGAGACACCCCGTATAGGTTGGCAAGTAAGTTCGCCATCTCCACATTTTCCCTAACGAAGTCATCTATTGGGTATGGGAATAAGTTTCCGTCCTTTTCCGTTGAAATCCATACTCATAGCGTATAAACGTTTTCCAACAGCAGATCGATCGACATTTATTTCAATTGACGTGGATCTTCAAAGTAATCTTCAAGTCTTTGACGTGGATTTTCATCAAGTAATGTTATCGAACCCCTCCGAGGATTTCAGAAGGGTATGTGCAACCGGACTACACAACTTAAAAATCTTCTTTTACAGAACAATCCCGGCGGAAATGATTGGATTTTGTTATTGAGGTTGAGTTGTTGGTTCATGATTAAAATTGCTGTTGCCATTGAAAGATTCTTTTAAAAAAATCCTCAGCCACGAACCATAGACTCTCAACAATTATGGAATAATCACCGGTAGGTAATGTGTCAACTTACAAGAATTCGTAAAGAAACAAAGAACCTCTCGCTTGGCTGTTATTTCTTATAATTTACGTAATTTTTTGCACGACGATCCGCAGTCTGCCAACAACTTCATCCTGCCCTCGTGTCATCGTTCTCGCAGTTGGCGTTTAAACGTTCGAGGACGGAATCGAATAAATAACAGCACGAACGCCATAAACACAGAAAAAAGCCTGCTGTCCGCTACCGGCAATTGCGTTCGCTAATCCGTTGTGTCACAGAGGCGCGTCGTCCCGCACGCGACATTTGAGCGCCTGGCTGGACTCGCCGATGGAATTAATGTCATTAGCCAGATTGGTTAGCCGAGTTATATAACCCGGTGACATTTCGCTGCAATTTGGTTACAGAAATATTACGGTAGTAGGGGGAAGAAGTTCCATCGAACGATCCCCGCAGCCTCGGAGCGGAGAGCGCTCACAAATTCATCGTGGCTGCGCGCGGCGTATCAATGTCATCTTGACCGCGGTACGTGATCATCCGAAATAATAGCAATCCGTGGCAGTGAGAAACGCGGGCTATCGCTTCGATCTCGCGTGTCATTTGATTTCGAGGCGGTGGAACGGGATGGGTGGTTTGGGTTAATCCGTTAAGGGGCGTTAGTTTCACGCGAAAACGATCGCTCACGCAGGAACTGGTGCCCAGGACAGGAAATAGCTCGTGGCATGATACACCCAAGAGGGAGAAAGAGAGGAAGAAGGAGCGAGAGAGAGAGAGAGATGGTATGGCTCCGATGCATAAATTGTCCTTCGATTAAACGGGCAGATTCCGTCACGGCTCCGTAAAAGGTAAACGAAACAGCCTATCCGATTGCTATCGGCTTTGTTCCCGATGGTCCGTTCTGCTGCGACGCCGCGTTTCATTACCCCGCCACGGCTAAAACTGTGCCATTCTGCAAGCGCAATGGCTCTTCACGGAACAACGGACCCGCGTATTCCACGCACATCCTTTAGTTTACGGTCGAATAAATCCACAGTCGGGGCTAGTTTATACCGGGCGAAAGTGTTCTCGGCAGCGCGCGAATTATTCACGGTACCAGGTCCATCGCCAGATTCTCTCAACCGTCTTGCCTCGAGTTTATCGCCTTCCTACTCGTCGGCTTTCTTCTTTATCCACTCGATCCCGTTTCTTCTCTTCTAGCCCTCGGCGAGATCCAAACGCCATCCTCGAGTGCTGTTGAACCCTGGACACCGATCTGCCTTATCCACCTTGGGCATCAGAAACTGGTGTTTTCACCCTCAAGGTCGCTTCAAGGTCGTGGCTTGTGGGTCGTAGAACTTGATCTTGTCTTGTTAACACATTACCGATCGATGATCATTACGTAATTTTAAAAGATCTATGGTACAGTGGTCGAAATAACGAAAGGTTCGCTAGCCGCGTCGGCTGATTCACTGCTTCTAATTTTATTTTCGTTTTCAGAAGTGTACTGTGGCATTTGTTTTTATTTCGCAAGAATGTGTTCTACACATTGTGTAAGCAGTCAGTCGACTGTCAACGGTATTAGTGTAAAGACGTACCTGTTTCAAAAAGAATTTGAGAATTATCGAGTACAAGATACGAAATAATGTTAGGTTCACGGAGAATTATTTAAAAATTGCTATGGTTTGTGGGTCGTTGAACTCCTCTCGACGCCCGCTACCACAACGCGTTATAAAAAGTACTTGTTAACAGATTACCGAACGGTGATGATTACATAATTTTGAAAGATCTATGGTACAGTGGTCGAAATAATGAA
>CM052190.1:10185477-10213311 GCA_028455805.1 Lasioglossum figueresi | reverse complement strand
TGAATTGATAATGGACATACTGTAAACATTATTTTAAAATTCTGACAATTCCACTGGTTTAAATTTCTCCTACAGATTGTTGTCATAAGTATTCAAAATTCATTGTCCACTAAGAGTAAACTGATTCTTTGTTTTACTGTTTTGCATCCCAGTTTCATTGTAAACGAGTGAAATCCGCTGTCCAAACTTACTATGAACATTATAAAACATTTGTGTGGGCATTTGCCCTATTTTCTACGTTACCTGATTTTTATCATGAACACATAAAATATTCTGTCTACTAATAATGATATGATAGAGTATGCAAGCTGAATCTGTAGGTATGTATATGTATATTATGGCAGGATTCTTAAAGTGTGTGTTACGAGGTTCAAGCTTCTCTCCTAGCAAAGCATATTTCAGAACGACGCTACAAAAGTGAAATACCGAGTTGGGCAGACTATGGTCCCCATAATATCGACACTTTCGAAAGTTTTGTGGTCGGTGATACTCCTCGGATCTCTGCTACCTTTTTACGAGTAAAAATTGTACGTCAACCGAGAGATCTCAAGTTACAAAATAACAGGAATGTGTCTACTCAAATTTTTAAGTATTTTTTTCTAAGATGCATCATTAATAAATCATCATCTTAATAAATTAAAAATATTAGAACGAGTTATTTTAACGAGTCCCGTAAACATAGTGTTAACATTAAACCTACACCGTCAAAAGTGACTAATATGTATGGTATAATAAAAATAACAAGATTAAATTTATTTATATTTTGTGCAAGTTTTACTATAATATATACTGGAGTTAAAAAATGTATTCACTCAATTCCCATGAAAACACCTGTACAATCTTAATAATTGTCAAATAAAATATCTAAAATCGTCTAATAAAAAGAATAAGATTTTTATTTATATTTTGTGCGATTTTCACTATAATATTATATATACTAGAGTTAAAAAATGTATTCAACCAATTCCCATGAAAACACCTTTACAATCTCGATAATTGTCAAATAAAAAATCTAAAATGGATTATTTGACCCCTCGTGGTAGGTTTAGTGTTGAATACAATTTCTGTATGAAATATTGAAACAATTTAAATCTTATTCTCTCTAATTCGACTTTATAAAAATAACAAGAATGTATTTACTCAGATTTTCAGAGATTTTTTATAATGTGTGTTCAAAGAGATGTTGGATAATTCCCCATGAATGCATCTTCACAATTTTAATAATAAACTACAAGTAAACAACGAAACTTAATAGTAAATATTGTGGCAGTTTTCCACGCGGCTATGCGCAATTGTTTATTAAACCAGAATTTTCCTGTGTTCCGTTAGCCCTTGAATTTTCCTGTCGTCCTTCAAGGGAGACACCATCCCTTGTATCCGAGGCATCGCTTTTATTTATGTGCCTATAACTCGCAAACTACAAAAGATATCGATAACACATTTACATATATTTTATGTTGTTTCTGATGGTTCACATTTCTTTTTATGGAAATCAAATTTCCTACACCTTTTTTCGGAAAGATTCTTTCCAGATGAATAAATATTCCTTATGTTGAAAAGGAAACTTTTATTCTACATCCAAGAATCTATGGGACTGTACATTATATAACATTAATAAGATTACTTAACAAGATATCTATAATTATACAATTAAACCGGTTTTTTATAATGTAGTAATTCTTGATCATAGTGACAAAATCATTTTCATTTCATCCTTTCATTTAAATCTTTTAGTCCTTTCACTGTTATGGATCCCAGCTACTTATTTTTATTATAAATCTATAGAATCTGCAGGCTGATAATTTCCGCGAAGCAATTTTATCGAATTAAAATGCCTTCGTCGATTCGACGAAAAAAAAAGAATTTCCAAACAAAGAGTACCAGAGAAAACGTTCAATTTTTCCGACGAAAATATATCGTAGACAATTTTATCCTGGAGAGACGATTTTCCGCAATTCTATCGTCGCGTCAATTAAGGGATTTTTTACGCTATTCTCGATCGTCAATTTCACACGCACCAAGCCCGGAATAATAGCGTCGCGAACAATTAAATCATAACTGCACGAATAAATACGAAAAAAGGAAGAATAAAATTGCGCGACACAGAGAGGGAGAGAGAGAGAGACGTCTAAGCACTAAACTGGTCGAAAGTGGAACAACCTTTCAATGGAATTGGGGCTTTCAGTTGAAAATTGAACGACGCCCGGAGTCTCTCCAATCCGAAATCTGGCTGATGAACTCGTTCGAAAAAAAACAGAAAAATGGCGAAGGGTCACTTTGTTCCGTCCTGTTGCGACGCTTTAAGAACGCAATCGCGAAAACTCGATTTCGGGCGAGAGGAGCTGCTGTAAACCTGTTGTGTCCGGACACTTTTCCTCCTTTTTCGCTTTCGCTTTAGTCCTGCGTGCGATGTTCCGGGCGTATTTACACGGAAATCTGGAGACGCATTTTTGGTCCAAAATGTGAATATTGAAACGTTTGCAAAAACATTGAAAAATTTTTCTTGTGACTGAAACCATCGTTGATTTAAAGATTGAAGCTTTCCTTTTACCACGAATGCTTAAAACATCGTCTACGATTATTTTCTAGTCGATTTATTGATTTTTGAATGAAAAGTGTTCTGAGATACTCTGTATCCTAATTTTATATGGAATGAATTAGTTTATGAAACTTTAAACTTGTTTTTTAAGAGAACGGTTGACTTGAGACCTACAGTTTCTTTAAGATTTTTCTTCTTCGCGATGAGTACTATAAGGTGCAATAAAAAAACAATTTTAACCTTTAGAAAAGGGACAATGTCATCATGAAACATGAACATCATGGAATAAATTAGTTTACGAAACTTTAAAGCTGTTTTTTAAGAGGATGCAATAAAAAACAATGTTTACCTTGAAGAAAGGGTCAATGTCAAATTCCATTTGTTCAACAAATCTTCTTATGCAGCAGTGCAGAAGCACACATATACGCGACAAATGTATGTCGACACTTATCGTTACTATTTGATTGTTATTAGACGATATTTATTGTTCACAGAGCTGGGTAAAATAGAATTTGAAATAGTAAATAGTTAAAGTATGCGTACCACTGAAAATGTTTCGAAACATATTTTAAGGGACGCTTGTGTAACTTCAGCGAAAAAGTGATTTTATGCATTCTGTTTAGAACTACAACTGGGTATATGGAACAAGGCTTTTTCTAGATGTAAATAGATAGTCTTGAAGTGCAAGTGTTCTTGTTTCAGGGTTCAAAAAAATGTATATTGTTCAGAGAAATCTGTAGTTATGCAGTAAATAATAATTTTTGTTATGAATGCTTAAAAGTCTACTAATAAATTATTGCTCAGATAAATTCTCCAATACCGTATAAAGCAGATCGCGTGAAATTTGATTAAATCCCTTGAAGATTCTTTTTCTTCCAAAATCAAAATTGAACAAGTGTCCACACATTGGGTTGGAAAGAATGTTCGTAGCGTTTTCAAATTAAGAATCGAAGATAAAATTGAGGAATTTATTTAATAACACAAAAAGTTACTTCGAAAATGGCAAAAAGTAATAGAACAGGATGGAAAATATGTTGTTGAACAAATCTATGAATAAATATCTGAATTTTAGCTTTCAATTATAATTTACAAACGCTACGAACTTTCGTTCGAACACAATGCTTTTGAGCGTTAGTGTAATTTTAGAGCACCCTGTAGTACATCAAAATGGATTGAAGCTGAACGATGAAACCGAGCACCGTTCGTTTGATCGGTCCGGTTCAGACTCGCCGTTTCGCTGTTTCATTGTGGGCGAATCATCCATGTGCATCCGAAGTGAAAAGTCGAAATTCGCCTTTACGTATCGCCTCGGCGATATATCGAAGGTCGCACCGGCGAAACGGATCGAACCATCAATTTCGGGTAACTGAACTTCACCAATTCGAGAAATGACGGGCTCGTGAACATTCCTCACTTTCGTTGCGCGTGTAATTGACGGGGCGCCGGGAAAAATTTCCCGCGGAGACGAAGAGAAACGGCGCCAATTCGCCGCTCGTCGATAAATCAATGCTGTCTTGGACCGTTTCAAGCTCGAATTATTTTAACAGTTTGCCTGCCGGCTGCCCATTAATAGAATTCAGAATAACTCTGATAAATCAGACCGAAGACTTTTAACCCCCGGCTCTATCATGTCGCGTCGGTCTCCTGACAAATATTTCAAAGGTTAATTATCAAATTTTCGCTTGAGCTGAAATGAAATTCTCTCTTTTTTTTACTATAAACGTTTAATCATTGATGTTGGGGATTTGGGGGTTGTTAGGAACAAGCGACAGTATATTTAAAAATCACAATATTAGGTTAACTTTTGGGTCGATCTACTGGATCAATCATTTCTAGAATATCACAACAAATTTTATATAGGTTACTTACAAAACAAAAAAGAACGATGAAGGGTAGTTTTCACTGAAACAGAAGTATTGGTACACTTATTAGTTTGTTATTATTTATTTTATAAATTAATGTACTATTTCTTTTTAGTTTCTTGGCCTACTTTATTACACTGTTTTTCGTTTTATAATTAACCAATATAATATTTGTAGTGATACTCTAAAATTACAGCTTCATTGATTATGATTAATACAAAAATTGATATTGTGTTTTTTCGATAATTTGTATACATGTCTCACAAAATTTCTCAAATATTCGTGTTAGAAAATGACGACCTTTTTTGAAGAATGTTTTCACCCTTACTTTTTAACGGTAAAACATTTTTCTATTTAGCATCACACGAACTACAATCGAAGTTTTCAGGTTCTGTTGAAAATTCGAATTGCCAATCTTTCCTTGTCGCAGGAAGTAATGTAAACTGCCATATTTCCTGTATATAAGTTAGTGCCTCGCGAAGTATTGAATCGGTTTACCATACATAACGCGAGTTAAGTTCGAGAGAAGTTTTTCAAGTTTTCTACGAATTGGGATCATCTGTATGACCAGGAGAATGCTATGCATATAAATAGGGGAGGGAAATAGGCGATAAAGAGGACCGTTTTAGATAAGCAATCCTTTTCGAATTCATGATACCTGAAACATCTTTTTCCTGTTACCGTTCGAACACCCTCGCGTATTTTGGGCTCGCGATAGTGTATACGGAAATGTGTTTTCCCAATCTCTATGTATAAATTAAAAACAGCGAATGGAAATGCGTAATGTAAATCCAAACTCTTAGGTTCCGAACACCTGCATGATATATTAATATTAATCTAAGCCTAACTATAATTTATTTACTTACGAAAAATTATTCCTTTAAATATATATTATGAAAAATATTTCCTGTTATTTAAGCCTAATTATAATTTATTTTCCTCCACGTTTCAATATACAATTATTAAGACTCTAAAGATTTCTAGAAAATTGTTCAATAAATTTATTCCTTTGAATCTATTTTGTGAAAAATATTATTGAAAATTTGAATAAATACGTTCCTGTTATTTTTATAAAATACAACGAAATATTCGCTTTTAGTGAAAAATATAATATTTCATTGAATTTGGGATTTACAAGCAAATATTTTAAATCTCTCTCTTTCATGCAGTCTTATTCAATGCAGAAATTTATTAATTCAATAAACATTCCGTAATTAGATGGCCGGAATTATTTATTTCACAGTTTTCATTTTGGAGTTCACCGTGAAATTCGGGACAAATAAAGCTGGACGCCACTGTCGCACGAAATATCTGACAGAAATTTCAGCTGCGAATAAAAAATTTCAAGGTATAAAATTTCAGCTTCGAATTTCCGTACGCAAAAATTTGATTCTGAATTTTTTATTTATTTCCGCAAGCAAAATCACCTCCTGTTCCACTGACCGTCCTGCACCACTGTTTTTGTAGAGATTTAATTAGTTCGTCGGGATTTCTGCGATGTCTGCCTGTTCCTTTCATTTTAGATGTTAAAACCGAATGAATTCGGTTAATATTAATCCAAACAGGATTAGAAGTTCTTGTTGTACAAGTGGCATGGTGTTGTAACTGCGGAAATTCATTGTTTCCATCTGAATCAAAGGCGAGCTGGAATACTTGATCCCTACAAAGTCCCGCGTACACTTTTGTAACGCGGTATTCAATTCGGTTAATGTCGCCGGAATGGTTTCTTCCGGTAAGTCTCATTGCAAATTCAAAAGACGGAAAAGAAAAATTCTGAGTGCTTTCAGGGGAATTCAAATTAATTGAAGCGACCGCTAAAAGTTTCAGCAAAGGCTACGTTTCGTTCTACAATGCAATGTTTGCCCTTCTACTATCTGTCCTATATTTTAATTTTATAGTTACACTTAAAGAAACAATTTTTGTATTCATTTTATTAGAATACAAATGCATTCAAATTTAGTGTTTTGAAATGGAAGACTTGTATATTAATATTTTAACATCGCAGTAATCAGTAATTTTATAAGACAATTTTACGACGTTTTTGTAATTAAACATTGTACTAATTGGCAGGAGGTGATTCTATGTAGAAAAATAAGAAAAAATTGGAAATGCATTCAAATTTAATGTTTTGAAAGGGAAGACTTGTATATTGATATCTTAACATCGCTGTAATCACTAATTTTATACGACAGTTTTACGACGATTTTATAATTAAACATAGTATTAATTAGCAAGAGGTGATTCTCTATAGAAAAATAAGAAAAAATTAGAAATGCATTCAAATTTAATGTTTTGAAATGGAGGACTTGTATATTGATATTTTAACATCGCTGTATTCACTAATTTTATACGACAATTTTACGACGATTTTACAATTAAACATAGTATTAATTGGCAGGAGGTGATTCTATGTAGAAAAATAAGAAAAAATTGGAAATGCATTCAAATTTAATGTTTTGAAAGGGAAGACTTGTATATTGATATCTTAACATCGCTGTAATCACTAATTTTATACGACAATTTTACGACGATTTTACAATTAAACATAGTATTAATTGGCAGCAGGTGATTCTATGTACAAAAATAAGAAAAAATTGGAAATGCATTCAAATTTAATGTTTTGAAATGGAAGAATTGTATTTTGATATTTTTGCATCGCTGTAATCACTAATTTTATAAAACAATTTTACGACGATTTTACAATTAAACATAGTATTAATTAGCAGGAGGTGATTCTATATAGAAAAATTAAAAAAAATTCCGGTATAACATTTTTTCATCTGGAGCTTCGTTTTTGAGGAAATCGAGTTTGAAAATGGTTTAAGTACGCGTGCTATTAGATAGGGATCGTCTGACGCGTCTGACCATAACCGAACTATTCTACTTACTGGATATAGCACACGAATCTCACAGATCTTTGAACTCGATTATCTCGAAAACGAGGCGTCAAACGAAGAAATTTTATTCCTTTACTCCGACTTATTTTTACACATGGAATCACTGTATTTGAGAATATCTGATAATTGAAAGTAATTGAACCTGTATATTGATCAGCCATTACAATTTGGACAGAAAATATTCATTAGTTTACTATTGCTTATGTAAAATCAATGAAATAAAGAAATATTTAGAAAGTACAAATGTTATTTTTTAACAATGGTAATTCAAAATAGAGCATATATCTTTTAGTAGTATTTAAAAAATAATATTTTGATCATAGTAATATATTTGTCAGTTTTATTAAAATACTAAAATTTTCGTCGAAAATAAGTATTATGCTTATACTTAAAAGTAGACCTGGACCACCTTATACACATGAATTATTAAAATCCCATGGATAAGTTCTATGGAATAATGATCGGTGCATGCACTTCAGCGTTGCCATAAGACTTGACATCGTATAGTCATAATTGCACTGCGGATCTTTATGCATTTATGGTTAATAAAAATTTTCAAAAAATGCTGAAGTATCGAATTGGACAGGATTTAGTATGATTTTTATTTATTTTGGATCTACAAATGCTATTGTCGATGAAAATTGGATTTAATTCATGGTAATCATCGTCATGGTAATTCTGTAGCGGTGAACTCCCTAACGCGACTAGATCCTTTAACTGACTGTAACGCAACAGATACAGAAACAAGGGCTTTCTCATGTAAATGTATCGATCCGAAACAAAGGCAGTAGTTATCGATTAATTAATGTGCCATTAACAAAAGGAACAGCAGCTGCTTCGTGTACGCAGTTGCAATGTTTGTTGAAAACGATTTCGTGATACACCGGCTCGGCTCCATAAAGCAAATGGAAAAACAAATTCAGCGAGTGAATCATTGTTTTAACATGTAACACTGATAAAACCTTAACAAAACCATGCTTAGCATGACCGACTTAATCACATCTAGACTTAACAGACAAACACTGGTGTTTTCAAAACTAATATAAGTATTCTAATATAAATTTTGCATAAATATTCAATTTGTGTCCAATTTCGTTGAAATCTGTTATTTCACAGAACATCTTTTGTCCTGCGTTATTATTCATTGTCAATGAATATGAAAATGAACTGGATTAATATATTAATATACAAATGTATGCAACATCTGTTGCGTAGATACTACAAATATTTTGTAAGACAGTTTTGTTATGTTTTGTAATTAACTTGACACTGACATTTTGAAGAATTGTACGTGTAAAATGTACTACAATTTTCTCCTGCCTTTTTTAAATGTTACCCTTATCCATTTATTAAGATTGAATTTTATGAATTCTATAATATTTCTTATTTAAATGAAGCATTCATTAAATAAAACCCTAGGATTTTATTAAAATTTAATTTTTTGGATTCTATAGTACAATTTATAATGAACCTTTCGTTTTATTTTTAATCTTTGAATTTTATTGGTTCTATAGTATATTTTATTTTGATAAACCTTTTTCTTCAATTTTATTGCTGGAGTTTTATAACTCTTCTATAGTATTTTTTAATTCAAATTACCCTTTTTAAACGTGAACCAAAATGTTATTACTAGACAGAGGATTTTATGCATTTGTCACAAAAATGAGTAGGTGTAATTTAAAATAGTAAAAACATTAGAAGAATTTAAGGATACCATTATTTTATTGTCAACCCACTGAACATATTAAGAAAGAAAATCAATTTCTATTACATTCCAATTTGTTTCAATTTAAACGGCAAATTTTTATTTTGCATAAAGATCCGCTGTCTAGTTGTTACAATTCAATTTTACAAATTCCATGGTATTTCGTATTTCAATGAATGTTTTCTTTTTAATTCAATCCCTGAAGTCCATTAAAATTTTATGAATGCTATTGCATTTCTGATGTAATTTGTTATTCATTCATTTTTCTATTTCACGCCGCTGCAATGTATAACACCTGTGACAATTTAATATCTACTCCCTTCTTTTTTAGAAATAGCATACTTTTAATCTGTCAAGCGATATTTATTGCAACATATGTGGAGAATTTACTGCGTAACTCAATATTCCGTGTTTCATATTATCGTTCGCAGTATACCGTGCGTAGTTGTACATTTTATACCGGTTTTTTAGTGGTCAGACACTAACAGTCGGCGTAAAACGCGCCGCGGGAAAAGCGAACTATGAAAATTTGATATTCTTTAGCATCCGCGTTTACGTAGTGCTCGCGCATTCTTTGTTAGAACGTAATTTTCCGACGAAGTTATTGTCACTGGAGGACGAAAATGTGTTGATAAATAACACACATTTCGTTCGCCAGTAAAAGCGCACTCTCCGCGCGCGTACGCTCTGTCATATATATTTCAGTCATGAAAATTTCCCTGATAAAAATTACAAACAAGTTCATAAATCAATTAGCAGAAACCAACTGTATTTTTTTCATTTGCTCAAAAATATAAAATTGTTTAAAAATATTGTATCGACAAGGGCAAGTTACGAGACATGTTATTTAATGTGAGATATTACAACAAGTAGTGTGCTTGGTTTATATCTGGAGGTTACAATTCAGCTGCAAATTAATTACATAGAAATAATTCGTACGCGCTTTAATTAACAGGATTGGACAAATGAACTTTTTGATCAAAACCAACTGCTGTCGAAACAATTTAACGGGCAAACCATTAAAATAATCAATTATGCACGTATGGGGCTTTATGTGTACGTCATAATGTCACAATTTTGCTTGCCATTTCCAAAATCACCATGATTAAACGATGAGTGGTGGGCACGTTAAATTTGTGACGTCTGTATTACAACCATTCTAGCAAACAATTTCTCAAGAATTCCTGAAAAAATGCTTAATATCGGCTAAATGAATTTTTATCGTTTTATTTAAACGTTGTGCGTTGAAGCAATTTATTTGACACATACGTGCAAGCAACAAATTAATTTTTAAATCTACACAAATGAATTTAATACAATTTATTATAACCACTAGACACCGGATTTTATGCAATTATAACAAAAATTAGTAGATGCAATTTAATACAGTGAACAGAGTACAAAATTTTGTAAATATAAACGATTAGAATAGTCTATAATAATTAGACTCCGAGTTTTATGCGTTTATAACAAAAATGAGCAAGTGCAATTTAATACATTGAAAATATTTAAAGATTTTGAGAGTATTAATATATTATTTTCATTACGCTAAAGTTATTAATGAAAAATATAAATTGATATATAGCTCCTGTGTCTTGCAATTGATGTACAAATTTTTTATTTTGCACAAAAATCCGGAGTCTAATCATCAGAATACATTTGATGAACCCCGCCTTCTGATGGACGTTTAATCTAGAACAATTCGAAATAAATAAAAATGGTGCACTCTACCATTGCTTCCCTCATTGTCAAGCTTTCTGTGTCGGGTACATTTGACATCGTTTCCCCGAAAATAATCGGTATTGTGGTAACAGAGTTATTAAGCCGGTCCAGTTAAGCGATAAAGCAACTCGTTGCAATAACCGCATTCACCCGACACAATTATAAAGGATTACGACGAAATCGCAGTTCGCAATTACTAATAATGAGGTTAAACTGTGTCCAATTATGATAAACGGGACTCCAGTTATAAGTGTCCACTGCGATGCTCTCCCTATTTGAATCTGTGATGCCGGCTTGCACCGAAAGATAAACAGTTGTCGAAGCTGAATTTCCTTCGGGCGAAAATTTCAAGCAAATCTAAATCTCGTCAAATCGAAACGTAAAATTCAGAAATGCTGTGTTGTGCGATTGTGTGAACTCGAAACTACGTAAAATAACAAAATGTAATAGGCAATTTCGTGAACATAAAATATTATTATTCATTTCTTCCTTGTATTTTACAAATTCTTATTCACAGTTTGTAATTATTAGATTGTCCGTGGATTTTATAAATTTATGAAAAAGAATATATCTAACGCTAAACAGAATCATTCACAGAATTTAACACAATGAGAGCCACACCGATGCTAATAAACGTCACACAAAATCAAAACAAATTATTCAATATTACTAGAATATAAAAGACAGAGTTTATCGTAATTATTTTTGTAACGTTCTCACACGCCTCGTTAGTTTTGGTTTATTTGACAAATTATTGTAAAAATTCACGTTTAAATTTCGTTACAAAAATTCTGTTGGTGATATAACTCTAATGCAACACAAATCATTTACAGAATTTAACACATTGAGGGCCACACCGATGCTAATAAATGTCACACAAAATCAAAACAGTTTATTCGGTAATACTACAATATAAAAGTCATAGTTTATCGTAATAATTTTTGTAATGTTCTCACGCTTCGTTAGTTTTGGTTTACTTGATAAATTATTGTAAAAATTCACGTTTAAATTTCGTTAAAAAAATTCTGTTGGTCATATAAGACAAATGCAACATAAATTATTTACAGAATTTAACACATTGAGGGCCACACCGATGCTAATAAATGTCACACAAAATCAAAACAGCTTATTCCATAATATTACAATATAAAAGACAGAGTTTATCGTAATAATTTTTGCAATGTTCTCACGCCTCGTTAGTTTTGGTTTACTTGATAAATTATTGTAAAAATTCAGGTTTAAATTTCGTTAAAAAAATTCTGTTGTTTATATAACTCTAATGCAACACAAATCATTTACAGAATTTAACACATGAGGGCCACACCGATGCTAATAAATGTCACACAAAATCAAAACAGCTTATTCGATAATACTACAATATAAAAGACATAGTTTATCGTAATAATTTTTGCAATGTTCTCACGCCTCGTTAGTTTTGGTTTACTTGATAAATTATTGTAAAAATTCAGGTTTAAATTTCGTTAAAAAAATTCTGTTGTTTATATAACTCTAATGCAACACAAATCATTTACAGAATTTAACACATGAGGGCCACACCGATGCTAATAAATGTCACACAAAATCAAAACAGCTTATTCGATAATACTACAATATAAAAGACAGAGTTTATCGTAATAATTTTTGTAACGTTCTCACGCCTCGTTAGTTTTGGTTCATTTGATAAACTATAATAAAAATTCACTTTTAAGTTTAGTCAAAAAAATTCTGTCTATAATTCTGTCACTCTACCTTCCCCTTCTACGACGATACAATGTCACGTGGCTAATCCGATACTAGCAAAGAGAGGGCAACTCTTTCCCCTTAATTCGTGCTCCCTCCCCTCACCTGGCGACCTGGTGACGTGGATTTAAAGTGTTGAAAATACTGTTGTACTATTTTCAACTCATGAAAATTGTTAAGGGAAGAAATAAATGTCCATGTAGCAATTACTAGACTGCGGATCTTTATGCAAAATATAAAATTTTTGCGTTGTTTGCAAGGCGCAGATGCTAAATAAAGAATATTCTCGTCTTTTAATTACCTTATTAAGCTGAAACTAATAGACCGAGGTACTTAAATCTTTTTAATATGACCAATGTTTTAAATTGTGCGTAGTCATTTTTGTCGTAAATGCATAAAATGCGCAGTCTAGTAATTACAGTGATTATTATTTAAGCGTATACAAAAAATATCTATAAAATGCACTCGGGAATGTTCGCGAGAGGAATTAATAAGAAATGTTTTATCCATTTTATGCGAGCTAAACTCGAACCGAGCACCGAGATTAAATATTGCTTTCTATTTGTACAGAGGCATTGCACAAAGACCGCAAGATTCTTCTCTGTCCACGAATTGAACAGTCTCCCCGTGAAAATAGATAGGATTAAACACGTGACAGAATATTTGTCCGTAAATCTAATTCGCCGAGAAAAACTCATCCCCTTACTTGCGAGCGTTTTAGCGTAAAACCTCCTGCAAAAAGCTCCGAGATAATACATATTACAAGACCTACGGTTAGCAGAAGCTATTGTGGCTGGAAATCCTTTTCTCCGAGTTTCAGATCTCAATTTAATTTCTAGAAAGCTTAAACCTTTGCTGTTGCCGAGCCCTGTTTTTTAGGAAGAATACGGTAACGTGTCTTGAATACTTTTCAAGAGTATCGCGAGCAGACGCTCGTATATTACCGACTAGACTGCTAGGATGTGTACGTGAATTCCCATCTCCATGGACAAATTATGAAAATGGAAGCTTGCGGGATTTTATCACTCACGGACACTACAACAACCTATTCGAAAATGTTTTGTATCTATAATATTGTGGTGTAGTGTTTAAACATTCTTGACAAGTATTGTCAATTTTACAACACTAAATATTGCGTACAAATTATAAATTATTGACTGCGGATTTTATGCATTCAACTGGACTGGTTAAATATAAAACTGTAAAGACATTATTGAATGATATTGTTATAGCATTCACGACATACTACAATTATTAACAGAGGAAATGTATTTTCACCTAACTTCTGCTTTTGGCAAAGTGGCACATCGACAATTTTTATTTTGCAAATTGAAACAGTAGACAGTTTAAAAGAATTAGAAAAAATCAATGTGTTAGTTGATGGAAATAATTACAGAAACAATTACATTAATTGGCTCTTGTTCAATTTGAACACACAAGTTTTGCCTAGCTATTAATGAAGCTGCTGTAGAATTTATTCATGCTTGAATAATGACACTGCTGTAAATTATAGCTATTCAAAGACACATTAAAAATCGTAGTGTTTCGTTCACATAAATTATCGTTGATACAAAATAGCGCAGTATTGAATTTTTAGAAACAAATCTAATGAACATATCAAGTTTACACTTTGTAGGATTGTTTATCAATCTTCGAAGAGTGCTGTAGACTTTTTTCATGCTTGAACAATGACACAGCTGAAAATTATAGCTATACAAAGAGAAAATAAAAATCATGGTTTTTGGCTCGAATATATTACTGGGCGCAGAGTTGAATTTTTAAAAACACAAATAATGAACATACCAAGTTAACACTTTATGGGATTATTTATCAGTCTTTGAAGAGTGCTGTAGAATTTTGTCATGCTTGAATAATGACACTGCTAAAAATTATTGCTATTCAAAGAGAAAATAAGATCGTGGTTTTTGGGTCGAATAAATTACTGGGCGCAGTATTGAATTTTTAAAAAGAAAACTAATGAACATATCAAGTTCACACTTTGTGGGATTGTTTATCAATCTTTGAAGAGTGCTGTAGAATTTTGTTATGCTTGAATAATGACACCGATGAAAATTATAGCTATTCAAAGAGAAACTAAAAATCCTAGTGTTTGGCTCATGTAAATCACTGGGCGCAATGTTGAATTTTTAAAAAGAAAACTAATGAACATATCAAGTTTACACTTTGTGGGATTGTTTATCAATCTTTGAAGAGTGCTGTAGACTTTTTTCATGCTTGAATAATGGCACTGCTGAAAACTATAGCTATACAAAGAGAAAATAGAAATCGTGGTTTTTGGCTCGAATAAATTACTGGGCGCAGTGTTGAATTTTTAAAAACAAATCTAATGAACACATCAAGTTTACACTTTGTGGAATTGTGTATCAATCTTCGGAGAGTGCTGTAGAATTTTTTTATGCTTGAATAATGACACTGCTGGAAATTATAGCTTTTCGTAGAGAAAATAAAAATCGTGGTGTTTGGCACATGTAAATTATTGCTGATGCAAAATGGTGCAGAGTCACCCGATGGGGGGATGGAACACGAATTGAGGGGAAGAAGTTGCCTCCTCTCTGCCAGATAGGAACTCATGCGCGCCAGAGACGAAGCCCTGGAGTGTGGGTAGAGTGGGGACTTCTAAATCGTATAAAATTCGAATGGCAGTGAACGTGTTAGTAAACTATTGTGCCTATAAAAGACCGTGGCACGACAGGACGTTGATAGCGAGCGCGTGAATGAAAATTTCAATTTCCACATTCTAATCCGTACACACAGGAAAAGTCTTTGGCAAACGATTTCCTTCTGTTCGGCCCGAAATAGGTTGCGCTTGTGCTTTGCGATTACGTTTGAAAGTGAACGATGTTCCGGGGAACGCGTAACACATGTTTTCCAGCTTCCAATCTCTTTGCAGAAAGAATCGCAGCGTTTGTACGCGAAATCCGCCTTTAGAAATCGATATGCATGCTGCTCCGAGGTAAATTCATGAACGAACACAAGCCGAGAGCGGAAGCTCGGCGCTCAGGTAACTTTTAACGATACAGGTTGTAGACGTAGAATGCGGATGTTCGCGGAACGCGGTCCCAGAGACGCATCGATCATGGAACGAAGCAAGCGACGATTGAATTGCACTGGTTCGGAGATAAAGTTCTAGATTTACAGCGGATCCAAAAAACTATTTCAACACTGAATTTCCGATTCTCGACAAATTGCCAATATCTGATTAATTTCGTTGAGCACAATAGTACAATAATAAATTTGGACTCGTTTAATAAGATCGAAGCCTCTGCTCTCGCCATCATTAATGATTTTCTCGGATATTGGAGTAATATTTCAGTAAAAAAATGTTCTCTTATAAAGTCCAGGTAGATTGTTGTACTGTTTTTCTTAACGAAATTATCATAATATGAATATCGACAATTTCTTTAGAATTGGAAATGTTTAAATACTTTTTGTATCCATTTTATTCGATGCACAGTATTTATAAAAAATATGATAATATATAATAATTATCTGAGTCCTTCAACAGATATTGTGAGTTATTCTGAAAATATGTTGTCACAGAAATGGGTTTATTTATACAATCATTACTAAAAAAATCCCAGGCGACGCGTAAGGTGAAAGATCTGCTATGAAATTTATCAGCTGCACGAAATGAGACGATCATAAAACATTGCTAATATAAATATAGACGCGCATAAACATTGCATAATAAATATTCATACACCAAAGTACTGCAATCCAATTATCTGAATAATTCGATTATCATATTTGAAGGAAGTCCGAAGCGCACGTAAAAATAATTAAAGAGGTCGCCGGAATTCATGAATATTTTTATCCAATTTGAAATTCTCAAAGAACGGAGCTCGGTAAATTAAAAATAAATTCCGCAGGAAACGATATAAACTGGAAGAGACTACGGAATTAAAGAGTAGTATTTTTACTTTTTGGATGTAAATAAATTACTGAGAGCGAGCCCTCCCTTCACAAAAACAAATTTATATTAATTCCATCCACCCTGCGGTGTTTTAAACATTTGCTCATCTTTGCTGAAAAATGTCACAGCAACGAGATCGGTGAAATTGAACACAATGTCAAATTGTTTCACATCTGTGGAAACTTCAGTGACTCAAAAACTGTTTGAACATTAAATTATTCATTTTTGAAAATCATTTTACAGCTTGAAATCTCTACTGTCGTAATGGATTTTCCATTCTCTTCTAAAATGTTATTAAAAACACTGGAAAATTTGTTTCAAGATTGAACCTAAGTGATTTTCCAGCTTGAATCCTGTACTTTTGCAATCTATTATTCATTTTCGTCGGAGATACAATTTTTAAAAATATTGAAAAATATTTCCATAACTGACTTTTTCAAGTCTAACATAGATTTGAAGATTGAAGGTGATGTTGTCAGTTCGCATGTGGTTTTTCTAAGCAAGGCCAGTATTTTCTTGCAAGGATAACACAGCAGTCTTCTCGGGGAAGATCGGCGACTGTATTTTATTAATCTGCTACTTTCCCTGATGGAAGTTCCTTCAGCTCTGAAAGCACTTAGTCGGTACGAAAATAAGTTTGGCTGAAACGGACGGCAGACTTCTGTATGAAGAGAGGTTGCGGCGAGCCGGATATTGGAAATATGATACTCTCTCATCGGAAAAGTTCGAAAGTGAATACTGCCTTCAGAGAACTTGCTCGCTTTCGAGGAAACATGTCGAGGAAATACAAAATTGTGAAACGCGGCGAAGTCGAAACAGTGCGCACTCTCAAAGCCGTCGATGAGATATTTTAATGGGGCCAATCAACCGACGAACTGATTGGTTTAGAGTTTAGGACATTTTATACTCTACAGTCGACAACAGAGATGGGTGATATATTTCAAATATTAAATAGTAAATATCACGAGTATACTTTTTTTTTTAAATATGGTATTTCATTTGAAGGACTCCCCAAATAGTGAGATGATTATTTTAATTTATTATTTCTCTTATTCGTCACGATCAAACATTATTTTTTAAAATATTAATGTACAGAGCGTGTAAAGAATAAGTGTAAAGCTGATTGTAACGTGATTCCACACATTTGAATCGGCGATTTGTAAAAAGAATAGTTTTCTACCATTTTTGCAGTTCTTTTATTGTTTAACAGTCTTTTTGAGTAAACTAGCGACCCTCGCAATCAATCAGTTGCATCTTTATTTTTAATATAAATTTGTCATCTTTTCAATTAGAGATTCATTAATTATGTACAAAATGGAAATGCACAAAATGGAATGGAAATTATTGTCGACAGTAGAATATATTTTAATTGTTTGTAAATAGTATAGAAACAATTAGTACGCCTATAACAATTACAATACCCAGACGAAAAATTATAGTCCAGTGTTAGCAAGGTGGCTATAAAAAAAAGACACTGTCGTATTATCTTGCATAAAAGGAAAAATGGGTCGTTTACTATGCTAAATGAAAGCTATAAACTAAACGGTGCAAACGATATTTTCAAATCTGGTATTATTTTTAGCTGACGCATGAAAAATGAGGGATATTGAAGCATGAAAGCGTAAAACTGACATGATCATAACTTTCAGGATTTCTATTTTAACTGCAGGCTTTTATCATTTTCCTTCGAAACGAACGTGTGACCTATTTATTTGAACAAAAGCATTATAAACCGATATGATATATTAATTCATAAAATTCATTTGATACAATCATTAAATTCAGGCAATACATACGTTACATTACTGCACAAAATTTATTCCGAACAATCTGTCAAACAATACTTTTTGTATAAAAGATACGTGATTCCAAACGTAGTTCTCCAAATAATAACGTAAAATGTATGATACTAAATTGCATTAGTATACAATCAATACTCAAAATATATATTTAATGCGACTAGAATGGCAGTTATTTTTAACCAAATAAAAATTGTCTTCGTAAATTTCAACAAGCAAGAACCAAATAGAAATTTTTTCGCTTTTTAAATAATTTTAGTGAGTTGGAAAAAGTATATCGGAATTGTTATATTCTTTTGCTATTTTAAAAAAATGCATGAAGTATGCTGTCTAGTAATAAATATGAACAATAAATCAATATACTCGCATTTCATTACCAAAGGTGTTACGCAAATAGTTAATAAATGTTAAAAATTCTTTAAACTCTGAATACTATCCTCAAACAACGTGAGTTGGGTCCATGTTGACCCAAACTTGTAAAAGTTCTAATTAAATAAATTGTCAACTATTTATATCGAATTTTCTGGAAGGATCAATGATGCTCTGAAGAAAGTGGGTTCAAAAATATATTTAAAAAATGTTTCTTATTATATAAAATACTAAATAAAAATGTTATATAAATATATTATATAAAAATGTTATTTAGCCTGCCACGATATTGTAAATAAAATCACCTTTCAAGGGTTAAGGATTAAAAATAAGTTTTGATTTACAGTAAATTAGTATCCATTGAATAAAGTTGAGTTTATACGAACACTAACAATAAGAGAGTACAAGTTCCAGTTTGTGAAAAGTAGTTTTTAATCTTTGAGAGAAAGTAGGCTGACGGGGCGATTGGTGCAGGAGGAATAGAAGAAAACACGGTACACTTGATTCGCCGTATTGAAAGGACGAGAATAATGCGGGCGAGTTATGAGAATACAAAAGGGACTGTCGATGGACGTTTGCCAACGTCGACCAGCGAAAGACGTGGATCGCAAGAATTAACGCGAGAAGATTTCCTATAATTCCCCGCGATTGTTCCATGACGGCACGTAATGCATGCAATCCAATGCTCTGGAACTGAAAACGACCGAGGTACATATTCATAAAAGGTTCGAATACGCTCTGTCAACATTCGAGTGCACTCGCAAGTCGTCCGCAGAATTTATGCGCTCGTAGCGAACGCCGCTGTACAATATATGTACTGCAAAATAAAATCCTTAGTAACACTGTTTAATTTTCTTCTGCAAATTGGTTTAAGAAATTATTAAAGCATACGTTGTCAAACATTCTATTTTATGTTTCATATCGTAGTATTTACTACGAATGCATCCAACTAATATTTTAAACAAACATTTATGATTGTAATTTATAATAAAATCTTTGTTATTTAAAGAATAAAAATTTTAAAGTTGCGTTCCAATGTATAATAAAAAGGTTCGCATTCTATTGCACTTATACTGTATATTTTTATGTAGAAAAATATTATATAATAATTCATGGTTTACTTATTCGGCTTTGAAGGACATTATTGCGACAAATGATCTCTTCTTATCGATCGTAAAATGTTTGAATAAACTTAGAATAATTTTATCGGAGCCACGGTTCGATCAAATTCTACACAATATAGCTATTTTGTAACACTCAAACGTTTCGATTCGGATTTGAATCTGTTACGTCATAAATCCACGTTTGCTATAGAATTGTTTTTCTATTTGAAACGTTTGAGTGTTCCAATATAGCTATATTGTGTAGAATTTGATCGAAACGTGGCGCCGATAAAATTATTATTGCGACAGTTTTTCTTTGCAGTAAATTGTTGCTTCATTATCATAATATTTTTTCTCGCAAGCCTGAGAAGCATATAATAATTCATGGTTTACATACTTGGCTTTGAAGGACATTATTGCGACAGTTTTTCTTTGCTATAAATTGTTGCTTCATTATCATAATATTTTGTTTCGCAAGCCTGAGAAGCATAATTCATGGTTTACATATTTGGCTTTGAAGGACATTATTGCGACAGTTTTTCTTCGCAATAAATTGTTGCTGCATTATCATAATATTTTGTTTCGCAAGCCTGAGAAGCTGGAAATTAATCAAAATGTATCCGAGGTCCTTTTTCCCGGTTATTTCACAAACTACAGAAAAAAATAGGAGGGTAAACAAAAGCTTAATATTCTAATGTTCATTTCCACCTCTGCAGACGGGATTAAAATTTCGTGGAGTCGTCGTGGACGCCACGGTGTCGCTCTAAGGTTAATTACGTTTATAAGTGGAACATAAATGGTGGGGGAAACAAGCGGTTAATCCTGACTGCTATATAGGTTTTTGGAAAGTTAGTAACAGTGTGCAGATGAGCGCGGAACACAAGTTTTATACGCGAGCATTTCGCAGAAACAATTTGATCGTTGCTACATATTAAAGCAATTCGTGCAAATTACCATTTCGAGAACTTGTTTTATTAAATTTTGTGAAACATTTGAAGAGATTTTTACAAAAGATTTTTTATAAGAGAAATTAACCAAAACCTTTAACGCTTATGTCGTCAATAACGAAATACAGTAGGAATTCGATTAACCGGATCCCGATTATAAAATATACATTTTAATATGACTATATTATGAAAAAAAATAAATTTTCAAAAATAAAAAAATTATTTTGGAATCTAATGTACATTTTAATTGTGTCCCTCGGCTCTCGATTATCCATCGGGCTTTAATTTGTTCGTTAATCGAGATCCTACTGTATCGTACCTACTTACAATTTGTTTTTAAAATTATGATAAGGATAATGGTCAATTGATTAATATTCAAGGCGCGAAAATATGCGTTTTAACTTGAAAATTAAATTATTGATATATTACCGAAATTGTCAATGTTGTAGAACATCGCAGAAAAGTTGTTGTCATCGGCACGAAGGTTAATCTAAACGAAAGCACGCTCGAGGTACGGATCAAAACATTGAAGTCAGTTCACCTCGAAATCAAAAATCGGCGTACCGTACGAAAATTGCAATAACGAGGAGCACGTGCAAACGTGTAAAAGTTTCAATATGAAAGAGTCAGCGCCAATCAGTTTGCAAGCTCGAGTGTAAACAATAGGAGCATGCAATATCAGAACATTGTTCCAAAAAAGGTCGGCACGTCAAACATTCGTGTCAACGTTGCCACTATTCGGTAAACTGTGTCTCGGAAAGAAGCTCGTCATGAAGGGTGGCGACTGTCACGAACTAGTGTCCAAGAAGCTGTGTTTCATATGCATTTAATTTTTTCGAGGACAAGTGCAGCGCGTCGCAATGACAATATTAATTTTTCCTGTACTCAGAACGCTGGAAAAAAATGAATTTCACCATACAAAATTTGTGACGACAATGAATAAATTTTAGAATTTCTTAAAATTCTTTTGCGAGTCAATGGATTTAATAACTTGATAAAAATTCTTTCGTGTATTAATGGGTTCAAGGATTTTATGGAATTCTTTAACATGGATGAGTGAATTCAAGGATTTCATGAAATCCTTTGATGAAACCCTTAGGAATTAATGTTCCATAAAAAAAGCCTTGAATTTTCGAAAACAGCATAAACCGTCTTCCCATAAACAAAGTAAGTTATATTTTGGGAAATAATTGCGTGTAATACGAGTGTTGAATATTAGCTGTTTTTTTTTAAACTGAAAAATACTTTAATGTGATCATTAGACCCCGTTTCGATGCATTTATGACAAAAATGCATAGGTGCCATTTAAAACAGTTAAAAGATTAATAGATTTTGAGAGCATTAATATATTATATTCCCTATATTAAAACTATTAGTGAAAAATATTTTATATTTAGCTTCTACGTCCTGAAATTATTGCACAAACTTTTTATTTTGCGCGAACGTCCGGAGTCTAGTGATCCTCGTTGTTTCCTAATTAGTTCATAACGGGGTCTCTACCGTGCTTCAAAATTATCAGAGTATCATTTGATGTGGCGTAAATGCAGGCACAATGTCTAGACAATTCTAAACAACGACGCTGAACCTAAAGGGTTATCTTTACTTCAATCATTGCCAGCGACAAAGGATTTGAGTGGTGGAATAGTGCTTGATGCGGACGTAGGCTTTACGGTCATGCTCGCGACTAGGGGAGTCTGGCTCAAAGCTAAGTTCACTGCACTTCTGCAATTCCCGCGAGACTGCACGGAAGGTGTAGTGCGGGATTTTACGAGCTCAGAGGTTCCACAGCTTGTCTGCCAGTACAAGTACCCGGAATTTTCAGATGTCTTAACTAGAATTGGCTCGGTTCGACTACAAAGAGAATACTATTTCCAAAATATGTACTACTGAATAACCAACCACACGAAATCCAGAAACCAAATTCGTAGACATTTCATTCTGTTCACAGATTTTCAGAAGTTCAGGCGAACTTCCTACACTGTAGATCTCTATGTAAAATAAGATTTGATCTGAGTCGATCCTAACACTTTCTATACATTTTTTAATGCCTATACAATATTTAATGAAACTTTCCTCTAACCAGCAAAACTAAATGAAATTATTGGAATACGTTACTTTACGTTGGAATAGTAAAATATTTCTTAAGAAACACATATACACCAGAATCGTGAAATATTTCTTAACAATTTATAGTACTTATTAACAACTTTGGATTTTGAAAGACTGTCACTTGTATGTAAACTGTAAAAACTAGTTTGTATTTATTATACATTTTCTTGAATGCTTAAACGTGAATAACAAAAGAATAAAATTTTACTACGAGTTAAAAGAATATATTGATCACACCGGAAAATTTGAAACGATTTGCATGTAAACACGTTTAAACACTTTCACATACCTGAACGTTGTGCGGAGATAAGCGAGGATTTGCCGGCAGATATCTGTGCAATCCATTTATCCTCCTTATCTGTCGTTTTCCACTTGGTACTACGTTCTAGCAGATCGTCAACGGTATTGTTCTCCTCCAACTGGTTTATCCATTTGTCTACGAGGCTCTTCGCATTCTTCATTCATTTTGCAACCGCTTTACGTGACTGTTCGCAAATGCAATAACGGCTTCTGGTTGGAGCACCTTCAAAATGCAAATAAGTACAGTGCGAACCTCTGCGCAATAGAAACATTTTTTAAATCAATTTGTAGAACAGAAATGAAATAAAAATGATTTTTTTCAATATTATGAATAAGTCGTAAATAGCGTGACAATATTCTCCAAATTAATGTTCAATTTATTCGAAAAAGAAATCATTCGTAATAAAAATAAATTATAAAATACCTACTATTCAATTTTTGTAAATAAACATAGTATAAATATTATAATTCGTTAAAATAACTTACAGTCGTTGATGCGACTATAAATGAATCTAATTAAAAAAGAATACACAGTAAAATCTTATTTAACTATATTTTTAAATAGATATACGTGTATTATTGTTTATATGTTTTTATGAAGATGTTATGGTGGGTACTGGACGTGTAAAGAACGTATTAGGAAATCATTTTTATTCTGTTATTTTAGAATTTTTTCTTGATTCTATAAAGTTTCCCAATAGGAATAAATAAAAAGTAGTACAGACGGAATGTTTGCAGTCTAAATAATATCGTTTCCTTGCGAAAGTCGAGCGAAACCGAGGTACGCGCTTCCTGGAACGTGTATTAAAGGAAGGATCAAGGTACCTGGAAAATCGCGAATTTCCAGATAAAATTCGTGGCGCTTATTTTATCGCACTTCTTTATAGAGAACGTAGCCTCTGCATGGAAAGAGAGAACTCCGTAAAAACGTGTGTACAACCATAATACCAAAAGAAACATTTTTGCAAACGTTTGCATTTTATGAAAAATTGTATGGCGTACATGGGCTTCGACTCAGGAATTTCTCAAACAATATTGTGTGCACAGAGAACACTGACCAAATAATATTATTGGCTACAGTTGCTAAAATGAGTCTAATATCGCAACATCGATAATACTTTAACACTTCTGAAACTATTTGCAATATTAATCATGGGAAACGAGGTTTCATCTGAACGATATTCTGTTTATTTATACTGACCCCCGCGTTTGAACACTTTTAAAACCAATAGTAACTTCTAGTTAATAAAATATATAACCCCACTCTTCAATACTATTAAAATTAAAATATGAAATTGAAACAGAAGGCATTTAAAACTGTCTCTTTGTATAATTTTGGATTTTGCCTATAAGGCGACCTAACCTAACCCTTTATATTATTTATTCCTGGAAAAAATCATGGCTTTGCAAAGAAGTTCTTTGAAAATGTAAATGTTTAGTATATTACTAAATTTATTTAGTATGTCCTTATATATGAGGACGCCATGACCGAAAGGGTTAAGAATTCGTTGTAATAAGATTGATTATAATTTAAGAATTTAGTATACTTGAACATAGAGGAATATACATATATCCTCTCTAAACAAAGCCATCCCCTTACTCTTGCAGTCTCCTATCAATTATCACTCACTTTCATCCCCTTTCTCCTCCCGTCATCTTTATCATAATCTACACCTTCCTCTTCGCGCAGAAGCGTTATTGATTATTACATCACCCGTCAAGCCTCGAAATTTAATACCTGATATCGATCTCTGTCTTCTATATTTTGTTTAACTATGACCAACATCCACGATACACTATACATCCGACAGCGATTTAATGGTGTGCGTTCGGTCATCTTTCACACTTGTTAACCTTAGAACACTTATCTTTCAACGCTACAACGCATTTAATTTATATCAATATTTTACGAAATACAATTTTACACGTAATTGACTACATTACTTGTTATATGCACAATTTGTACAGGGTGTAGGATGCAACGTCAGTCTATTGAAAATTAATTGCTACATTGTGAACTCTGTCATCATATAATTTCTTTGACATATTTCTTCATATAACGAACAATCTACATTATTTCAACAATGCTACGCTCCAATCTTGAAATAGTCGTTGCACCGTCTTAAATTTTACAGGAAGTTTTTAGACTTATTAGTCCAAAAGTCACTGGACATTCATTTAGAATTTGTTTATAGAAAATGTGAATTTCTAAAATGTAGAAAGATTATGATTAGACCGCAGATCTTTATGCACAATAAAAATATTCCGCATTGACTGTGGGAAGCAGGAAGAAAATAAAAATTGATTTCATCCCCTGATGACTTTGTTGCATTAAAAACAACGGTACGGTGTTCTTAAATTTTTCTAATCTATTACTTGTTTTATATTTCACCCAATCAATTTCTTCATAATTGCATAAAGATCCGCAGTCAAGTCATGATTGGACCACCTTGTATCTACTTAATTTTAAGAAAAAAAGTGGAGTTACCGACTGATAAATTTGAAATGTCTCGATTCGATGTTCCAGGCGTGATTATATCGAGTAGCGGCGGTGCTGTAAGGGACCGGATCACGGGGGGGGTCCACTTCCGCTCTAAGCTGTAAATGCATGAATCGCCACACACCCACGCAACAACAGGTTAGTTCTATAATAGTTACTCTAGTGCTTCTCGTTAATTGCGTCGGGTTTAATACACTCTGATTGAATTAAAGCAATTCGGTATTTCTAATATTCCTCCATGCGTGCCGGGAAAGCGCGATCCAAATTGATTTTAGTGAAACACACGAAACAATTCGTATACAATTTCGTCACTTACGAACTATTGAGTTGTTCGAATAGTCTCCGCTGATTTTCAATTATTTTTCTAAACCTTTCTAATTACACATTTTATGGAAGGTGGCACTTTCGCCAATACTTGTATCTATTTACCATGAACGTAGGTTCGTTTTTGTTTGGTGTCAATGGAAACATGGAGTACGAAAAAGTGCATTTTACAGAGTGGGATAATGAAACCTTCGAAAAGTAGGCAAATCGTTGTCAAACAAAATGGTGCATATATTATTATATAAACTTGATTGTTACTACAATTTTTGTTATTTTCAATTTAATCCAAAAACCAGCGGAGACTTTCCGAACAACCCAATATAATATTACTGATGGTAAGATACAGCAACGAAGATTATTACAAAAATAGTATGAATTTGTAGAGTCATTCGTGACTTCTTTTTGACGCATAGGTACCCTATCCGAAATACGACGAAAACCGGTCGCGAGCCATCGTCTTATATCGGACTAAAACTGTACTAGTGAAATCTCGGTATGAGCCTACGCATTAGTACATGTGTTCTGCAATAAATGCATAAACTCGACAAATAAAATTCCGCCGTCGTTATTAATGGTAGCAACGGGGTCAGGAGAAAAGAAAGATGTAATTAGACCGCTTCCTACTGTTTTTTATCTTAAATCCGAGGCCATCAAGATCGCAATAAACGCACAGACTCTACAGTCTATTTATTTCATTCCGCAGTTATTGCATCCCTTATAGGTTTATAAGATAATATCCCGAAATCTCCCGAGTCGGTAACGGCCATTAATCACAAGCTTACCAAGATTCCGTTCCGCGTCGCATCACCATACTATTATTTCTTCGTTTTCTTTCCCCTCATTAACGTGCTTCTTCTATTATGCCCAAGAGGTCTCCTATTTCTCGCCGGTATTCTTCATCAACCTGTTTATTTTTCCGAAGGAGAAGAGCGCGGACCGGGAAAAACGGTAACCGGGGAGCAGGAGGTCTGCGCCATCGTGAAAAGGATGAAATTCCCCATTCCCCGGGAGCAGATGGTAAAAAACGAGGAACGGCCTGAAACGCACAAAAGAAGAAATTTTTCTGTGCCGGCGGAATAAAGCGCGAGAGTCTCCCTTAATCAAATAAATTGTCCGTATCAAACCCCCTGGAACAACCGTTCCGGACCCTTTCCCTTAGAAAACCCATTCCGATGTGATCCATTATTCTTATTCTTCCGTTGCTAACAGTGTTATTCAATTACGACCCGGCCTCCAACATTTTAATCGCCCTACTGCTAACGACAATGATGACACGGTACCCCGCGATATCGTGAATAATGATGGGAATGATCCAATTCGCTAATCAGATACTTGTACCGAAGAATCGGAACGTAGCGAAAAGTACTTGGTAACGGCAGCTGACATACTGAAGAATCTTTCTGATTAGGAATTGGTGAGCTTCGATACTTGCGTACACATACGTCCCATAAATACAATCATACTTTGCTATTAGGAATTGATTTTAACCCTTATCACTCGAATGACGACTCTGAGGTGCCACTAAAAATTACTGTACCATCGTTAAAATATTGCTTCGATTATTAAATATATCGGCACCTAATAAATTACTAAATATTTAGGTATTGTACGAGGTATTTATATCAATTTCATATACATGAAACTCAAAAAAACATAGGGAGTGGAAATATTCTAAACCGAAAGAAATGTTTAATGTTCTAGTTAAAATAGCTTCGAGTGCAAAGGGTTAATTAAGAAGGATCATACCCATCACTACTCAATACCCATCCCACCCAAGATAGACCTATGAAGAATCGATATTTGTGAGTAGGTACAATTTAGGAATTGATGAGCTGTGATACTTACGTATTCATATGTCCCTTAAATACAATCATACTTTGCTATTAGGAATTCATATTTATTGAGAAGGATCATACCCATCATTACTCAATACCGATCCCACCCAAGATAAACCTATGAAGAATCGATATTTCTGAGTAGGTAC
>CM052190.1:10164717-10177156 GCA_028455805.1 Lasioglossum figueresi | reverse complement strand
AGTGGTCGTCGTTTGACGCACAGTAGTTTGAGTCGATGCTCACAGGCTCTGAGAATAAGAGGAGGAAGGACCTTAAGCTCTGAAGCTTAGTTCGGACATCACTGGTTTGAGGTATAATAGCTCCGTTAAATGTTGTGCTCCTGGCTACCTACCAGAGAAATGGAATAAAGTAAATAGAGCATTGTTAAAAATGTACCATTATTGTCGGAAGAACAATATCCGCTATTCTAGTCCACTGATAAATACAAGAAAAGACTCTAGAACTACCAGACGAGTACGAAAAGGTTTGTGATGATTGAAAGTATAAAAATATTTTCATCAGAAATTTTTAATAAACCTTCAAAAACATACTGCAATGACAAACTTAACCGATCTGCATCGATCCAATATTTTCATTATTATAAAATAATATACAGCAATTAGTGCTTGGTAAGTTTCATATTAAATGCATTTTCATATTAAATGCATTTTCATATTGAATGCATTTTCATGTATTGTTGGTAAAAAAATGTTTTAAAAATCGATAAGGTGTCAAATTCACAGATACGTACACCGCATTTTGTTCCGAATTTCGAAGATGAAATTCCGAGTTGTACAAAACGGAAAATCTGAAAAAAGATGGAATAATACAGATTGTGCAATGTAGTTTAACAGAGACATCGTTTATATTTTTCCAGTAACAGTGTACTGTTACGTGTAGACTGCGGGTCTTTATGAAAGATGAAAATAATCTTTACGAAAAATGAAAAATAAAAATGTGTCATGTGACACATGAGCCAAATAAAAATTGTATTATTCTTTTAATTATCCTATTAAGCTGAAACTCGATGTCCTTGAATATTTTTAACATCTCGACTGCTTTAAATTGTGTAGCATTTTTAGCATTGCCCATGAATATTTTTTAATTTTCTGACTAGGCGCGTGAAGGTTAAAATTAAGTTTGCAGCTTCTTTTTGCCTCTCGCAGTCTAAATAGAATAATGTATCACATGATAGCATAAGTTCGTGCCGGTTTTTAAATGAAAATTCAATGGTTAAATATTAAATAATACAACTTTATTAATCAATTATTCTAATTATATCGTAGTAATATTGTAGTATGATAATAGTCTAATAATTATATGCACAGTATACATTGTAATTAATTATTCTAATTGTAGAAAAGAATGGTGACTAAATGTATTTGGGTGGGAAGAAAGTAATTTCAGTATTTTAAGGTGAAATAAAACCGAATTTCTATATTTAAACGATGAAATTCAATGAATAAAATATTTTCTTATTTATTCTCTTTTGCAAAAGATCATCGGATAAAAGGGAAAATATTTTATTCGTTAAAGTTTATTGCTCGAATAAAAAAATTCGGCACTATTTGAGCTTAAAATATCGAAATTACTTTCTTGCCAACACAATAGAATTTTTTTTACACTCCGCCGTGCAGTACAGTTTGCGACAACTATGAGAATCGGGGACGAACTTATGCAATCGTCTAATACTATTTCTACCCATTCGATTTTGAGCCCCACCCAAGTCTAAGATAAGAAGAAATCGCTTTTCCGGAAGTTCTAGTACAGAATACCCCCTAATCCAGGATTGGTCAGCGCCCGAAATTGGGTAGAGGCGATTTTCGGATCGAAACAGTCAAAATGATCGTAAAAGCACATTCTCCCGGGTAAAAATTCCGAGACAGCCATCCAGTTAACTTGGCAGACTCTCGTTTCTTCACTGGGGTTCGTAGATCGAAGATCAGTAGCGATAGAAAGTCGGCTTTCCTCTGCCTATCTTACAGCTCCCGTGAAAGAACTCTGCGCCAGCTCGGATTTAGCACCTCGGAGAATTACCTCGCTTCTCTATTCCAAAAATTCCCCAACTCCTCTGTGAGAAAGAATCCCTATCCAGCTCGACGAGGAGCAGAAACTTCCTTGTGCCTCCATCAATCTGGCCCCCGGATTCCGTAATGGCCGAAAACTTTGACGTTTGCTCCGATATCTGCCGGGAAATATCGAATTGTTTTCTTTTACTTCTCGCTGCTAATTGCGAGCGTCGTTAAACGAGACTCTCGGCCCATTCTTCGAAAATATCTTCGTCCTCCGAGCTCCCTCTCGCAGGATCCTTGCTTTTCCGTTTCACTTTCTTCGAGAAACCCGTTGCCTTCGCCCAGTTTACTTTTCCAGTAGAAGCCCTTACAAAATATCATACTACTCCAGCATTTGTACAGCTCTCTCTCCAATTTTCTACTTCTGTAGCTCAAATAAGAGCGCTCCGAGGTGGACACGTCAGGATTTTTAATATTTCAAAATGCACCGTAGCAAAGTTCGTTTCTGTATTCCAGGGACTCGTGAAAATATGTTCTCGTCGTTGCAGTGAATTTTACTGGCTGTTTTACAACTGTAAACTAGTTGGAAACTAATGTAAACAAAGAGCAATGCAGAATTTCCGAATCGATAGCAGTGAAGATAATTGTTGATCGAGAGTCGAGAGACGCGACGATGGTTTCGCGATCGCTCTGGTTCGTTTTCGAATTAACAAAAGTCGAACCTTGTTGAAATGATTCGAACACGTTGAGGTTTACGTGTGTATTTGGAAATTGCAGATTTCTAAAATAACTTATAACAGCGCGTTTGATTCGAACCAAATGGCCCAAGCGGGTTTTCGGAATTGAATAAGTCAGAGCCGGATTATGCCCAGTAGCAGAAGTAGCAAATAGGGCTGTAACTTTCCTTCGAAGGTCGAAGATTTCGAAGCTTCGATTTGAAAAACTTCGAATGTCGAAGATTCGAAACTTCGAAATTTCGAAGGTTAGCTTTCTGGTAATTCGAAGGCGATGAGAATCAATGTTTTTAATTTCGAACCTCCGTAGCAAATTATTATGACGGCCACGGTAGATATGTGGTAGGTGGAGAGTTTACCTATCTACATTCGGATTTGCGGTTGTTTATTAGCGCAAATATAATTTAATAAGTATAATTTAATTACGAAAAGTTCAAACGGAAACTTCAATGTCAGTCACCGGTGACTGACAGTTAAGATTTTTATTTATCAAAAAAGATTTCGAAGCATAAGATTGAAAAACTTCGAAGGTCGAAGATTTCAAAGCTTCGAAACTTCGAAATTTCGAAGGTTAGCTATCTCGAAGACTTCGAAGACTACGAATCAAAGTTTTTAATTTCGAACCTCCGTAGCAAATTATTATGACGGCCACGGTAGATATGTGGTAGGTGGAGAGTTTACCTATCTACATTCGGATTTGCGATTGTTTCTTCGCGCAAATATAATTTAATAATTATAATTTAATTTTTTAAATATAATTTAATTACGAAAAGTTCGAACGGAAACTTCAATGTCAGTCACCGGTGACTATCAGTTAATATTTTTATTTATCAAAAGTCGTGACACGGTAGAAGATTGCGAAATTTTGAAGCTTCGAAACTTCGAAACTTTGAAACTTCGAAATTTAGAAATTTCGAAGACTTCGAAGATTACGAAGAATTCGAAGACTTCGAAACTTCGAAGCTTCGGAAAAGTTACAGCCCTAGCAGCAAATGCTACGGGCCCCGTGCTCTTCTAAGGGCCCCGCGCTTGCAGCATAAAAATCCCTCGCTACTATTAACAGATATTTCTGCTAAAAGAAAGGTCCTTCATTGTGTTTTGTTTTATTATCATGCAAAACCTAGGGCCCCCAGGTAACATTTGCTACGGGTCCCGCGCTAGCTTCATCCGGCCCTGGTATAAGTCTTTGCTGGCAGATGTCTAACCGTTCGATTTTTGGAAGAACGCAAATGTAAGACGCGACGAGCAGTCGATGTCGCGAAAGTTTTTAACTACGTCGCAACAATAATCATTGAAAATGCTATTTTGTTTAGAAGAGACATTCGTTTGTGTTACAGGCGAAACGCGGTGGGTGTGGTTCTGTCTGGATTACTTCTCCGATTTTTTATACGTGTTGGACATAGTGTTTCACATTCGAACCGGATATTTGGAGGATGGCGTGTTGCAAACTGACGCGACCAAGCTGCGGAATCATTACACGAACAGCACCATATTTTACATGGACATCCTGTGCCTGCTGCCACTCGACTTTTTATACTTATCTATAGGATTCAATAGTATACTGCGAAGTTTTAGACTTGTGAAAATATATCGGTAAGTGACGCTTCCAGAATAATATTAACCCCTTGCCCTACGATTTATTTCACGGTTTCAGTGATTAGAACTTTCTTTGTAGATCGTAATTTCCTTAAAAAAGGAGAAAACATACATCTATTGTATGCCTATCTATATGTTCTCCAATAGCTGTACATTAACAAAATCAAATTTTAATTTTATTTCGGTTATAGGAAATTATTGACATACATTTTTATTAGAATCTGTTCGGAACCTTCATCACGAGTCAGACACGATATTGTAAGGCAAGGGGTTAATAACGTCGGAATTTCATTAAATCCTTCAATCGGTTATGATCGTCGTCGATTCGCAATTTTGTTACATTGTTCATTCGTTTCCAAAATTATTTAACAAATTGAACTTTGACAATTATTCAATTTTATACAGCGGCTGCATATGCATTGGATCCAAAGAGTATCTAAACACTACTCGTTCAAAGCTCCAGAAAACGACTTAAAAAAATCGTACATCAATCTTCAAGATGTCGTTGTAAAGTGAAGGCTTCAATCTAGAAATCTATGGTAGTTTCAGTCTCGTAAAAAATTTTTCAAAGTTTTCACAGGCGTTTGAATGTGCAGTATTTTCGAGAAAAAACGCGTCTCCAAATCTGATCCCCTGCATCATGAAAAAAATCTTAAAATAAAATAAACGATGGGTTATGAAACTAGAGGCTTCTAGCTTTCAAATGAGTCCAAATTTATTGTCGTACGACCGCTTTTTACAAAATTATCACCGTTTAAACATAGTTTAGACAATTTTTTGAGAAACTAATGTTCAAACACTTTTCTGATCCACTGTATATTTCATGCCCTTCTTTAATCCGTCTACAATTGTTGTTTTCAATAATGGTCGAGTTAAAATTAGTTACTATATATATCCTGTGTATTGGGTTGGCAAGAAAGTAATTTCGGTATTTGAAGGTGAAATAAAAGCCAATTTTCCTCTATTCAAGCAATAAACTTTAATGAATAGAATATTTTCCATTTTGTTCGACGACGTTTTGCCATCTTTCTGATAGCATCGTAATTCCGCGCTCATAAAACTTCCAAATTTTCCCAAAATTCGGTTTTATTTCACCTTAAAATACCGGAATTACTTTCTCACCAACCCGATAGTTTCATGCCGCTAATACGCCAGTAATTGTCCCGTGAATAATCAGGAATAAACAAACCGTGGTCGTCTCGTAAACATTCTTGGGCAACTATCCGTCCCCTATGGTTAAGCGAAAATTCCGCGGTCTGAAGAAATTCGCCGGCGCAATATTTTAATAGGAATTTTGAAATTTATCGCCGGGTTATGACCACCACGCTGGAATCTCATCCAATCTTCTTTGTCCATTGTCACGCAGGTTCTGGGCGTTCATGGATAGAACTGAGCGACACACGAACTATCCGAATTTATTCCGCTCCACCTCCTTGATACATTATTTACTGGTGATCTTTCACTGGAACGGGTGCCTCTATCACATTATTTATAAGAACAACGGCTTTGGCAGTAAGAACTGGGTGTTCAACGACTCCGAGACGGCGGACGTTGTCAAACAATATTTGCAGAGCTACTATTGGTGTACGTTGGCCCTGACGACCATCGGCGATCTACCACGGTACGTATCGTCTCACCCTAAATTTCGAAAATTTCGTTAAACCATCCCTGACCATTCACCGCGATGCCATTCCTTCGAGTGCTAGCCAAAATTCAATTTTTCGAAGTACGTATACAGGCTGGACCAATCACTTTCACCAATACAGTTCCGTTATCTGTAGTAATATGAAAAAATATGTGCAGCGACTCCCACTAATATTCGGACACTCTTAAAAAGTCTATGATTTTTTTAATATTGGATTATACGATTTAACTTTTTCTGGAAAGCAAGAGCAATTAGTTTACTACGGGATGTGAAAAGAAAGTTTTTCAACAATTGCAAGTTGTCGGAATTGCAGAGAAAGTGTTAAAAGTTGTATTTTGCATCTTTTTTATGTGAGCCTGTATCGAAAATTTAAGAAGTATGTTTTGTAGATCTGTGTCAATTATGTGCGTTGTAAAAGTTTCATCGAAATCGTTTGACTCGTTTCCAGGATTGCAAGGGTGCTGGATTCGCGTTCCCATTCTTGAAAATACAAAAATTGGGGTTTTCAGTAGTCAAAAACGTTAGATAAAAGTTCGATCTCGGGCACTATCGCCCTCAAAAGTCCTATTTTTTTCGTTCACGAGGCGCAATTTGCATTATTCGGAAGCATACAACTGCGCATGTAGCTATTTTCATTCCACTCCTGATTTCTCAATAACGCAAAGACGGGGTTTCTTATTAGTCAAAATCGCTAGACGAAAGATCAATCTAGAGGGCTATTTGCCTCAAAAGTCCTACTTTTACGTTTACGACGCGTAATCTCATTATTCGGCAGCATGTCGACAGCCACGATAGGCGGCAGCACCATCGCCTGTCGATTGCATCTCGCGGCTCCGCCGCATCTTATTGCATATCATAACTACATGTGCTGCCGAATAATGCAAATTTCGCCTCCTAATTGAAAAAATAGGAGTTTTGAGGGAGATAGCGCCCTAAATCGATCTTTTATCTAACGTTTTTGATGACTGAAAACCCCCATTTTTGTATTATCGAGAAATGAGAACACGAATTCCGCATCCTTGCAATCCTGGAAAAAGGAGATACTCCTTTAATGGACGCGTTCTAATAATATGGAACATGCGCACTACGAAAGAAAATTTTGGGCCAACCTGATACGTACAATTTGGAAGCAGACTGATCTACAACAGTTGCTATCGGAGTTCGAACGCGACCGTAGCTCGAGGCGATTGCGATTCTAAGCGAGAAGTTCGAAAAAGATCGAACAATACCAGTTTGTTAGGTTGAACGCGCTAACGTTCGGAATTGTCCTTTATTTTCAGGCCGAGGAGCAAAGGCGAATACTTGTTCGTAATAGCTCAGCTGCTGTTTGGCCTGCTACTGTTCGCCACCGTGCTCGGGCACGTGGCCAACATTGTTACTTCCGTCAGCGCGGCCAGGAAAGAGTTTCAGGGTAAGTGAAAACCGAATTCAATTATTTCCCCGTGCACCTGATTCGTTTCGATCAGCTGGAGAGAGAAAGAAAACCGGTTGCGACTCGCAGCTACGAGGCTCTAGCCGCCGATCTAAGCTCGCGATTGTTTTCCTCCAAAGGCGATCCAATGAACGCGGTTGATTGCATGTTCTTCATACTGAAGAAAAGTTTGTGTTCCGATGTTCTATCGACGAGTCCCGGAATTCAGGCATTTGAAAATGATTATTTTAAGTTACTTTATGAAGAGAACACAAGGACGTACCTATCCAAATTTTTTATTCATTTTTTTTACAATAAATACCCATAGAAATAGATTTGTTGAATAATTCCCCGCGAATGCATCTTTACAATCTTAACACTTTTTTGGTGCTGTATCAAAAGAAAGTATAGAAATTTTCTTTTACATTACGATCTTAAATGAAAGTATTAGATTACGCTATTGAGGGGAACTTGTTAGTTCACAACGAAAATTGCCGTTGCTATTGAAGGTTCCATTAAAAAATGTTTAGTCATGTGCCATAGATTTCTCAAAATTATGCCATAATCACCGGTCGGTAATGTGTTCATAACCGTAAACATTTTGGCATGTTCCATAAATCTAGTGGTAAACCCTTTTAAGAAGCGAGAATTTTTAGAGCGTGTACTGTGTTTCGGGTCTAACAATGTGCTACGAGTTCTATACAGGATGTCTCCAAAGTGTCGTATTTAATTGAAAGCGGTGATTCCTGAGGTCATGTCAAGTAACTTTCTTCTTTGCGAAAATTTTCTCCGTGGTTTTGTTAAGGCGGTAGACTCGTTTCCAGGATTGCAAGGGTGCAGGAATCGCGTTCCCATTTCTCGATAATACAAAAATAGGTTTTTTCAGTAGTCAAAAACGCTAGATTAAGGATCGATCTAAGGCGCTGTCGTCCTCAAAAGTCTTATTTTTTCGTTTACGAGGCGTAATTTGCATTATTCGGCAGCATACAGCTATTTTCATAGCTACATGCGCAGTTGTATGCTGCCAAATAATGCAAATCACGCCATGTAAATGATAAAATAGGACTTTCGAGGGTGATAGCGGCCTAAATCAATCTTTTATCTATCGTTTTTGACTACTGAAAAACCCCATTTTTGTATTATCGAGAAATGCGAACGCGAATCCCGTACCCTTGCAATCCTGGAAAAAGGAGTGTATTCCCTTAAGGGGGAACGCTACCCTTGCTTTTCAGAATATTTATCAGTGTTACCAACCTCTGTGCAGAAAAAGAGTTTGGTAACACTGATAAACACGCAACTGCCTGATCAACGCGAGATGGAGTTGCTTGCTATTTCGATATTCTAATCTTGAATGTTGTATTCTATTCTTCCAACTTGCAGGTTGGAACCGTTGACCGAAACCTACAATCGTACAAAAATGCATATATTGACTTTGTCACGCTTTCACTGTGGCATACATATGTATTAGGCCAACGCTTCAGTTTTGCTATGATTCTGTGTTGACAGTCCTTCTGACTAGGCGCCATCTCGCCTAAACTAGCTGAACTAAAATTGGTTCTAGACTTGCTCTGCATCAGAGAGGACCTCTGTCTTCGTGAACGTAATATGGGGAAATCTCTGCTACGTGAATGCAATCACGCGCCAAGATTGTTTGTCCTTATTTCTGCGAATTTTGGGCTGAGTGAGGGCTCATTCTAAAGAGGAAGGTTATAGCTAGTGCGCTCGACCGCATTATGGCAGCGAGAAAATCTTTTAGAGACAAAAAAATACATTGAAGTCTGCAAATATTTTTCTCGATTTTGTCTCTACTTTGGACACTTATGTTATTAGATATAGACATAATCTCGTTAAAAAATCGGTCGAGCGCAGGAGCTATAACCTTTCTCTTTAGAATGAGCCCTCATTCAGCCCAAAATTCGCAGAAATGAGGACAAACAATCTTGGCGCGCAAACCCAGGTTTCGATCCAAAATCTAGTTTGATTCTAGTTCCTTTCTAGTTATATCACGTGGGTAGCGTTCCCCCTTAAGGAGTTATTAACGAAAAATGCGAACCAGTCATAGCGCGTCTACGGCAGACGGATTCCGCCTCGGCCAATGCCAACGCTGCGCTCAGTGCCACCTGTCGCCTCTGATTGGTCCGTGTTTCTCGATAATAAATCTTTATCAAAGCTGTGGAGAACATTTCCGCAAAAGGTAAAGTTACTTCAAATGATCTCATGAATCACCCTGTTCAAGGAAGTATGTTCAACATTTTTGGAACACCTTGTATACATGTTCACTGACTTCTATGCCAACGAAGAGTAACGATAAGAAGTTCGTGAACACTTCGACATTGAAAGTGCAACCAGCCCAGGAATACTATTATCGTCACGCTATTGCCGGTCAATGTTGCTGTCGTTCAAACTTCTTCTCAGTGAATTATTGCCAGAAATTTCAATGAAGCCTATATAATACAAACAATTTAAACTTTCCGACACGATATAAATCACGCTGAGGTTTGCCCAAGGGAGTCCTTTATTTATAATGCCAACATATTTTATTAGTTTAATAATACACAGGAAAACTGTCCTATAATTAATAACAGGACTCAAGTGCTAGGATAGAGAAATTCGCGAATAATGGAACAATCACTTTTCTCATACTAAATTTCATAATGGGAGAGCTTCAAAATTCAAAAGAAGTAAATGATAATACTACAGAGATTGAACAACAAGATATTACATATTTCTACACTAAATAATCAAATTATGGAAATGTTTTAATTCTACAAACGAAAATATAACAGAGAATTTAGCGACATCGCGAAACAACGTTCCAAATAATGTGAAAATTTTATGCTGAATCTGCAAATTATTTTATTTCGTGCAAAATTTTCTATTCTACAGTTATAAAAATATACTTCTTCTGTCAATATGTTTAATATGTATCTAATAATCTCAGTTCTTCTTATTTCTATACAGTTTTGTTTTCCACTCATTAATTTCTGCCAGAAGTAAAAAATCACTACGACTTCGTTTACATTAATTTTCTTTATCGGTTTATTTGAATATAAATAAAAAGGCAATGTTATTATCATGATGGATCATGAATGTCTCCACAGAGGAGCCAGCAGAGTGCAAAGGGTTAATATAACAGTCCTGTTGGAATGGTAAGTGCTACATAATTGGTTGGAGAGGGAGTGTTTAGTGTTTCTCTCTGGCAAAGCAAATGTTAACTCTGCAAGGTAGGGAATCAGAATCAAGTAGAACAATTAGCCATAATTAAATGTAAATAGATGTTACTAATAGGGGAAAAATAATATCGGGGCCAATGTTTCGCTGCAATATCTTCCGTGAATAAACATACCCTGTGGTCCACGATTGAACTATTCCTGGAAGCTTCACAAAAAGGAGTTTCAAACAAAAATTGCATCGCATCGAGTACAAAAATACAGATACGAGAACAATTTTGGAAAGTGTCACTTTTCTATTTAATATACAAAAATTACAAACCCCTGTTTTTAGGGAAAAAATTATTTAAAATATTAATTTGAACAATATTTAAAATATTTATTTTTAAAAAACAAATCTTTCACACATGTAAGCTAATCCTTCTAAATTTTGGAAAAATCTCAAGTCGTTTTTTCCACTGTATCAAAATGAAAAGATTGAGTTTGTATAAAGTTTTCACAATTTTTTATACAATATATTACATATATACTATATAATATATTAAATAATTTGGAAAAAATTCTGCAGTGTGTACGACAGTTACGAATATTAGAGAGGACAAAATGATCCATCTACACAATTATAGTAGAGACAGGATTTCTGTCTGGTACAAATAGTGGGACAATAACTGGACACAAGAAGGCAACGGAATGAACAAAAATCGCATTTTTTAATATTCCGTGGCTCCCCAAATGTGAAATAAAAAATTTAAAACCGTTCATTTAGCGTTAAAGGTTGTATGGAGATGTTTGACAGACTCCATCGAAATATCAAGGTTATGAACCACCCTGTATAATGTCGCATTACGCTCCCGTGCTCGAAAGATCGACTTCCATAGTTGTCTCTGATTAATTACCATGGCTTTATTTATAGTGGCTTTTCAGAAGCTATCGGATCGATAAGGAATAAACGGCGCGGATGTTGGTCGCTTTGTTATTGTCTGTCCCCGGGGTTCATTCGTGCTCCCTGAGCTGTTCATCGGAAAATACAGTTCTTGCTCGAGTTAATCGGCGTTCCACTCGTGGAACACGAAAAGTCTTCCGGCCAGGATGATTCCCGATGTGCTCGCGACACTGCGCTCTCGTTGCCAGGTTTTAAAACGTGACAAGGCTATTGGTACGCAAACGTGTCGCGTATCAATCCGAACAGTCGAACGGTTAACAATGTTACAAAGCCACCGAGGCAGCTTCAGCGTTCGCCATGCAAGACTGGAACTTCATTTTCAAAATTCCTAACAACCTTTACACTTGATCTCTCGCTCTTGCTCCCAAACAGCCGCGGGAATTTTCAGCTGAATCCGCACGAAACGTCACTCCGCATCGGCAATGCGACTAAGCTTTCAGCACGGGATATACATAGACTTGTAACCAAAATATACAACGCGACAACTATTAACCCTTTGCACTCGGAGCTATTTTAACTGGAAAATTAAACATTTCTTGCGATCTAGAATATTTCTATCCTGTATGATCTTTTAAATTTGGTAGATATGAAATTGATGTAATACTTCATACAATACTTGAATGTTGAGTAATCGATTAGATACCGACAGATCTAATAATGTAAACAATATTTTAAATAATAGTACAGCAATTATTAATGGCGCCACAGAGGCGTCACTCGAGTGCTAAGGGTTAATGCACACTGCAACTAGCACTTCGTTAAGTTCCAAAGTTTTTTTTTTTATTAGAGTCATCGGTAGTGGTGGGATCAAGCTCGATATGTACTCACGAATCCGAGTCAATTTGAATAAACAAGTTTCATTTCGTGGGTTTCGATTACTACTTAAAAGCAATAATGTTTCAATGATTATATTTGAAAAGAATACATTTTATACAAACTGACATCGAACCTCGGAATGAGTACTTGCAAGTTTCGAAAAGATATTTGTAAGTACTTCGATGTTGAAAGGAATCGAATATTTCACAAGTAGTACTCGAATCTTGGAAATCAGAACTGCACAGTAGGTATTCATAAAAGAAAACAATGTTAAAGAAAAGATGTGAAAAAAGAAAACAATGTTAAAGAGAA
>CM052190.1:10134168-10158477 GCA_028455805.1 Lasioglossum figueresi | reverse complement strand
TCAAAATTATTCAAAGAAATAAATTGGGGTACATAGTCAACTACTTGGAGAATCCAGGATTTTTCTATTTATTTTAGAATTGTTGTAACGACAGATATAATAGTTTATTCATGAAGAAATACAATCTCCAACAAACACCAAAATTATTCAAAGAAATAAATTGGGATACATAGTGAACTACTTGGTGAAATCAGGATTTTTCTATTTATTTTAGAATTGTTGTAACGACAGATATAATAGTTTATTCATGAAGAAATACAATCTTCAACCAACATCAAAATTATGCAAAGAAATAAATTGGGGTACATAGTGAACTACTTTGGTGAATTCAGAATTTTTCTATTAATTTTAGAATTGTTTTAACGGCCGGTATAATATTTAGTTTATTGCTGAAGTGATATTACTTTGAAGTAACGTTACGCTGAAATCGGAGGTTTTATCAACACTGTTTTGTGTGACAAATTCTCACGGAGACCCAGCTTCAGTAAAAACTAAAACAAACCAACCAAGTATTGATCGATAGCATGGTTGGTTTTTTTTTTTAAAGACGAGACCTGCGATACACAGATAGTCACAGTAGTTGTCCACTGTGCTACGAACACTCAAATGTCATCAGTGTGAAGCGATTGTGGTGGAGTAGACTGTACGTTGTCTCTTTTTTCGGAAAAGAGCCTATAATATTGACCGGCATACGATTTTATAAAAATCTACACAAATAAATATACACAAAGCGTCTCTCCTACCACGAACATCCTAAATGTCTTACTTATTTTTATAATAGAAAATATTAATTTCATTATTTAAAGGACGAAACTACACGTTTTTTAAATACATATACATATTTTTGTCGGTGCGTTATGATATTTAAGATAAAATGTTCTTGAATAAAAAACAAACCATAGTAAGAAAGATTAAAGAGGAAAAAATTTTTTAATTATAGGAAATGTTCAAAATAATTGAGACCAGTACATTTGGTTATTTCTTAATATCATTTTTCATCAGTCTTCTTCATGGAAATGTCATACTAAGATTGCTTTATTTAAAAAAAATTTAAGAATATAAATAATCAAGTAGGACATTCAACCGTTTCAACTGGATAATTGCAAATAAACAAATGTAGCTGAGGAAATGTTAGCTCGGTACATATGGAACGTCTAATTTTAGAATACAAATATAATGAAGCATTTTGATCAAGAAAAAGATTAATAATTATGGTCGACAGGTTTAGTATACACATAAATACATAAAGCTGAACTTTAACTTACTATTTTCAGTTTTTATTTGAATATTATATTTTTAAATAAAGCTTGTTTCAACATCAATCGATACGATTGTCTCGTATTCTTTCTATATGGGTAGAAAAATTAATTATATTGACGATAGCATTATGTTCGGTAAAAATGTGAAAGTAAATAAAATTCCTTGTCAATGAAGAATATGAACGATCAAAAATTTCAGTTTTCACCGTAATACAGCCAATAAGTTTACCGTCAATAAGTTTTGTTAATAAAAAATTATGTTCGCCTCGCGTTAATGTTAAAAATCGAACGTTTCACGTGTAACAACCTAATATTTCTTAAGTACCAGATTATTGAAAGATGACGGAGAAAATATGTAGTTTGTCGAATATGAATTAGTATTGTGTTTCCATCAGACATTGAAGGATTTTCGACCGCCCGCCTGCGAGAAACGTTGCAAATACGCTGACGAATTACCGAAGGAACGGAAAGAAAAAAGTTCCAGGTTGCCAGAATGCGATAACTACTTTTGAAAAGGAGGACTCGTTAATCTTTCCTAAAAGAAGCGCTTCTGGGTCACGAAGATAATCTTACATCGAGCTGAAACAAAGACTTCGCCTTTTACTTTTCCTTTCCAAAAGTAGGTTTTTTGGATTTGCCATACCGCGAGTTCTGAAAAATTTACATATTCATCCGCGCAGCTTAATTGGCTCTTCTGAATTATAAAAGGAAACTTTTTACTAATGGAGCTCAACCCACTCATGCAAATATAAAATTCCGTCACTGGAATGAAATTAAATGTTTTAAATGGTAACAATTTTGTTACAATTTTATGAGAAAGAAGTTATTACGAAATTCAATTTTGTGAAAGGATACAGACGTTTGACAATTTTTAATTTGTTAATGTTTAATTTGACTTTTTAATGAAAGTATGCTGTGGTCTTGTAGAACATATTCATTTTATAACAAATTCAGTGAATATCATGAACATAATGAAAAAGATAAAGAAATAGTAAACAATTTATAAATAATGATAATAAACTTCCAGAAATTTATTACTGTAGCGGGTAATTAAAAAATGCCTATCATTGGTTGCACAAAGGAGAATAATTGCAGAAGACTCGCGTATTTGAGAGCGAAGATGCTCAAAGAAGAAGCCGAGAAAAAAGGTTGAACATTAACTATTTTATCCTAATTTTCAAAATCTTTATTTCACAGCTTCATTTATACCTTTCCATAATGAGGACAATATGTTTTATCCAATGTGATTAGAACAACAGCATCCCTTATTGTTTAACCCTGATACGCTCCTCGAGTGGAAATTTGCCCTCGTTAAGATACTGTACAACAATTTGTAATTTCTTCCATACAAACATTAGCCCATTTTCTATTGAAAATACTGACCAACTTTTAGCTTTTCATGGCAATGAAAAATCGTGTACTTTGTGTTTCAGCAACTGTACAATTTCAAAAATTGTTCATTTTCTGTTTTAGCTACTGTACAATTCTAGAAAGTTACACATATTCTGTTTTGCTACTGAACAATGTTTAAAATTGTACATTTTGTGTTTTAACAACTCCAAGATTTTAAAAATTGTACATTTTGTGTTTTAACAACTCTAAGATTTTAAAAATTATCTATTTTGTGTTTTGGTTACTGTGCAATGTTAGAATTTGCCCTTTTTGTATTTTGCTACTGTACAATTTTCAAAAGTGCCCATTTTCTGTTTTAGCTGAATCGTGTACTTTGAGTTTTAGCAATTTTACAATTTCAAAAATTGTTCATTTTCTGTTTTAGCTACTGTACAATTCTAGAAAGTTACACATTCTGTTTTGCTACTGGACAATGTTTAAAACTGTACATTTTATGTTTTAACAAGTCTAAGATTTTAAAAATTGTCCATTTTGTGTTTTAGTTACCGAGCACTGTCCATTTTCTATTATGTTACTGTACAATCTTTAGAATTGCCCATTTTCTGTTTTAGCTACCGAACAATATAAAAAATGATCTATTTCCTATTTTAGCTACTGTACAATTTAAAAATCATTCTATTTCCTGTTTTAGCCACTGTTCAATTGTTACAAATTTGTGTTGTAATATTTTTTATGTAGCCATTCTTGAGGAGCGTACGTAGTTTATTCAGAATGGCAATTTGACTTTTCGCCCAGTTATTTATTTCGTCGCGGCAATGTTTCTCTTCGAAACGAACGTAAACAATTTTCGCTGTACGCCATTTTCACCCAGTTCGCTACCAGCAAACTATGCGCCGGGCAAATAGATTTTCGATCAAATTTTCAAATTCAACGTCTAGAAATTGATCGACTTCTTGATTGTACGGTCCTCGTCCCAGTGCACCTTGTATGGAGCGAATGTTCCGTGAAGAAATACAATTTCAAAGTAGATTGGGAGTGCAGAAACAGTAATGTAAACGTGTGAATTCGAACCTAGAGGGCCGTGAAACCGTATTGAAGGACAACGAATTGAACGAACCCTCAGCTACAGACGCCGGGTTGCAGCAGGGCGAAGATCGAAATACAGGTGTCGAGGCTGCCAAAAGTGATACTAGTAAAGTAACTGAAGTCAGTGAAGTAACTGAAGTCAGTGAAGTCAGTGAAGTCAACGAAGTCAGTGTAGTCAGTGAAGTCAGTGAAGTCAGTGAAACTGTAACTGCTTCGGCTGACTCGATGATAAAGCCGTCAGAAGAAGAGCCGATTGAACAAGACTGATCTGATCCAACAGAAACAGCTAATTAGTTCTCTAAAAGAACGATGAACGATTCATTTAGATCATAAGGAAATTTTCGAAGTCGAAGAAGGTAATTAGAAAAATCTTTATATAAAGGACTGCTGTAGAACATGTTCAAAAAGTTGTTTAATAATATTCCTACCTCTGGCAGAAAATATTCGATCGAAATTGTGAATGTGGTTTTTGAACGCATTAATAATAATGCAATACAATATATAACAATATAGTCTTTCAAACAATTTTTTGATCCCATTCTACGGTGGTCTACTATATTCTATATTAAATAATCTTAGCGCATTTAGACTTATTTTTTGTATTTCTCAAATCAAAATTGAATATCAAAATTGATTAATCTACGATAAATTAATTTCTTTAAACGTATAATCAGAAATGCTGAAATAAATATATGTTTTTCTTATTGTCATAGAGTAATATAAAATAATCACATTATGGAATAATCAAACTTTCAGTGCTCGGAAGATCTAGCGTTAATTATATTCATAACGAGAATTTCATGAATTTTCTGAATTAGTTTCAATTCTAAATGGGCTAATTGAATTTCCGATCGAAAAATCAATTTCACTTAGTATTTTTCACTAAAATGGAAATATCTGCGGCGGAATCGGTTGAAATATTGAAAATCATGAAATGCGTATTTAGAATTACATTTGCAATGAGACATGCTTGAAACTTCGATGAAACTATTCCATTAACTATGCCAATGAGTCTCAATATGCGTCAGTCTATCATAATTAACTTTTCTTCGAATGAAATTTGTATTTGGAACGGAGCTTCTCTGAGCGAGGCAATCAATTTAAACTCTCGAAGACGCTGAATCGATATTTAGAGACGTTCGAGCGTTGTGTCGAAAGATACATGCACATCCGAATAAACTTTCGCATTTCCATCTAGAAATATCAATAAATAAACTATCGGAGATGAACTTAATATTATTTTTAACGAACATAATACATTATTTTTATTTTTTTCTTGTTATTAGTAGACTGCAAATATGCATTTATGACAAAAACGAATCGATGCGATTTAAAACATCATTTTAGTTCCCTTAAAATGATTTAAAAAATGAATTGATGTCTATGCAGCTGCTGCATCTTGCAATTAGTTCAAACAATTTTTATATTACACAAAAATTCGCAGTCTAGTTGTTAGTTAATTGAAGCATAAGTGACAATAAATTTAATTCCTTCAGTCATAGTTACACGAGCTAAATTGCACTGATTATATTGGATTTTCTGGGGGTGGAAGAACTATCTCAAATTTGTAACAGGTCTATCGTATGTATACAGGTTGTCCCAAAAATATTGTACTTTCTCAAATCGGGTGATTCCTGAAATTATTGGAAATAACTTTTCGAAAATGTTCTCCGTGGTTTCGTTGAGGATTTATCGCGGAAAAACGCGGACCAATCAGAGTGTTTTTCGTTAACCGCTCGCCGTACCATTTTCTTTACAGTTAAAACGATTAGAACGTCTTTATCCCGGAAGATGTCGCAGAAGAGAAAAGAAACTTGATATTTTTTGTATGACTACATTTATTTGATTAAATTTTATTTTGTTTAAATTTTATTTCATCTGAAAAGAAAGCCATATTCATATTTGTTAGACTTTGTTCAAATCTTCACGACGAGTCTGACCCGTCAAAATACGGCGAGGGGTTAATAACCCCTCAACGGAGCCGCGGAGAACATTTTCGAAAAGGCGAAAGTGACTTCAAACGACCTCAAGAATCTTTTGAAGGAAGTACAACATTTTTGGGAGAGCCTGTATAAATCGCAGAAGGTTCTCTCAATAAGAAACGAGGCCACCAAGATTCGAAGTATACTTTTGCCGCGTCCAAGACGTTCCGTTCCTAGCGTAACAAATTACGCGATTTTCCACATCCGGCCTCGTTAGAGTCACAACGTGTTTATCATAAATTTGCATCGTTCGAGCGGCAAATCTCCCCGGAGAAATGCACTAGCCTCCGGGAAAGCGTCGTCGTCTAACTGCGTAATCACCGGAGGCAGATTAATTCGTCGTCGCCGCGAACATTCAGCGGAAAGAGGGAGAGAGTGTGTGTGTGTGTGAGAGAGAGAGTGAGAGAGAGAGAGAGAGACTTCTGGCGCAGAGTGAAACGAAAACGGCAAGAAATAGGAAAAACCTTTTGCGCTTAACGACAGCTTAACGAAGAAGGAGAAAGAGATCCCGTGTAAATTTGCCGTCTACTTCGCTAACTGAGAGCCGTCCGAACTACTGACTTCCGCGGTGAAAGAGAGAAAACGACGGCGAAAGTTGTCCTCCCGCCCGATAACTCCGAGGTTCCCTTTGACTTTCTTTTGTTTTTCTATGTTGACAATTACACCGCGATAACGGATCAGAATTAAATTAACTTGTTCGTAGAAGTCGATCGACACTCGAGGAACGCTTTCGAACTACTAACTTCGACGGTTGGTAATCCTCTGAACGAACATGGCGGACCAAAACGGCCAACCAGGTGAGGTAATCAAGGTGTACGCTGTACGTATGTACATGCTATGTACATTTTTAATTGATACACACGGCATTATATCGGAAACAGTAGATTCTTCCGTGTAACACGATCAATGAATTTATTTCAACAGACTACAGGGTGAGTCAATAAAAATTACCACCCGAAATAACTCGTTATTAGACTGCGGATGTTTATGCAATTTTCAATTTTTGTAGACGAATTTTAAGAGAGTGGAATAAAGTAGAATCTTATTTTCCGTGGAAGTATCCTTTTTATATCTGAAATAAATTAAAATCGTACTGAATTGTGTCGTATTTCATATCCTAGCATTCTTTAAAAATTTACAAAAGCCATGATTGCATAAAGATCCGCGGTCTACAAATTATTTATTGATTCTATTACAAAAATGTTTTATATAAAGTTTATGTTGAGGTTCAAGGTCCATTGAAGGACTTGTTATAGGTCGTTCAATTCGTCTCCTTAAGGACTACGATGTAGTAACAAAAAAAGTATACGGTGCCATTTGAATAACTTTAAAAATTCGAATAAATAATTTTGATTGACTCACATAAGACTAATATAATGATATTGCAAATTGAATATGTGACAGAATGGGAACACCAAACCATCTCTAAAAATATTAGAAAACGTTTTTCGTGATGAATCCACCATAGATTCGAAGATTATTGCTTCCCTTTCACAACGATCCCCTAAAACATGATGTACGATCCCTTTTTGTAAAACCGGTAGTGCATATTTCATTCGAGGATCAATGAAACGATAAAAAAGATCGTACATCATGTGTTAGAGTTAGAGGATCGTTGTAGAAGGGATGCTTCTATCTTCGTGTATACACAGTAAGTTTAGACATGAACAAAATTTTCTAGAATTTTTCGTAACGTAAAATTCTAGTATTCGTTAACGTATTTGAAATTAATCAATCTTACAAACATGTTTACCGTATTCTTTAAAATAAGCACTCGTTTATTTGCGAGGTAGACGCCTTTCTGTTATCATGGATTTTATAAACTATAGTCATTTCTATGAAAACTGGTTTAGAATACGAAAGAACACTGTGTAATTTCGCGTAGGTTCGTCTGAAAAGGCAAAAACTGAAGATGAAATCACGGTATCGGAATCTCGGCGATACCCAGCATGCTCAATCACGAATCTATTTAGCTCTATGGACGAAAGGGCTAAAGAACGTGAGCAAATAAAGATATTTCTTAAAACTGTTTTTACTCGAATCTATCTATTGGGTTGGCAAGAAAGTAATTTCGGTATTTCAAGGTGAAAAATAGCCGGATTTTTTTATTCGAGCAATGAACTTTAATGAATCAATTATTTTCCCTTTTGTTCGATGATCTTTTGCCAAAACGAATAAACAAGAAAATATTTTATCGATTAAAGTACATCGCTTGAATAAAGAAATTCGGTTTTATTTCACCTTAAAATACCGAAATTACTTTCTTGCCAACCCAATATATAAAAAAAGTATGCATTTCTATTAAAAAAAAATAATAAGGTCCTGCAAATGTAGTACTTTTGAAACCATTCATCCTTTTTCTTTGACGTTTTTCTGTAACTGTGCTTCTAACTATAGACTGAAACAACTGCGTGGACCACCCTGTAGATTCTAGTGCAATTACAGTAAAGTCGCGATATTTCTCAGCGACCTTCTATCCAGGATTTAACCAGTGCCTACCCACTCCACTTATTTCCCATGATTATTTTATGGGAGTTTCACCAACTTATTTTTGGCATTTTCCTGATTAAAACGATACCAAACACGATATAATTTCAACTGTATTTAGTGGTTTAATAAAGATTTCCGTAAAGAGACGCGAACAGTCGTCGTCGCCGGCACAGTTCAAAGAATTTCTCATATGCTGTTCTTCGTTGCGTTCGAAACTTTCATTATCGATTAAACCATTAAATACAGTTGAAATTATATCGTGTTCGGTGTCATTTTAATCAGAAAAATGTCAGAAATAAATTGGCGAAAGTCCCATAAAAAAAGAATGAAAACTAAAGAAGTTTTATAATTCGATTTGTGTGGTTCACACCGCTATACAACTTCGGCCGCGCGATCCGTATTTACATGCTGTTCTTTTCTACGTTCGGCTTCGTTTGTACTTTCGGCGCGGTAGACGCAGTCATAAAAAAAGATGTCTCTACACGATATGGCTCCGTGCAGTACACAGGTCGTTGGAAAAATATCGCGACTTTACTGTACAAGGAAAATACTGAATACGAAATCTGAAGTTTCGTGCCCGATGGTTTCACGCTTTCCTCTAATAACTGACGCGTTGGCAGTTTCCGACGGCAGGCAGACGCAATGTTAGCACTGGCTGAAACAAATATTTCGCGAATAAACAGATCTAAAATAATAGAGACAACGTGTGCAAACCGGCCCGGCCGAATTAACCGAAACAGATGCCCCGTGAAATCGGAATGTAGTTTGAATTCCATCCTCGCAGGTTTGGGAACGGCTGTCTTTACTTTGGCCACGTTCGCTGCGGTTTTTACCGTCTACATTTGCATCGTCTACAGCTTGAGCAGTCCACCGACTGTTATGCATCAGCTGTAGAAACTTCCTTCAGTCGGGAAACTTGAGAGTCCAACCGGAACACGCCGAACTTCCATCGGATTCAACGTTATTATTTATGACATCACGTTTCGGAACGAACGTGCATGTATTGTGCTGTCCGGGAAGCTCGTGCCCGATTTTTCGTATATTATGGATACCGATCAGACCTCCGGGGAAATAAAATTCAATGAAGATTTCGGGGAAGGTGCTATTACATCGCGAATTTTATGCAACGGTGAAAACCTCAACATTGTTAGCTATGGATTGTCGGAGATTTTTTCGGAAGACATACTGCGATTCTTGATTTATTGAAATTTTTTGAAAAAGGAATAATCCCTATTTCATTCTTGTCCTCCTTCAAATTGTTTCAGAAAGTTTTCGTTTGACACAAGAGCATTTTAACTATTATCAACTAGTATTCGTTGGTGTATATTCAAAACGTGAATTTTATAAGTAATAATAAATATGATTGCTTTTAAGTATCGGCACGAGCTTGTTCAACAACACAGTACTCGTCCTGAAGAATATATTTGCACAACCAGTGTATGCTAACATATTCTATTTGTTTAGGTGGTAGTGAAAGCAATATTGCGGAAATGAGATTATTGCAATTTAACAGGAAACTGCATCAAGTTCCGGCAAGCGGATATTAATTACCAAAATGTGTCTCATACTGGACTATGAATTCGTTATAAATTTCCATGGATGAATAAAGGATAATAGTTTACAATCTCTTACAAAAACAAATATTTAGTGAAGAGTTTTCTTAGTTGTTTAAAATGAATAAATTTAAGAACACCAATTTAAATTGCGAAAGAATCAGGGAATTAATTAAAGAGATGGCTTATTACAACACTACAGATTTTTAGGTATTTATAATAAAAATGAGTAGATACAAAACTGGAAAGACATTAGAATATTTTTATTTTTTTTTGTATTATCTTCAATTTTTAAGAATCATTAAAAGAATATGTTGTTACCGATCATAAAAGTATCACTTGTAAAAACAAGAAAATATTAAAAAATCAACAAAGTTGCTCGTATCTTATCTTTTTGGAAAAATATGAAAGTCATTTACATTTCATCGAAATGCCAAATAATTTTATAGCAAAAAAATAACGATAAAAATGTTGCATTAACCACATTGATATTAGAATTTTTCTGAAAAACACCAAATATTACTTGTAAACACAAGAAAATATTAAAAAATCAACAAAGTTGCTCGTATCTTATTTTTTGGAAAAATACGAAAATCTACTTTTCATCGAAATGACATAAGTTTGTTGGAAAAAATAACGATAAAAATGTTGCATTAACCACATTCATACTAGAATTCTTCTGGAAAACGCCAAGCATAAATCCAAAACAATAAATTTTTGTTTCAGAACAATGAGGATAACATAATCCATTTCCCGATTCGAACTCGTGAAATCCTACGTGACCGATATCGAATTTCAATTTTTCCTTATAAATTTCTGCGCTATGGAACACGAATTTCAGTGAATTTCTACCGCAAAGTGTAAAGTGTTCAAGTGAATACGACGTATATCTCGTTCCCATCGACTCAAATTAATTAAATTTCCAGAATCCTTTGACAGAGAACGATGACCCTTCACCTTTTCGCGCTATGTAACTGCCGGCTAAGCCTGTCTTGGCCTGCCTGCGAAATCGCGAGTAATTAGTGCACGACGTAAATAACGGATTTCACAAATTAGGAGATGCAACTTGTATTCGCCCACCGTCCTTAATCCTCGGTCTAAATGCATATTTGTACCCTATCTTTATTAACATTTATGCGTTCCGCTAACTAAATGTTAAAATTGTATTTCACTGTCACCGCAGGCTAACTGAAATTCCCTTGAAATTGAAGAAACTGAATTTATTGAGTATTGGAAACCCACAGATTCATGAAATATTGGAATATACATTTTGTCACTACTGTTATTATTCAATAACAATTTTACTGGAAATGAAATATCCAACGAAATAATATCTATTTTTATTGCAAAATAGAAAATTCGATAAGATTCTGTATTATTTTTAATCTACTGAAAGTAACATTTCCATAAAATCATTCGTAAGTAGTTTTGAATTCAATTAATTATCTACGTATATGTGTTACAGAAACATTCCTTCTCATGTCCTGCAAGTCTAATATTTTAGACATTGTTTACACACTAAATATTTTTGTAGATATTATCGTGTACAATTATTTAGAAACAAACACCTCAAATGAAATTATAGCCCTTGGCGCTATAAGAAATTCGCTAGGCATTTTTAACAGAATCTATTTTCTCGTATCTTTCATAAATGCACTGCCATCTTCTTTGTCACATTTTATATTGCCTGTTATATAACACGACGACACATGCTTCCGGTCTTCCATACGCTGAACTCGAAGCACGTTACATCGTTATATTTCCGGAATTTGAACATGAGATGTAGAAGTATTTCCGAGTATGGTACAATATTTTAAAAAAATAGATTTCTTTTCTATGAAATTTATACTCCCAGCGTACGCGACAGCGTACAAAAAAGAAGTGTTTGAACGTCAATATTTCAAATATAACAGTCACGTTAAAAAAATATAGTACAGTGATAAATTTGAACCCTTTTTAATGGGTCTACAAACGTCTACAACAAACACCAACTACAGACACAAATCAGATATAAAAAAAATCGTAAATCCAGTTTTGAGCACTCGTTGTGAAGAGGGAGCTTCAATTTTTAAATCCAGGGTGGTTTCAGTTACGAGAAAAATATTTCAATGTTTTTACAGACGTTTCAATTTGTAACTCAGTAAATTCGCGATATTTTGCAAACGACTGTGTTCTGCACGGAGAAATAACGCGTAGGGACACTAATTTTTTTATGACTGCGTCTACCGCGCCGAGAGTACAAACGAAGCCGAACATAGAAAAGGACAGCATGTAAATACTAACCACTACTAATCCAATTACAAAACTTCTTTAGTTTTCATTCTTTTTTTATGGAATTTTCACCAACTTATTTCTGGCATTATTCTGATTAAAATGACATCGAACACGATATAATTTCAACTGCATTTAATGGTTTAATCGACGATAAATGTTTCGAACGCAACGAAGAACAGCGTATGGGAAATTCTTTTAACTACTACTACTCTTTCTTTCCTATACAATGTCCTTCCTTGCGCCCGAAACTTTCATCGTCGACTAAACGACTATATACGGTTGAAAATATATAGTGTTTGGTGTCATTTTAATCAGGAAAATGCCAGAAATAAGTTGGCTAAAGTCCCATAAAATAATCATGAGAAATAAAGAAGTTTTGTAATTGCATTAGTAGTTCACACCGATATACCCGAGTCGAGATCAATCATCGCTCCCCTGCGATGTTGGTCGACAGTGGAGTGGGTAGGCACTTGACAAATTCTGAGTAGAAGGTCGCTGAGAAATATCGCGACTTTACTGTATTTTGAACTAAAAGGCGTCTTCGTAGCTACTCCCACCTTTTACGATTAACATTTCCCCCACAATTCATGCTAACCCGGCGTTGGTAAGGTGGGGTCTCACAGATCCCACCGAAATAATATATTGTATTATAGAAATAAATACCTTTTTCATGAATGTAACATTAGGTATTGCTTAAGAGGCTTGTAATTTTTCAGAGTAAACACGCAGATCCACGAAATTAAATTTTTAAATACACTCAGGCCCGACTCGCTGTCTCGCGTTGTTACAATATTACGATCAATCTAAAATCTCTGGAGTCTGTGAGACTCAACCTAACTAACAGTTTTGCCTTTTGAATTTAGACAAATGTGTCCAACACTGTAGTACTAATACATAATATTGTATTGGGAAATACGCTGTTTACATAACAGCATAACAGACGTTCATATACCGGAACGTTCACAAGATAGTTGTTAATATTAACGGTGGTTCCACCGTAGACATAACTTATACTTGTCATAAAATGGCCAGATACAAATCAGATTGCGCCGGACCCGTAAACTGCGGAACTTTAGGCCAGATAATAGACTCGAAACTGGGAACGGACAAAAGCGGGCCACTGAAGATGCCATTGTTCGACGCGAGCACCACTGTCGTGCACACACGACTGAGCCATTCAATAAACACAGTACACCGGAGTACTCGGCGATCTCAATACTGTCCATCGGTATTGTCGCATTCAAAGATGTAAATATTCCCGAGCGCCTTTGTCCGCGAAGATAATTGCTAAAAACTCGATTTTTCCGCCGGCCACCCTATACAAGGGAAACGAGGAACATCTTCTGAATAGGTTTCGTATCGATATACTGTATCGACTACATTCTAGATTGCAGAGCTTCTGGTGTGTAAACTTCAATAATCTTTAGCGAAACTTCATTTTGTCGCGAACTCGCGAAGGCCATCCATCGGGACAATAGAATCTTCTCTAATTTCTTGAGATTTGTTCACTGAGAAATGCTAACTTACAATTTCTTCAACTCATCTGTGACGCTCGAGGAATTTTGCTTACAATCATAACTAGACTGCGGAAGTTTCTGCAGGTGTAATGTGCAATATGCAGAGAAAATGAGAAGTACGTGGAAGATGCGTGTGTACAAGAAATGCAGAAAATATGCACTTTGGCAAGGAGAAAAATTCGTATGATTCGGTTCAATTAATTCGATTACTACATTACATGTGTATTGTACGAAGACTAACTGAAATGTTGAACTATAAAATCGATGAAAACATTTATAAAATTACAAAATAGCTTCATAGTTAATGCAATAGTATTAACACTTTACCTACCGGAAGCCTATTAATAGGATTTTCAATAATTGTGCTGTACCAAAAGAAAGCATAGAAATTTTCTTTTACATTGTAAAGTTAAATGAAACTATTAGATGATGTTATTGAGGGTGACTCGTTGGTTCCCAATGAAAATTGCTGTTGCTGTTGAAGGTTCCATTAAAAAGTGTTTAGCCATGTACCATAAATTTTTCAAAATTATGCAATAAACACTGGTCGGTAATGTGTTAACTATGAACAACATTCAACTACTATTATGTGTGAATTATACAAAAATAGACGTAAGAGAAAATGTTAAACTATATTGGTTGAAACATTTACAAAATTTTACAATAGGTAAGTTGTAGGAACTATGAACAATGTGAATATAATATACAAATAAAATAAGAGAAAAGGCAAATTCTAAACAATAATATTAGCAAATATTTTATGGTGAATTGTATTGAAAATGTTCTTTGAAAAAGGATTCTAAAATTTTTGTAATAGCTGAAGTTAAAAGATACGATGTTACATATGAGATCTCTATTCGATTTCCGTGCGCAGTAGAATACTTAGGAAAATGCTACGGGTATCGGCTCACGAAGAATTTCGAGAGTTTTAAAAGTTTTAAAAGTTGCAGAATATCTTTGTCCGTTTCGAACTCCTTTAGAATATTTCTATGAATATCTGAAACAGAAGTCGTATCGTTTTCGAACGTGGCAGTCCCTCCGTTCAATACGTATTTTATTTCACGAACAAATGTACTTTGGTATCCAAGACCTTGTTTGAAAATAATTTTGTCTGGACAGAAGATTATCCTTCTCGTTCAAAATTGATTTGAAACGTTCTTTCTAAAATGATTTTTCTCGTGGATGAAATCCCCAGTCCAACGATTATTTATATAAAATCTCCAGTCCGTCGTGTAATTGTTTTGTCAGTATTCCTAATTAACTACGAAAAATAAAAAATTCTTTGTGCATGGTGAACGCAAATGCTTCTGATATATTTATGGATCCGTGGGAAAACAGTCTACCGTACACTGAACAGTCTTTTTATTTATTTAATCCTATTTCACTTGCCCAGAGACTATAATTATATAATTATAGATTATATATATAAAACTGTATACCGCGTTCCAAGCGGTTTTTTCATATAACCTATAATTACCGAAGATATTTACGTAGTTCCCTCTGTATAAATCAAATGGAGCATACCGGCAGACCAAACAATTTTTTCCTTGTTTTTACAAAAATACATCGCAAGCAGCGTTCCCAAAATACCACGACTCTTCCGCGCGAATAAAAAAAGAGAAATGAACCGCAAACGTGTAACAATGTCGAGTTCCGAAAACAAGAAAAAAAAGGAGATTTTTCAAATTATATTTTCAATCCCCACAGCAACCATCGGTAACATGTGATGTTAGTATTGCGGCAGACAGCATTGTTCATTCTGCTTTGTGTCGAACGATTACAGTAAATGGAATTTTTCGTAAATGGTCGCTCATTTGCACAACCATGTTACAATCAGCGTAAGTTAAAATTAATTGGTTAGATTGCAATTACGTATAAAAAGTTGAAAATAATAAAAAATCTTTGTCCGACAACACTGACGTCGCCGGGACGCCATTTTAAAGCAAGAGGTAAATAGGAAATTAAGTCTTATAGATAAAACAATCTTCATTCCCAAATTATTATAAATCAATCTTGACTATAATTTTACTTGCTCGATAATATTCTTTTGAAAAATAATTTCAGAAGTTGTCGCACTGCGTTCATCTTTACAATTTGCTGTATAATGATCGAAAGTGCTGCAGTTGTTGAGCGATTCGTGAAGAAGCATCAATCTAATATTTTGACCGATTATTACGTGACTATCCGATCCGCTAGGGTTCCAATTATTTTCACAATTATTTTGCGATACGTCAACCGATAGCGTTCGTTAATTAAACGTAAACATTCGTTAAAACGCGAGCTGTGCGAGAGGGACTCGATTGCGCGGATAATGAAAATGCCGCGAAATATTCTGTGACGCGAAGGGATTCGTCGAACATTCTAAGTTATCCAATAATTCAGTATAGCAGATACAGCCGTGGGAGAAATTGAAATTTAACTCAATCCGCGGGAGGTCTAAGTGGTAATTTCACATCGCAATGCATCGCTTAACGTTTCCGCTGTTATTTCATAGCTGGAGCTAGGCGAATGAAGTATTACCGCTCGAGAAGAATCTATTTCGCTATATTACCGCTGCTGTAGCATTTCTTACCCTCTAACATCTCCTAAAAACGATACATGTTTACACGATTGCGGAATAACACGGTCCAAAAAGAAAGATACGTATGTTGTGTACTGTGTATACAGCGAATCCGAAACGTATTTGAACGCGAGCACGAAAAATTGATGAGAAAGTGCGTCGTTCCTTTTCGTAACAAGAAACATGCATAGAAAAAGGACGTAAATGCTTCATAACTTCATAAAATTCATTTTTAATGGTTAACAGCGAAGGCAACTAAAATTTTCAAAACGCTGAGGTTTACAACGGTTTTATGGACAATTTTATCTGTTTCTAAATGGAAGTACGCGTAATCTTTTTATTAATCTCTCTTTATTATGTATTTATGCACCATTATTTGCTAAGTACAGCTGTCGATAAGTTTTACGACGCAGTCATCGTTCTCGTAAAATTTCCTATAACCACAGTGTGTAAACACTACCTATTATCGCAGCAGAGCCACGAAACATTAAAAATTACGAGGAACAACAGATTCTGTAAAAATTGCTTATACGAAAATATAGCGAAACTATGCCTACATTAAATTTAATTAACTGTATTTCTATAAAACCCTACAAAACATTCCATTTACTCCCCCTTCTCCTATATCGATTTTCTCAAATTGTTTTAATCCTTCTACTGTTCTTCTACCTCTGACAAATTTTTTTCCTTTGCGAAAATGTTCTCCGCGGCTTCGTTGAAGAATTATTAACGAAAAACACACGGACCAATCAGAGCGCGGTTACTGCGGACGGATTCCGGCTCGGCCAATCCCAACGCCTTGTTCAGCGCTTGTCGTTAATAGTCGCGCTCCGATTTGCACGTTTTTCGTTAATAAGTCCTGAAGGGTTAGGGCACAGTAACACGTGGGGAAAATGTAAGATTTTTAAACAACAGTACAGAAGAAAGCGAATGATCGATTAACATAAGATTTTGTATTTTAGTGTAATACATAACTGATGACATTAGTGTAATACATATACTTGTGTGTAATATTTAAGAAATAATTTGTTCTTATGACTGTCGTCGTCTTTGCTCGGAACATCTTTCCTTCGATAGAAATCGAATTAAGTATATCAAAAATCCCAAAAATGTCATAAACTGTGATATATTCTCTAGGCATTGACGATCCCACATTTCAGTTTTTGTGAAAATTAACAAAATGGCAGATACTTGGGTAGAAAATTTGATAATACTTTCCTGAGGAAATCTGTGATAAGGTTGAATTTCTAACTTGATATTACGCAAAGGAAACTTTCAGGAAATAAAGTGAAATTTCTCGTTAATTATTAGATTCAGGACTAACGAAGGTCAATACTTTTCTACTCAGAATTCGACATTCTTCCATATTTTGGTATAAAAAATATGGTATTCCATTTCGAAAACAAAGTCGTCCTTCAAATCTCCGAAACGCTTCCACCTGTAAAAAAAATAAATACACTACATAAAGTACCACTTCAGACAATACAACTTCTGTATACAAAACTTTTTCGTGCAACGCATACTTTGGCAGTAATACATAGGTGTGCAAGTTGCGTGAACCACCCTGTATCTTGTACACCGTTTAGAAAAACGCCAATCCGAGGAAAACGCGTTTAAAGTTTACGAAATAATTTGTCTATCGAAACAAATTTTCGATTATTTCAAAATATTACTGTGCCCAAACCCCTTAACGAAGTCGCGGAGAAGATTTTCGTGAAGGAGAAAGTTATTTGGTATGACCTTAGGAATCATCCTTTTGAAGGAAATACATTTTTGGGACGCCCTGTACTTCACCCACTCGCTTACGTCATAAATGTATGATGTCCGCAGTTTCGTAATGAAATTCAGTACGTTGCGTATGCGCGACTGAAGATTCCGGTTCGTTGTCGGGATGTTTTTCCAGCGAAGGTTGTTTATCGTCGGTCCCATGGCGGTTGGTAAAATGGGGAAACGCTCGATTCAAAACAGAGCTATCTCTCTTTCGAATGGCTGAGACAGCGCCCCCGGCCTATCGAGAAACGAATATTCCCGGGTATTTGTCCCAAGAGATCCGAGATCAGCCGTGATAATATCATGATGCCAGCCGGTCTCGTCGACAATTTCGGGAAAACCGTGGCGCACATTCCCGCGATATGGAAATTGCCGACCACTGGCTGGCTCACTGCAACGCCAATTAATCGAACCCATCCGAAAAAGACAACACGCGAACACACTCTGCGAGCCGACTGCATCACCGGAAATCCGGCTTTTATGAAATCGCGTACAACACATACCGCGACTCTCCTTACAGCGTACCACTATGTTAAACCGGATATAAGAGGTGCGATGAAAAAGTAAGGTGACTTTTTGAATTTCGCGGGATACCTACAGTCGATTTTCGTTTTCTTTTTTTTTTCTTATGCTGGTACACTCGCCCCGAACATATGTTCACAGTTTCAGCTATATAGCATTTTTTTCTCTGTTTGTGAGAAGCATAAAGGTTAAAAGTGTTTTGCGTGATTTTCTGCAGTCGAAAAAAATGGATCAAAGAATTTGCATCAAATTTTGTGTAAGAAATGGTATTAAGTGAAATGGAATTAATAAAACTTTAAAATTTCCCCAAAATTGGATTTTTTATTTCATCTTAAAATACCGAAATTACTTTCTCGTCGACCCAATATGATGCAGTAGAAACTTGATACTTGAATCAGACCTACGTAAAATAGTTTTGAAATGGTAAATAATCTATTTTATTTGGAATCATACGTGCACTTCTGAAAATAAAATATTTGATTTGTTAAACTAGGATTCTATTTGGAGGATCCTCAAAATAGTGAGAATTTTATTTAAAATGTTGTATTTATTTTCAAATATTATTTCTGAAAATATTAATGTCCAGGGCGTATAAAAAATAACGCATTCGTGAACACAGACCGACAGTTCCATGCAGAAAGAGTATATCCAGATACGGAACTTCGGACAGGGAAATATAAAAAAAATAAACATTGAAAGAAAACATTGTTATTAAAGAATGTGGAAGCCGTCTGTAAAAATGCAATCTCTTCATGCACCTCAAAGAACAACTTCCAGCTGGAATGTCATGGCTGACCACAAAGCGTAACTTGCCTCCACTCTCGTAACCCGATTTCATTCTTTATTCGCACAGAAAGATTTTGCGAAAGCAGCAAACAAGTTTACTCACGCTCCGCGGAATCCTCTAATATAAAAGATTCAGTACTGTGCATTAAAATAAAATTATAGTGTTCATTCGATTATTTATTCGTCTTCGAAAAATCTATTTTCAACTATTTTTGCTTTACACTTCAATTCGACCAATTGTGATTGATAAATAATCATACACTTGAGCCATAACCTCATATTTCAAATCTGTTCCTAAATATCTTTTTACCAAAACGATTATTCGATGTAATTATTTATTAAATATTCCATGACGAGCTGTTGTTCCTCTCGCGTATTTAACAATTCGCTGGATTACAATTATAACTGTGTGAAACTATTGATAATAATAACTAGAAATGAGAATTTGTTAAAATCGCGAGATAATTAGAAAATCCGTTTCTCTTATATGTAACAATTAATTAGACTACGGATGATTGTGCAATTTTCTATTTTTCTAGGTAAATTTTAAGAGAGTGGAATTAAATAGAATCTTATTTTTAGTGGTAGTAGACTTTGTAGATCCGAAGTAAATAAAAATCTGATTTTCTGGTTTGTTTTCTGTTTCTAATAATTTTAACCTCGTGTTTGTGCCACAGTAACCTGTGCACCGGCATAGAAACAACATGTGTTTTTACATGTCATTTTGTCCTTAACTTTTTTCATAAAGCAAGATTGGTAATTTCATTACTGTAATTTAATCATGTATTTAAAATTGTTTTGCACATTAATACTAAAACCCCTATTTGAAATTTACAGACGCAGTTTTTTCTTCTTTCTTGAAAAGGATCCATGTTGGGATCGAAACGTTGAAAGTCTAATTAAGCTAGCAATATTGCTTTAATTTGTATCTCTGATCGAACCGTTGCGCCGATATCCGTAACACATCTTGTTATTAAATAAAAATCGTGCTAAGTTCTGTGGAATATTATTTTCTAGAATTTTTTGAAAATTTTTGGAAGCCATAAATGCATAAAGATCCGCAGTCTAGTAATAATAAATATGCAATTTTAATAGTAATATGATTTTAGGACATTATTTGATATCCAGGAACAACAATTATTTAAAAATAAAAAGAGGAATCAAATTATTTATTGCGAACGATTCCAATTCAGATAACAAATTATGTGCATCTCGAGAACTCCAACAATATTTACCAAGGGAAAAATCGTCTAAGAAGCGGACAATATTCGAGCTTTATATTCCATAAAAGTTGAAGGAGACAACAGTTTATAGCACGCAATATTTCACGCGTGTTAAAGCTGACGTGTAATACTTATACCTAGACAACGTTCAGTAATTTTTAATGCTGACATTTCATATCGCGAACTATAATCTCTATTTATTATATCGATATACGGAGACCCGCGATCTTCTCTTATCATGCTGCAATATGGTTGCAACAAGCTGTTCCGAAACTCTGACGACGAATGAAGTAGCAAGATCTGTAACTTCGATTCCTGTGATCAAGATATACCGAGATTGACGCTTCTGAATTATCTTTTATTACTAACCGGCGGATGTTAATGCAAAATGAAAATTTTGCAGGTGATGTACAGGAAAACAAATTGAATGAAATTGTAATCCTCTCTCTTCCTTTCATAAAAATATTCTTAAACTCTTTTCATGCTTTACAAAATACAAAATTTGCTAATTGTTCAAGTCATAAGTTGATTACACGAAATTTCATAAAGTATGTAATAATTATAATACATACAAAGACCGTCTTATTATATTTTGTGGAAATTGAGAATGTCAAAAAATTTGTTTATACCATTTTACTGGAGATTTACAAGTTTCAGAAGATCATAAACATTATAAACGCATGAAATCAGTACAATCTATATCAACTGCAGAAATATCAATTTCATAAAATGTGTAATACATATCGTTTTATTATACCGAAAAATTCTTTTACACCATTTTACTGTACGTTTACAAGTATTGTACAAGATGTATACCAGAGACAAAGATTACTACTACTATATTAAATTTAATAAATTATTAATAACTGGAATATCAGCGTCTACATGGAACCTGAATAAAGATTCTGCTCCAGGAAGAATTCGGTCGCAAGATTCGATCAGCTTTGGTCGAATATCTCTTTTCCCATTGTGGCAGAAGAAGTTTTCAGCGCAGACATTCAAACTTGCTGCTCCCCCGTACTTTTTCGTAAAAATTGTACGTATCGGGGGCGAATTTTTCGAGAAGAAAAGTGCGGCTCGCCGAGAAGCTGTACATTTTCCCGACGTACTTTCCCCGGGTAACGTCGTCGCAGCCCACCCCCGTAAACGAGAATTGTTTGTCTTGACTTGGAGGAGAATTTTCAGTTCGAAATGAGATACTATGGCTATGATTTACATAAATATGACAATCGTGTGCTGTCTCGCGACCGTGTCCCCTGCCATACAAGTGTAGCGCGCGAAGAAATGGCGAACATTCCACCGGGGAATCTAATGAAAGGCGCAGATGCTCGCCGAATTAATTTTGAGCAGAATCGAGGCGTTCGCATATTTATCCGGTTTGCCAATCGGCACTGTCGGAATTTTCCTTGGGTTTCTGATATTTTCAACACGGAAGCTGATTCGGATTAAAAAGTAATTACATTAGCGTTACGAAATCCTGAGGTAACAGTAAAAAAATAACCTCCATCTGTACAGTTATACGTATAACGTTTGTCAAAATGGCGAGTTCAAAATTTGTTATCGGGATTAATAAATATATTAATTTCGACATTTATCATAACTCGACCGCAGATTTTTGTGCAAAACAAATATCCTGTTTCATTGTAAGATACAGAAGCTACGTAAACATTTATTCCCTTCCTTAATAATTTTAATCAGTTGGAAATAATATAACGGAATTTTTAATTTCTAAATATTTTCACTGTTTCGAATTCGATCATTTTTCCCACAAATGCATATAATAGTCGTAGTCTAATCATGACAAAAATCACTAAAAATCTGAGTAAACAGCTAGCTAAATATTTTTGCAGAGTAATCATTTTTAGCTTTCTGAAGATCAAGTGTTCAATTACTCGATAAAACAATTTCTTTATGTATCTTATTTCTTTATCTATTGGATTGGAACACGAAAGTTCGTCACGTTTGCAGATTAAAATTGAAAGCTGAAATTCAGATATTTATTCATAGATTTATTCAATAACATATTTTCCATTATGTTCTATTACTTTTCGCCATTTTCGAGGTAACTTCTCGCGTTATTGAATAAACATATGAATAAACACCTTAATTTTATCATGGATTCTTAATTTGAAAACGCTACGAACTTTCTTTCCAGCCCAATATTTACGTTACAAAAGGTGAATGCGAGGATGATTTGCGTGGCCACGCCTAATCCCTGTAATTCCTGAATAAAGGGTCACGTCCGCGGTCCTCAGATGCACGCCATCGTCACAGACACGACACAGATCGAACGATTGTCTATCAGCAAAGACGGTCCACCCTCCAAAGCAAAATGATTCCGACCAATGGAATCCATACACCAAGGCGCACGAACATCTTAGGGTTCGGCTATCCTTCGGCGTCGTTCAATTTCCGGTAATGGCTTCTTCTGTCGGATGACGTCTCATGGTTGACGCGGCCATGGTTCACCTTGCAAAATATTTCCCAGACAAACAATGTTCGATAATGTCAAAATCCCTTTGACTTAAACTTATGCGGCCTAACCTTACCATCAGAGCCGAGTACATACCAAATAAAAAATACTGATAATAAAAGAATTATTTATATACCATTTATTGGGTCGTTCGGAAAGTCATTTCGTTTTCTTAAGAGAAAATGAAAGCCAATCTTTTACCATTCAGAATAAGTTTTATGACATTTTGTTCTACGGTCAATTGCGATTTCTCGGGCAACTTAAAGATCCCACGCACGTTGAATTTCTGTTTTTATTAGCAAAATATTGAGTTATATGACTTCTCACGACTTTATTTGAAATTTTCGCGCCGCATGAAAAATGTTGAAAAAAGCGAAAAAAAATAGTAATCGACGGTACATCCTCTCTTCAAACAGCGAGCAACTTTTTCTTTCGTGCACTACATTTTTACCCTTGTGGTAATAAAAAAGCAAAAGGTAATGGAAATGCCTACTTTGATTTTGCATATTTGATGCGATGATAAACACATACTTGAAAGACTAGGAAGCACTACGGGGTAGGAAATTACGTTCGAAATGTCAGCTGTCAAGACATACCACGATTTTGCGATTTAAAATAAGGTTAGTATTAACAAATGGAAGATATGCCATCTCTACAAGCAAACGGAATGACTTTCCGAACGACCCGATATAATATTCGGACACTTTTAAAAGGATTTGAATTTCTTTAATTTCTTTAAAACTTCTTTAGGCTCACCGCGTACACAATTACTGAGCACTGAAAGAGTCTGATCCGTCACGCTCCGAAGTGAAACGCCATTCGGGTAAACTCGGGGAACCGAGTTTAGTCGAGCGAGCGAGAAAGGGACAGGTGGGTTTGGGGTAATTTTTTGGTGGGAGCTACCTACATTTTTTAAGGCTGCTTCATACTTCTTTTTTCTTTTTTTCCCATCTCTGCCCACAGCACCCCCTAGGATACGTTGCAGTGACATTACTACCGAGGCGGTGGTCGATATTCGTCATACCGACTCCCGACGCTTTGAATGCGCCACGTATTTGTGTTTCCTCGTCTGATTTTGTGCATTATTTTCCATTGTTTGTTACCATTCTTCCATTACCCCTTCTGGACACGGACCATTCTCCATAACTGTTACTGTTACTATCTCTTCTTAATACGAAAAGAGAAAATAAAAATGAGTAAACACATAAATCAGTAAATACGCCAGTAAATAAATATGTCAATGACTTATTTATTGGCGTATTTGTAGATTTATCTATTGACGCAATACAAACAAATAAGGCTGCACCGTACTAAATTAATATTCTATGATATTTCCAACTATGTCATGAAAGGAGAAAATAAATAAAAATGAGTAAACATATGTCAGTAAATATGTCAATAAATGACTTATTTATTGACGTATTTGAAGATTTACCTATTGACGCAATGCAAACAAATAAG
>CM052190.1:10115386-10128849 GCA_028455805.1 Lasioglossum figueresi | reverse complement strand
CAAAAACAAAAACTTTGCAAACCAGTTCTGTCACTGGCGTACCGTCAACACATCTTCTCCATACACATCGGTTATTACCGATATTATATATTTTTACCTTTTCTATAGTAAAAAAGTAAAATATGACGGAAATGCTGCTTATTGCTCTCCATATTTAAAAGGGCACCAACCAAAAACTACTGCGTAGAATCAATTGGACTTTCCCACACACAAGCCTTGCTATATCAGCTCTCAAAACATATAATGATTATGTCGCTTAAGTGTGAAGTTGGGTGCAAAAAAATACAATTAAATCCACTGTCGGGAAAAAACGAAATTACTTTCCGAACAACCCAATATAACCCGAATTGTGTCGTGTCATTTTAATCAGCAAAATGTCACGAATCTGTTGATAAACGTTTCATAGAACTGCTTGCAGAGAACTGCTAGAAAAAAAGCTTTATCATTGGAATAGTTGAATTCTGCATTTTATATTGCAAGGTTAGATTATAATTGGACTCTTCTTATGCTATAAAATCTGTACCACTCGCAACACTCATTAGTCAGTTAGTCAAATGTCAACAATTACAACACTAAAAACTATATGAAAACTACGTTGACTGTATATGCGATTGGTTGTTGTTGTTCGCAAAGTTTTTCTGTAGAATAGGGCTCGGCGACAAAACATCGTTTAAAGGCGAAAGCGTTCTCGTTTAATTACTAATATTATTTCTTCCCGGGTGGCCGAGGACGACGCGGGCCTTTAAACCGGAACGTAATTATCGTCCGTAAAGTTTTCTCGTTTGTATCTTGTCACGTTCCATTTTCGTAATCTGAGACTGTCGGCGAGCGACAACTTAACAGCGTCGTATTGCGGTTTATCAGGCGTGCAATCATTGCACAGGTCACAGATCAATCGTAATTCAGTGGAACGGAAAACGAAGATACGGCCGGGAGTTTTATCCGCACGTACCAGCCACCCGCATTTGTACCAACGAATCCGCTGAAACATTTAAACGTTCGCTATAGCGAGTCGAATGAACGCTCTGCTACTTCAATCCTTCGCGGTTCTGCGTCCACCTAGACTCGACATTTCATTTTATTAGAACGACTACATGTTTTAACGACCCGTGAGCTATTTCCCAAGGATCTTGCAATTGCGTACTGCGCCAATGCAATCTCGTGAGGGACCTCAGAAAATACACTTTCACGTAACATTACACGTCCAACCCTTAACCCTTCGAATTCTGTTTCAATTTTGGTCCCTACAACTCCCCTATATTCACATCGTAATGAATTTTTAAATGAAAACTCGAAAATAAAATTAACCCTCTATCGCACGAATTTTTATGACGAGTTGAAAAAAATATATATGACTGTTAGTCTACTTAAATATGAGTGTGGTAATGAAATAAATAATAAATTTTTGTTGTAAAATGTTATTTATTGCATTTTATGACTGTTCCTGTATGGAAACTTTATACATATGCGGGTTTATTCATAAGCGCAATGTTTCTACTTGGAACCAACATGTTCAGAGTCTTCAGTATTGTTTCATTAATTTACTATGCAACATTTGAAATTTAAGTCCCTAATTGGGAACGGAATGCAATAGAGAGTTAAGATATATTTATTTATCGATTATTCAATAATAAATTACCTCAAAAGGAGAAAAGAAAATACACTTCCACGTATCTTTACACGTCCAACCCTTAACCCTTCGAATTCTGTTTCACTTTTGGTCCCTACAACTCCCTATATTCACATCGGAATGAATTTTTAAATGAAAATGCAAAAATAAAATTAAGATATTTATTTGTAGGTTATTCAATATAATAAGTTACCTCAAAAAGTAATAGGGCAGAGTGGAAAACATGTTGTTGAATAAATCTGTGAACAAGTATCTTAACCGCTTGCCGTATATAATTATCTTCACAGTCACAGTGATTAAAACGTCTTTATCCCCAAAAATGTCGTAGAAAAGAAAATTTATATTTTTTGCATGGCTTACATATTAATTACAAACGAATCAAATTTTATTTCCTTGAAAAAGAAAGGTGTAACGTTCATATTTGTTAGATTTTGTTAAAAATCTTCATGACGAGTGTGACTCGTTAAAATACGGCATGGGGTTAATTTGATATTCGAATTTTAATTTAAAAGCGCTAGTGAATATTAAAATAAAAATTGTACGTATTGTACTTTTAAATGGAATTGTAACTGTACAATTGTTGCAACTATTCTCCTTCCATTTTCGAAGAATGTTTTTCTTTTTAGAATATGATTTGTATATTTTCGAGTTTAGAAGTAGTTTTGATGGTTCGCGTGAAATTTGGCTGAGTTAGTGAGCCAAAATCCGCCGGGACTATGAACGGATGTTCCTTTTGCGGATTCGATCGAGTTGTGTTACTCGAGCGGAGTCTTTGGCACTTCAAACATTCTCAAAACTGCTCTAAAGGGGAAACTAATTTAGGAGAGGGCTTCTTTGCACAGGATTGGCGACGAGTCACTTTCCTTTTGTCCCGACACACTTTGTTGACCATCGGTCCCAAACTCCACTTTGTGGTCCCACTGAATTTAGCACCTCGCTTTGTACATGTTTCGGTGCTTCAAGAATATTTAATGCAGTTCCGATTCTAACAGGAGACATCACTTCAGCCTAAGACCCCCATTTTAAGGGTAGTTACGTATCTTAATTGTTTAATACTGTTCAATTCTATCATTGTCGTAAATACTGAAAAGTATTCAACGAATAGTACTATAAAGACATTAAATCGTTATTACCGTTATTTATTTGCAATATTTACGCAGGTAAATTATAGTCCAAAACTGTTTTGTGTATCTCTTGTGAAACCTGTTTTACATTTAACATTTAACAACATTTTAAAAGATTCCTACGACTAACGTTTCTTCTCAGAAACATTTTATTACAAATGTTTTCTTAAACGAAACATTTCCAGGATTTATTTACACTGTAAGATAACTGTTTATTTCGATCTCTGAAATTTATCTATTAATATTTTATATTTTCTTGCGTAGTAATTGCTATAATTTGCGTACCATACGCCAATATACAAAAAATACGAACGCGGTAAATTTGTTAGTTTCATCCTTCCAATAAGAGTAAGAGTAATTATAATAAAACAGCTATCTCCGCAGGACGGGAGCCTGAGCAACAAACCATTCAAGAAGTTGTAAAATTCTGTAATATCCCGGATAATCATATTACGTCCTGCGTCTTTAACCTTTTATGTCCTCGGAGTACCTACTATAAACTATAAAGTAACATTTCCATCAAAATGCTGCTATAAAAGAAACATGCTTTAATTTCTGTGAAACTTTATTTTATTCATAGTTATAGCATATATTTATTTGTATCGTAATCATTTAAAAAAATCTGCTTATATTCAACCAATATATTAAACGATATTTGTGAATTTACGATGTTTGTTTACCTGCAAACATAAATAAAGAATGAAATTTACCATTCCACCAGAAGGTATACATCGATGATAGTTGCAGTTCACTGTTAAGATTGTTGACAGAAAAAATAAACTTTAATTTGACTCCATAAAATATTAAAAATTCTATAATTATAAATTGCGGCTCCAAAATTTTAAGTAATTCTTATAAAATATAGCATATTACAAACTTCTTATTAATTTAAAAAAAAAACCACGCTTAAATTAAAATACACTAAAAAGGAGAAAATAATTTTTGTAGACATTAGTGACTATAAATAGAAGCGAGGAGCGCCCACGAAGATTACGTGAATATAGTTTAGCGCACCACGCATTTATTTATAGCCACTAATGTTAAAAAAAATTATTTTCTACTTTTTAGACTTTTTATTTAAAATTTTTCTTTTAATTGCATTTTCATCCAGTTCTAAGCAATTTTTGAAGTTTCAAGCCTCTAACTCATCAGGAAGTTGTTTAAAATTCGATTACAAGATTTAACGCATACATACTTCAATTTTTTCCTCCTAGACGCACAGTTTTTTGTTTAAATTTATTTTTAATATTGGATTGTCGTCCAGTTCTGGGCTATTTTTAAAGTTTCAAGCCTTTAACTCATCAGGAAGTTGTTTAAAATTCGATTACAAGATTTAACGCATACATACTTCAATTTTTTCCTCCTAGACGCACAGTTTTTTTTTTAAATTTATTTTTAATATTGCATTGTCGTCCAGTTCTGAGCTATTTTTAAGGTTTCAAGCCTTTAACTCATCAGGAAGTAGTTTAAAATTCGATTACAAATAATGTGAAATCCCATCAACTGTTAATTTCCTTGTTGTAACAGAATTTTCATTAATTTCTAACTTGACATATCGATCTGCCACATCTGATCCCCGTGTGCCCAGTACTCGCCGCACTGCGCCACGGGTCAAAACAGACCCGAATTCTGTAACCCGAGGATCCGTCGTCAAATTGACAGTTTGGTGTCAACGGACAGAGCTTGTCGCCTCCATCCTGAAGGATTTAAGACCTCGGCTTCTGGTAAGCAGACGGCATTTGCCTCCACGGAAGACGAGATTTAAGATCTCGCGGTGACCTCTGGTCAGCTAAAGGAGCTCTGCTCTATGCTAGGCGAGACATAAGACTACTTTCCTTAGCGTCTGGTCAAAGAGATTGTCTCCATCCTAGACGAGATTTAAGACCGCCGCGTCGTCCGCAAGCTCCTGGACCACAGACCGAGTTCATCTCCATCCCAGACGAGATTAAAGACCTCCCTTACAATTCCAAGACGGCGGACAGGGATTGTTTCCACTCAAGACGCTAGCTATGTTCTTCTAATGACTATAGAACCCAAGGAACTGGCGCGCGTTCGTCGCAATACATGTCCACCCACCAGACACTCGAGGCTAATAACTTTTAGAGCTTCGAAGTTAGGCTACTGCGACTGTCACTGTCCGTTAGGTGTCCTCTAACTGAAAGTTTTTGCTCCTAAACATAGAGCACGTACGCTATCGAAGGAAATTGTGGTACCCATTCGTCAAATTGTTGTAATTATTCACACACTTTCATTATTAACATTGATACATTCCATTTTTAAATGACTATTAATGTTTAAAAGTTATCAATGTATATTTAGCAGCATTGTAAACAACTTACTCATTACCATTTTTAAAAGACCATTAATATTTAAAAATTATGAATGTATATTTAGCAGCATTGTAAACAACTTACTCATCACCATTTTTAAAAGACCATTAATGTTTAAAAGCTATCAATGTACATTTAGCATCATTATAAACAACATTGCTCATCGCCATTTTTAAATAACTATTAACGTTTAAAAGCTATCAATGTATATTTAGTAGTATTCTAAACAACATTACTCATCGCCATTTTTAAATGACTATTAATGTTTAAAAGTTATCAATGTATATTTAGCAGCATTGTAAACAACATTGCTCATCACCATTTTTGAATGACCATTACTGTTTAAAAGTTATGAATGTATATACTATATTTAGCAGCATTGTAAACAACTTACTCATCACCATTTTTAAAAGACCATTAATGTTTAAAAGTTGTCAATGTATATTTAGCAGCAATGTAAACAACTTACTCATCACCATTTTTAAAAGACCATTAATGTTTAATAGCTATTAATGTATATTTAGCAGCATTGTAAACAACTTACTCATCTCCATTTTTAACAGACCATTAATGATTAAAAGCTATCAATGTATATTTAGCAGCATTGTAAACAACATTGCTCATCGCCATTTTTAAATGACTATTAACATTTAAAAGTTATGAATGTATATTTAGCAGCATTGTAAACAGCATTACTCATCACCATTTTTAAATGACTATTAACGTCTAAAAGATATCAATGTATATTTAGCAGCATTGTAAACAACATTGCTCACCGCCATTTTTAAATAACTATTAATGTTTGAAAGCTATCAATGTATATTTAGCAGCATTGTAAACAACATTACTCATCACCATTTTTAAAAGACCATTAATGTTTAAAAGCTATCAATGTATATTTAGCATCATTATAAACAACATTGCTCATCGCCGTTTTTAAATAACTATTAACGTTTAAAAGCTATCAATCTATATTTAGCATCATTATAAACAACATTGCTCATCGCCATTTTTAAATAACTATTAACGTTTAAAAGCTATCAATGTATATTTAGCATCATTGTAAACAACATTGCTCATCACCATTTTTAAAAGACCATTAATGTTTAAACTCTATCAATGTATATTTAGCAGCATTGTAAACAACATTGCTCATCACCATTTTTAAATGACTATTAACGTTTAAAAGTTATCAATGTATATTTAGCAGCATTGTAAACAACATTACTCATCACGTGGTAAGAAAATGTATTTTTCGTGCCGTGGACATAATTACTTGATTTTTTTATATTTTGTTACTAAGAATTGTAGATTTTATCGTTGTCTTGAAGAGGAAAATTTCGTCGCCCATTAAACAACATGAACACTTTTGCATTCTTCTGAAAACGGTAAATACAGTTAACTGTTTTGAAACTTTCTACAAAATTTTGTTACACTTCGTTGTACTAACCGTAAACATAGTTTTTGTGTATAAATGACCTCGAACGGCCTTGAAGTGCCAACATATTGACGCGAATGAATTCGTCGCTGAATGGGCCAAAAACTTAGCTGCATGAAAATGTGTGCCATTCCATTTGATACGACAAATATGATGGCTATCATAAAATGTCCGCCTTGAAGCAGAACAAGTTGTATTTGGAACACGAATAATTTATAGATTCGGGGATGTATTTATTACAACACTGTGGCAAAAAATAACAGCTGGCAGGTTATGCTGCAGCTTTACAGTGACGTCATCGCGTTGCAGTAAAGTGCATACCCTCCGAAGCGATAGATAGTACACGTGTTACGTTCGAAATTCGAAACGGATAACAAAAATGGACCGCGGAAAAATCCGGTGGACGGGTTTAATAGGAATGCTCAGCAGAAAGACGAGAATTTATCTCGAGCCCGCGTTTTCAGCTGCAAAGATATTTATATATTCCGCGTCCGCAGCCATGCTCATGTAAATGACATAAGGTTTCGAGGATGGCAGCGCAGTGTTGCAAGGGAACGATCGTTTCCCATCACTGAAACTGTCTTATTAAACGCAAACACGATTTCCCGTTGTATTATCGCCGCTAATATCGGTCTGGTAACTTTACAAAAGGCCCTTTAACGGCCAATAGGAATTTCAAAATGAAACGCCATACATTGCAGCCGGACGGTTACTTTACGGCATTAATACAGAGACAATGTGGAAGTTCGCGTCGCGATTGTGGAAGTATTGAAACGTGACGACGCAGGCGGATCGATACTTTTAGCCGAAACGTGTTCAGTTCGGTAATTCCTGGTGCGACCGAGAATTTTCTGACCACTCGTCTTACTACAAAATCATTTATATCGCTTCAGAATTAGTGTAAATTAGTTCGTTTAATTTATGTTGGAAAGTTAGTTAAAGGGGTTAATCTTTTAAGAGTGTACAAAAGAAATGTTTCGTTTCTTTAATTTGCAATATTTTTTCCTGAACGAAATGGAGAATACAGTTACGAAAAAACCGAAATTATTCATCTATTAATTATCCTTTTACAAATAATTAAGAGAGTGGTACACCCTAAATGGGTATTTTCGTGTGGAGTTTTGGAGAAACGGCTGCCACGTCTTGCAAGTTTAAGATATCCAGCTCGAATTTCCAGCAAATACTGTTCGAATAACGCATAATGATACGTGTACGCATCAATAATATTAAAGTTTCTTTAAAATTATGTATATTGATTTTTTGATAGAACATAATTTTGTATATAAAAAAAGTGGTTGAACGTGTCTTACTTCTCATTGGTTGAAAGGTAACGAACCTTTAGAATCCCGCGCGCTTCGTTCCGAAGGGGTTGACATTTATATAATTACACGTTGCCGCGATGACTGCGAATTTCTGGCATGACCGAGCACGTGTCGCTCGTTAATCTTTTCACTGTGAGGATTTTTATTTCGAACCCTTCGTCGCGATATAAAGAGGCAGATATTAATATGCGGGTTGCGTCTAAATATAATAATATATTTCGGGAAATGCTGATTCGATTGGTCGCATTGAGAGAAGAAATTGCTGTGCAAGTTCTGATTGTTATATCATCTCTCGAAATGTGCGAAAATGGAGTTACAGTCAAAGAAGACGTGCAGCTAATACACAAATGTGTACTTGAAAAGATTTTGAAAACAAGATTTTATTTATTTATTACTTAAAATTAGGCAAAGTGAAAATGTGTAAGAGGTATATTCGAAATATGTAAAATTTATTATTGCGATAATGTTACTAATCGTCAAATCAGATATCAAATATCACATTGTTGTAATCCTCCTATTTGAAGTATTGTTATAAATTGATAGAGACAGTAATCTACTGATTTGAATTGACAAGTTAGTCAACGCTGATAAAATGAGCAAAATTGTTGGCCTCCTAGAAGTTAGCCCCCCGCTTGTTGAATTAAATCATTTCAACAGTTGTGCTGAGCTGTGCTAAGTCTGTGCTACATTCTGCTCGAACATTATAACTATAATATAAAGAATAAGACTAAAAATTGAGATAAACGATTTTTTGAGTAGTCCTCACTTTTGATTTTTTTCAATTGTCCTAGCACAACTTATAGCACAATTGAGAAAATTGAAAAGAATCAAAAGTGGGGGCTACTCAAAACATCTTTTTTCAATTTTTAGTCTCATTTTTTATATTACAGTTATAATATTCATGGACAATGTAGCACAAACTTAGCACAACTCAGCACAACTGTAGAATTGATTTAATTCAACAAGTGGGGGTTAACTTGTAGGAGGCAAATTGTTGTTCTCTCGTATATTCTCGTATGTATACTTATGCGTATAGCTTAAAATGATTTGAATATATATTACTAATTTTAGACTGTTCCCTATATTTTCATCAGAAGAGTACAGTTGTTGAGAATATTTTGTGTACTTCGGAAAAAGTAATCAAGAACAGAGGGACACCGTGAAACATACTCTATAGAACTTCTATACTGTACTTCTGCTCGGTGAGGATCCTCTTCGAAGTGTACGTCCTTGCCAGAGTAGCTACAGAAGTTTCAATCCACTCAACTAATCGTAAGTGGAAGGAAATTGGAAAGGCAACTGCACGCTTGTCTGAAACTTCGAGCTGACAACGATTCATTCAGAATAATCGTTCTAAACGTGTCGGGAGTCAAAGACTGTTTAAAACGTAATTGCGAATCCTTGTATATCAAATTGTGCGGAAATGGTATGCATTTATCCAATCAAAGCACAAATACGCGCATTGTGCTGCCCGTATTGATCTGTTTAAAGGTTTCTGTCGCAAACATCTAATCACTGGTTTCGGAATTTGAGAAACTTTACACTCGCATTACAGGGCCTGCCAAATAAAATGTTCCAAACTGTTTTCTCATGGTTTCAGATTTTCCATTTTATAATTACTCGAATTATGAGATTATTTCCATCGGAAATTGTTGAACAAATTTCGTTACTCGAACACACATTACTTGACTGCGGATGTTTATGCATTTATAGCAAAATTGAGTAGATGAAATTCGAAATTGTTGGAGAACTTTGAAAATTGAAGATGTCAATACATGATTTCTCCTCTATTAAAATCATTGGGGAATGAAATAACATTCAATTTGGTTTCTATTCTTGCAATCGATGCAGACAATTTTCATTCTGCATAAAGATCCGCAGTTTACGCATCAGTATAGAAATTGTGAAATATCTAAATCAATTCAATATTGTAATTTTTCTAAGGCGACGGGTTCATTTTGCATAATAAAGAAATGGTTCAAGTAACTGTTACTCAGTTTAATGAGAACTATCACAAAAAATGAATACTCTCATATTTAAAGAATATTGGAGGCCCCAGCGTTTTGTGGTTTACCCCGAAAAATTTGGGAACTGAAAGATTAGCACCCCAGAAGAAAAGAAAGACCATTTAATTAAAGAAAAACAGCTTGGAACACTTGATTTGGTACATCCAGTATTATTAATTGATGTATTCCGAACTGCAACACTGTTTTCTATGTTGAAATTTTTGAACAAAATTGCTGACAAATAATTTAACAAGTCGCAGAAGCTGCAGCAGGTATAGTAAGTAGTCTGTTCTTGTATTGCTAGAGACACTCAGTAGCAACGTTCATTAAGGAGAGTGCTTCGATCGAGTGAACTAAAAGATACACAGTGACGACCTTATAGACTACACTGTGATAGACCTCTGTGTACATGTAAAGTTGGAAATGGACGCGCGTTTTTACTGCAATATTTGGGAATGAATTCGAAGAAAACAATCGAACCCAGCAAATGAAACTTTTACGAGACGTTTCATTCAAAACTACAACACTTATTAACTTTACTACAAGTCATGTCACGAAAACACTATCCAATTGATCCATTCTCACAGATCTGCGCGCATATGTATTAATAACTCCCGCAAAGTTTGGCGATACACGTCAGAAAAATTTGTGCCATTACTTCAACAATATATAAACATATATGCAAAATTTCAACTCCCTAGGTTTCCCCGTGTTCTCGAAATTAATTGCTAGACGTGGCACTGGCGAGACGAGAATACCTCTTCAAATGCGAACAGTGTTCTCAGACTTCAATTTGAAAAATTCCGGCGCTGTATCGTCGACCAGCTACAATATTAGAATGCATTTTCCTGTTCCCTCGTATTCTCATCCACTTCATCATACGGGCTCTCCAAATATTTGTATTGCGCTGCGCTTGTAGATTCGCATCTCCCGTAAGTACTGCGCGTATAGGCAAATATTTAAGAATCCGCGGAACGTTCTCCTTCTGTGTCTCGCCGAGAAAATATCTGATCGTTGTTTCCGTTTAGCCTGGTGGTAGCATCTCCCGTTGGACCTCCGCCAAAAATCTTCGCTTCTTCTTTTTAAATCGTTCCCGACTAACCGGGGAGTCTTTGGTTTTTCCGTATTATCAGCGGTGTTCGTCTATCGCCATCCTTCTTATGGACTGTCATCCCGAAATCTGTAGCTGTTCCGCGAAGAAAAAGACCCGTAAGCTGGCGTGAACGAGAAAGTTTAAATTGCATCGCCGTCGTATATCACAGTTCGGTTGTCGTTTATTCGACTGGTTGGTAGCCCATTTCCGATTGAAACCGACCCGCACCGCACCGCTTCGAACTTTCTTCTAGGCCGTTTTCGATTCGCTCGGATCCTTCCACTGCACAATTTTGAAAGCTGCTGCTCCTGCTGTGCATACATGCATTATCCCCTTGCACTCGCGCACGCGAAAATTGTGAAACTCGAAATTCTTCGCGCTACTTCGATCCCACACCACATTTGCTGCGTCATACTACCGTTCAGTAGCTCGGAAACAGGTCAACGAAATTTTAAAGATTATTTATTTACGTACAGTCTACTTTAACGGAATCGCATTAACTCTGTAGCAGACTGCGGATCTTTATGCAAAATAAAAATATCTACGTCGAGCGTGAGAAACAGATATTATATAAGGTATTTTTTCTTTTAAGAATTTCAATCAGTCGAAAATAGCGTAACGGTGTTCCCAAAGTCTTCTGGTGTGTTCGCAGTTTCGGGTTTCATTTATTGGGCTCATTCAACATTAACATTAACATTAACATGAGCAACTATAATATGAAACTGTAACGAGTCATATAACTGAATAAATTTCGGAGAGGAGGACATTTCTGATGTCGCCTTCGTTTAGGTTCGCCTTGAAGTCCCTCTGAATAGAGAGTTGGGTTCATTCCAAAGAAAACCTGTTACAAATTGTACTGACCATACAGCAGATTTGTCCCAGTACAATTGTCCCACCACTTCAAACTTTTAGTCTGAATTTGCATTTGGTCAAAATTGTCTGCACCGGTTGCCGAAGAACAGAAACCAAAAAGAATTTCATTTCTTTCCTGAACAATCTCAATCGATAAAAGCTAATGCATTGGCGTCTTTAAATATGTTTAATCCTCCGACAATTTAAAATTTCATGAAATCCGCCATTTAACGAACTTCAATTTCTATTTCATTAGACAAGTTACACTGAATTTATACAAGTTTCGCGGCCGTTAGATCGCCGGGCGAAATGTCAACATTTTCCAGAGTGAATGCCGAATTAAACCGCACACGGTTCCATGGAAAAGACTTCAATCCTTTCCTCCTCGTCGTCATCAATGCGGTCCACCCCCGCGGCACCGGCCGCTGTCCCGTAAATTCAATTTCCCCTTGGCTAACGAACTAATTCACTCTCTAACAGTAGTACAATCATCCCTTAATTAGTGGGACCTTCTAAGCAAACAATCCGACAGCCTAAACAACATGATGAGGTTAAACAGGTGTCTAATATTACCACCGTATAACGAACGGCCGATGATCATTCGCCGCGGTCTGTCTAATTAACCAGTTTTGGTACATGCCCGATAGGTATTCGCGTCCGATACAGGACCCGAAATACAGTCTTCCAGCTCACCGATTCGCCAGGTCAGATAACCGAGAATGAATGGCTGTACTGAATTTTCGATCTGGCACGGCCGATTCCGTCCAGGTAGCCGCCCTCGCGCCCCGATAAGAGGTATAACGTACAGATTAAAGGCTCAATGCTAAACTAGACTGGAACGATCCGGTGCCGTTTGTGCGGTTACAGTCTAATCCTGGCAGACCTACGTACCTACGGATGCATGCATACGTAATCAGGTATTAAGGCACCAACATTAGGTGGACGTGCTAGAATTAATACGATCCTCTTTGTTGCTTCGGCTGCTTACCGACAACGAGCCCTAAATGGATCCTGATTGATACGATAACCTACCCCTCTTCACCTCGGCTCCGCCTCTTCGCGCATTCGCCGTGCCAAATTGATCTCTCGAACTGCCTTCGCGTCTAATGTCAATCGAAACATCAAGGCGAGCACAGTGTTTGTTGAAGAGAGGTTTCGATTCGATGGGGAATTTCATAGTGATCTGCGTCGAAGGATTTCGAGCATTCTGGCATAGGATATACCTAACTCTGTGGTAGTCTTCAGTTTGAATGTATCAGGTTGCTGCATTGGAAATTGATGGTTTTAGAATATTGATGTTGTGAAGAGTTTTCAGAAATATTACTGTATAGAGGTTTGCTGCATACTATTCTCAGGCACAGAGCTGATCTTTGAGGATCTATCTAGATATTAATTAACATTATAACCACTATCATTTCTAAATAAACTATCATATACATTTCTAAAGCCCTATTTAAGCCCTATCTAAAAAGGCCCTATCAGACTATAACTAGATTTTCAATGCTCTATTTAGGGCCCATTTATATTTACATATTTAATCTCACTTGTAAATAAACGTTATTTCCATTGTAATATTGCGTTGGCAAGAAAGTAATTTCGGTATTTAAGGCACAAAGCTGATCTTTGAGGATCTATCTAGATATTAATTACCTGTCTAACAACTATCTA
>CM052190.1:10067157-10088343 GCA_028455805.1 Lasioglossum figueresi | reverse complement strand
TTGAATCTGTTGTGGTACAAGTCCCATAAAGAAATAATTAAGCACAACACAGTTTTATCATTGTATTAAGAGCTACAGTGGGAATTTTTCTGCAAATAACGTGCAAATCTCTACTACATGCATCGAGGCATTACCTTACTTTGATTGTATGGAATATTCGCGGAGTTTCGCGAAAGTATTAGTAACTTTCGGCGATTTTCTGTTGCATTCAGACCAGAAGATATCTCGAGCCACCAGAACTTTCATTTGGATCTGTTGTGGTACAAGTCACATAAAGAAATAGTTAAACACTAAACAGATTTATCATTCTATTAAGAGTTATAGTGGGAATTTTTCTGCAAATATCGAGCAAACTCTTCTACATGCATCGAAACATTGCCGTACTTTGATTGTATGGAATATTCGAGGAGACTTGCGAAAGTATTAGTAACTTTCGGCGATTTTCTGTTGCATTCAGACCAGAACATATCTCGAGCCACCAAAACTTTCGTTTGAATCTGTTGTGGTACAAGTCCCATAAAGAAATAATTAAGCACAAAACAGTTTTATCATTGTATTAAGAACTATAGTGGGAATTTTTCTGCAAATATCGTGCAAACTCTTCTACATGCATCGAGGCATTACCGTACTTTGATTGTATGGAATATTCGTGGAGACTTGCGAAAGTATTAGTAACTTTCGTCGATTTTCTGTTGCATTCAGAATAGAAGATTTCTCGAGCCAACGAAACTTTCGTTTTAATCTGTTGCGGAGAGGTATCCCGAAGAATCCGAATTTCCATAAAGATCTGCAGTGTAGTGATTACTTACCGAGTTATCGAAGTCGTTACAGTTACGCGGTTCACCCTTATAATAAGAGCAACGTAAGTACAGGGCTCCGTTCATAGAAGGTCGGTCTCTAAGTCTGGCAACGCGGTAGTACCATCGTGCTCAAAAGACTCGGGCAACTCACCTGTGCTATAAGCACGGCCGCTTGCGGTCGCTCCAGGCAAAACTGCCGGCGCGACAGAGAGTTACGAACACCTGGTTCAGAGGAAACGAGTGGACGAGTTTGTGTGCTGTTGCACTTGCCAGAAGAGATAAAACAAAGATATAAAATTATCCTTTGTGGACCGGTATTTATTAATGCGGCAGGACCTAACCAAACTTCCCGCCGCCGCCCTTAACTTCAAATCGGGGAAATGAAATTACGGCCGTGTCACGCGTTCTACGCTTAAAGAGGCTTTTCCCGAAACGTGAAACAAGCTTACACTGTTCAAAAACAAGTTTTCAAAATGTCCCATTTCTTTCATTCATACTAAACCTACCGCGAAGGGTCAAATGGCTCATTTTAGATTTTTTATTTGACAATTGTTGAGATTGTAAAGGTTTTTTCATGGGAATTGATTGAATACATTCTTTGACTCCAGCATATATTAAAAATCGCACAAGAAATAAATAAATTTAATCTTGTTGTTTTTATAATACCATACACACATTAATGCGATTCTTCATTCTTCCATTAAAGTGGGTAAACAATACATCAAACAGTGAAATCCTTATAAAACATAACGACTGTCTTTGTATTGTTTTGTATTTACTAATACTATTCACTCGTCTTGCATGTGACGATATTTGGGTCTGACTATCTTTTCTTCTCTAACTGTACGGTCGCTGGTCTGGGTCACGCGAGACCCAGTCACCGGGAACCACAATCTGTCGTACGAGAGTTGAAATGCAAATACTTTTAGGAAATTTGTACATTATTTGAATCGTGCAGATCTAAAAATTAATTCTTGTGCTAACATACCGAGTGTGTAACTTTGTTTACTCTTCCATTTTTATCTCACTAACACTTTGTACTAGCACGTCGCTCATATATGTGGATAATTCAATTCTTTGATAATTAATTTTGTCGATAATGCAACTTTAACAAAACATCATTAGGTTGTATGCGATCTAAAGGAGTTCAAGAAGTAATGCATTAAAGATCGCAATGATTAAATTATTTTGATTTCGTCGAATTTTTGTTAAGCAAATCAGCCTGTTTCTTTAGTTTATTGTCAAGACGTTAATAATTCAAATGGAAGAGCACACTGCTTTCCATGAAAAGCTTGTTCTCTGTCAGATTAAAAATTGTTCAAAGAGATCAACGACGTTGGCAGCGTTTTCAGCAACCATTTGATCTCTGAATCCACAGAAAAATGGATTAGCGAATTGCCTTGTTCGTTGTTTCCGGTTAGTTTGGTCTCTACCTATTACAGTCGGTCTACGGAACATCATAAAGCGTAGAAACCCATCGTGCGTTATTGGGCGAACAAAACTCTGATACAGAAAACATGCGAAATCGAACAAAACGCAGCGCAAGCAAATTCGTTACACGTATACATGTGTACGTATACATACGCAACCCCGTGTGTTTTATATTCGTTACACGTGTCGTGAAGTGAAGCTTCAGTTATTCCACAATCCATTTTAAATATTTTATACACGTTTTTTAATCCGGTCGAAAGCGAACTAAGCGAATCTCTCTTTTTGTTTGCACGTAATTTAAAACGCTCCGATGTTTGTACAAATACGTAGTCATTTTCCAGTTTAACCGTTTGACTGCGTTCAGGATATTCTCTAAAAGAACATTCGTCCGTGGAAAAATATATTCCGAATAAAGATTGAATAACGTTACAATAAAAAAAATATGCATTAATGCTTCGTTAATTCTTGCGTAATATTCATTTATACATTTTTGGAAAAAAAAATAGTAGATTAAATTTCGAACAGTAAAAATATTCGGAGAATTTAAAAATACTGTTTCATTATTTTCGATCTAGTAAACATATTAAGAAAGAAAATATGTTTCCATTTCACTCCAGTTTGTTGCAATTCGAGTAGAAAATGTTTATATTTTGTGACACTCTTCTCTATGGAAAAAATGTTTAGAAACAAGACTACAGAAAAATAGTATTTATCCATAGATTTAGAGGATAGTGCACAGTGTACGGGATTGCAGCTAACAAATCGGTAAATTACAAACGTTTTAAAAGTTTTCCGGAAAATGTTTAAGCGGGCGTACATGTATGTATACAAATGAATAGGGTCCATTGCACGCTAAATCGATCACATGCGTGCTCGATGTCCGTGATTTTGTACAAATTGAAATATATTGTAGCCGCATGAAAATCGAGGTAGAGCAGAATCGAGATAATCGTTTTGCTGGTTTCGAAATTGACTAAAAAAAAAATAGACGCTTTTCTCTGCCAGTATTCACGGAATTACACATGCATTCAGTATTCGAAGTTAAAGTGGAACGTCCACACTTCCGAGGGGTTGCTTTCAACTTTATTGCAACAAAGACAGTAAAAAATATTCTCATTTCAACAAGTTCATCCGTGAATCACGTCCACAATATTATTATAGTTTATAGTCTGTGTTTGTACTTCTTTGAATGCCTGCGTCATTTTTATTTGCAATGTACTTAAGTATTATAGTTCATGCATTTATGACAAATGTGAGTAGATGGAACTTGAAACGAAGGATAGAAAGAATTTGAAAATAGTATAAAAACATTTCTACTCGATTACCCTTCGTACAATAGAACAGTAACTCAATTAAATTGCTAGCTTTAATCTGTATTGATTTGAACGATAAACAATGTTGCTGTAGATCGCCTTGCGCGCGAGCTACAAGCGGTTAAAAATTGTGAAAATCGTTGTTTTACACGATTTTTGATCAGTTTCTGCTTAAAATCCACAGAATCGTACATCTTTCGATGCAAGCCGTTTTTTCCTGCGTCGACCGATTTGGATGAAATTTTCAGTATGTGTATAACTAACACACATCTACAAAGCATATATTTTAAATTTTCATTAAGGGCCCAAATAAAAAAGGTTTTAATTTTTAAAAAATCTTTTTTGCACATCATTTCGTAAACCAATGCTTCTAATTGATTATAAAAAAAATCAGGTCGTTTGGTACAATTATAAAAAAGTTATTCTGTCTTAAAGGCCGTACGAATACTTTTTACACTCACCGTATATGTAGAATAGGAATAGAAATTGTTTGTATAAATTGAAGGACACAGCAACTAAAACTAGAATTTATTTCTGTATATTCTTAAACTATTCCTATATTCTTAAAGTCTCTTCAATCCTTCTGTTCAGAATTACAACCATCCACTCTTGGCATAAATGCATCCGCAGTCTAGTTATCGCGCGACGTCGCGCAATGCAATGGACGATGGAACAGTCGCGTTTGCAGTGGTGTTTGTTTGCAGCCGCCTAATTCGCGAATACATGAAAGACAACGAAGAAGACACGAAAAGATTTCTTCTGCGCGGTGACGGCAACAGGCCGTAGCCGGGCACAAAGTTCTAATTAATTAATTCTGAAGTTCGGCGCAAAACAAATGCAGCTTGTCGACTCGGTAGCTTCCCGGCCAAAGAAAGTTCTCGCAGGCGCGGGTGGCGCGAGACGAACTTTCGAACCAGTGAATCGTTTTGTGTGAACTCTAGGAGGCAAAGTTGCGGCACGTAGCACACGTCGGAGCGCGTGCGCGCACTCGACTGCAGTGGCTGCACAATGAGAAAGGTGCGGTGGCTTAATTAAAGAAGCTTTCCGGTGAAAATGAGAGATGGCTTGACGCCGCAGCCGGGACGCGGAGATGCGTACGAGACCAAGATCCCGAACGAACGAACGAACGAAACAGTCCGAAACACGTCCGGGACGAACGCCAAACACGTCCCGAAAAATTCGCTTTTCCAGCTGCATTCTAAACCTGCGGAAACCTGATTTTTTGATGAACCGCGAGATAAATAATCAATAATCAAATCTTCTTTCAGAATATAGACACGAAACTTCCGGATTCGTTATAAATATTTTTTAAATAATCTTACAAGAAACATGAAAATAACGGTTTTTACCCAGTTTTTTAATTGAAATTAACTTTTTATTTTCCAGTAAGTTTAACCTCGATCTATGCTCTCGTGTAATTGATATTGTGTTATTTTTCTCGAACTGCTTCCCTTAATTTCTAACAGTGCCGCCATTGTTCAAGAGAATGTGTTTTATACCGAACAGAATTATGAACAATATTGCAAACAAGTTTTTGTTATTACATTAAAGCAGTTGAATATTGCATTTTGAAAATTGTACAATAAATTTATACTTTTACAGGCGCAAGGCAAATAATTACATCATGAAAATGATTCAAACTAGAATCGAAACGTCGATGATTATTTGATAATCTGCAAAATTGTTTTTTGATTTATCAGTAGAAATTGATCGAAACCGTAGCGCCGAGAACATCAACATTTATTAGAATTACATGTGTTCAGTAAATATTGATCTTCTTCCATACAAAGTTATATCTTCGAACAAATATATTTTCGTTCGTTACTGCGTCCGATGAAATAAAACGTTTTCGCTGTTCCGATATTCTGTTTATGGAGAAACAAATTCTGTTTGTTCTTAATTATCACCGGTCTTGAGGGCTATTTATTTAGTACGTCCGATACTGTATAAATTTGATGGGACATGGATACGTTTTCATTTTCCGCGAATATTTTTCTGTGTGTTTTATTGAATATTTCCACACGTGATTTCATCATATTTTCAAGTTGATTAAACAGTGTTTTCACATCTCTCGTGTATAACATTTCGGAATAGATTTTGAATTGGTAGAACTGAAAACCAGTGCTGTCTTCATATAACGAAAGTGCAACTGTACAATAGTGCGCCGTGCATTTGCATCTTGAAAAGTTAGATGGAAACGAAAGAGAACAGTATCCCCTCAGCATCCACCTTGGGAGACTAAGTTTTAACCTTTGACTGGCTACGTGGGGTTTGGTAGGTCCCAGTAAACTTTTAACGTTTATAACATTGTTATTTCAGTCGTACACATTGAACATGAACATAGTCGCATGTTATACCAAAGTCATGCACGAGATTTTCACGAAAACTAATTAAAGCATACCTTTGTACATATCGATCACAACGGGTCACAGTGCGACGAGCAATGGACAAAAGTCGAAAAAATTAAGTCAAACATTTGAACCATATTTTTAATGAAATTTTCAATTTCGTTGGCAAAAATAATTCTTTGAACGTGTACCGTTTGTCGAATATATGCTTGATTAATTTAATCTTCGTATGTAGATTCCGGATTTTACGCAATTATAACAAAAATGAGCAAGTGCAATTTAAAACAGCGAAAATATTAAAAGACTTTAAGGATGTTAATATATTATTTTCACCACATTAAAATTATTCATTGAAGAATGTAGATTTATATTTAGTTCCTGCGTCTTGCAATTGCTATTTACAAGTATTAACCCTTGACACTCGAGTGACGCCTCCGAGGCGCCATTAATAATTGCTGTACTATTATTTAAAATATTGTTTACATTATTAGATCTGTCGGTATCTAATCAGTTACTCAACATTCAAGTATTGTATGAGGTATTACATCAATTTCATATAGACCAACTTTAAAAAATCATATTCTAGATGGAAATATTCCAGATCGAAAGGAATGTTTAATTTTGCAGTTGAAATAGCTCCGAGTGCAAAGGGTTAATGTATCCTAAAAATCAATAAGAAAAACTTTTACTAGAGCTTTAAAAGAAGAATCAAAAAGTGCCTCCGCCATTTTCAGTACAGTCATTAGTTAAATTACACAAATTATATTTTTCTCCTATTAATTGTGACACATCTTTGTCTTGCTAATCTACAACAGTTTCGAAGCTATGAATCGTGTCGCGAACGTCCATAAGCGCGTCACACTGTGCCGGACATCGGAAACAATAATAACGAAGTTTACAAGCGTTTCTCGTACAGGGTCTGACAAACCCCACGTGACCGACCATGTGATTCTAAAGCACGTGACCAATCAACGGTTAAAGTAGCAGAGAGGATGAGTGTGGCTGGTAGCAAAGAAAGCAGTAGTGTCTTGCGCGAGGTTAGCCAGAGCTAGGACGCATGTGAAAGAAAAGCTTTTTCCTCTGATCTTCGGTCCAGCATCCTCCTGCACACGTCTGTAGATGAACTAAATTTTCAGCTTCGATGGGACGGTGTCAGAGCACGCCGGGACTGGTGGAGTCGCGGGGTCGCATCCCGTTGGAGGAGATGTGGGTCTCGCCCGTGGACACGAAGTCTACTCATACGTATTCAGCCGGACACTCGTTGTTCTCTCCTAACCCTAGTCCGGTGATACCGCGCGGTTTAGCCGTCACCGGGAACAATGTCAACGCCAACATCGTTCCAAGGAGCATGGACAGCCCCATGAGTGCCACAAGCAGCGGCCACAGCAGCGAGGATCAAACCGCCAGGGCGCCGCAATCAGCAGCAACCCAACAATCCACCGGCCGACAGTCCACCTATTCCGGCAAGTATTTCTTCTGGGATTGTTAAGTACACTCGAAACTAGGGATACAGTAGTGCACGGTTCAATTCACATCGAGTCGTCGTCTGCACGGTTAAATTTGCACGAGTCAGCCCCACTCATCTCCCAACGCAGTCAGTGTCCCGAGCTCGGCGATGCTACCTCGCCAGACAAGGATAGAGGATCAATACGATGTACGCAACGCCACGAAAAAGTAAACATACTGCAAAGACAATCTTTTATTTCGGCTCATTCTCGTGTTACCTTTGTAATTGTACCACCAACCGGATCGCCGGGACTCTTCCGATTAAAATGAGTCCAAACACCAGGCAAATCATGCACCCACCTCATCTCCTTTTTCAGTTGAAACCACCTCCCCACTTGAACGTCCGCGATCGGCTGGTTACGTCAAAATCGCGGGTTCTAATGTTTATGATCGAGAATTATTCAACAAATTCATAAAAACACGGCACATTCTTGTCGTTTCTATAAGGTAATGCGAATAGTCCGATTTACATCGTGTTTGGGCTTGGTTTAATCGGAAGAACCTCAGCTGTCCATCGGTACTGCAATTACGAAGGTAAGACGTTAATTACTGAAAATGAAATTTCCTTTGTTGCATGTTTAGTTTTCCAGTTCTCCCTTTGAGTCTCTGCCGTTTATGCACGGCGTACTACGTCTATTTCGCTCCTGCTCGCGGGAATGTAACTGCTGGCTCCCGAACTGATGTAAATTTAACCGTGCACTACTGTATCGTTCTCTCTTCGGACTTCCAAGCTGGATCGTCGAGAGTTCGTGACGTTTCCGGAGCAGTCTCTTAATTGTCCTTCATCCTCTGACCTGGCGAACACGTAGCCTTCTATGTAGATTCGTATACGTGGGTGGAATTAGATTTCCTGTTTTTTTATTTCTGTGGGAGATACAAGCGGCAGACTGTTGACAGAAACTACTCCAGTTTTAGGGAACGTCGTGAATAACGTTTTCGAACACGGAGAAGACTGATATTTCAGAAAAAGGTGTGTAATTGCGGTGATAAAATTGTTTCACGTTCGAATTGCTCGCACGGCACAAACTGTGACAACAACTTTACACGTTGAAACGACACGAACTTCTCGAACGACCCGACGGTTACTTTTATTGCCCAGAAACCTGCAGATATATACGATTTAATTGTGAGAAATATGTAACGAATTTATACGTACGATATTTGTTGAACTATCACGATATACAGTCTGGAGTGGGGATCGTGGTTTTGAACGTGTATTAATAACACACGTGTATACGTGTACACGGGTATTTTTACATACGCATACTTTGGTGCGTGTCATTTTAAGTACACGGATACACGTGTTCTATTTCACGAGTATTTAAATACACGCGCGTTAATGCGTCCTCATTTTAATTTGTATAATTTTTAGAACACCGATATTAATCCGTGTATCGGGACTGTGGTTTGTTAGCGCAACGATAACGCGGAAATATTTAAACGTATCAGCAACAGCAGTTGTTCTCGAATGGTGTTCTCCAACAGCTAAGAATATTGTTATCCCAAAAGAAGCCGTTTATTGTCAGAAGATTCAAACATATCAGACTCTTCTGTAATAAAGTAGAGGATCAGTTGATTACATTTTTTTAATGGGAGTGGTTTTCAAATTAATTTTTCTGTCTATTTTATATACTCATATTTTGCTTTCTAAAATTGGTATCTGTATCTTAAAAATTAACACGAATTAAAATGCGGACACGTGAATACACGTGTAGTTAAATATACGTGAAATAGTACATGTGTGTACACGTGTATTTAAATACACGCGAAATAGGGATCTCTAGTCTAGAGTACCTGTAAAATAATTCATTGAAACACGAAGTGATTCACATTTGTTCATAGTGATTCATATTTCGGTATAAGGCAAACTAATGTATATCGTCATCCACATCTTTACATTTATTTTATCATTCCTCCACTTTGAACACATTCTCTGGGAAAAGCTTCTTCTATCTCGCGAAGTGACTTAATCTTAAAATAACTTAATCTTAAAGTGACTTAATCATAAAGTAATGTCTAAATCGAACACGCATCACATTTTTTCAGAACATGTCTGCATAACTTACTTCTGAAACGATGCTCACGTATGGCGAATGTGTAAAAGTGTTCATATAATAGACGACTTCAAATTAGTTATCTGAAACTTTATATAATTCCATGATACGATGTATGTATGTACTTCCATTATATGTGTATATGTACGTTTCGAAATCTTTGGAATATATTTTATTTAAACAACACCGAGGTACCCAGATTTTTCGTGAAAACAGCACAATAAACACAAGTAACACATTGAATTATTAATGTACGATTTGAAAGCCGCTGCAAGTTTTAACGTTGCACATGCAAATACGGGAATATTGTACTCGTTACACCGAATATAGAAGTGCGCGTTGGGATTCCACATTTTCATATGGCGGAATTATTAAAATGCTTAATTCAAGTCCTATTTCCAGGTACTTTATCAACGACATACATGGTAATAATTAGACTGCGGATTTTATGCATTTTCGAAAAAGATTTAAGAACATCAACACAAAAACGGATGTCTTGCAATTAATGCAAACCATTTTTATTTTGCACAAACATCCGCAGTCTAGTAATAATTAATCTACTAGGTCACGATGTGAGAAACATCTCTCGAAATATTCTTCCGCAGAAAGCTCATTCGAAAAATCATGTTAGATCTACTTCGTCGCGATGTGAGAAACATCTCTCGAAATATTCTTTCGCAGATAGCTCATTCGAAAAATCATGTTAGATCTACTTCGTCGCGATGTGAGAAACATCTCTCGAAATATTCTTTCGCAGATAGCTCATTCGAAAAATCATGTTAGCTCGCTTTAACCGTATCGATTCAACGATACTTTACAACATTGTTAGAACATTGGCAGACTAGGTTTATCATATGGATGATCGAAAGCCGCTGTTTTTGAGGGATTTTCGACGAGCGATGTTTTGGCCGTGGTTAAACAATTTATTTTCGATGCCTCCAGCATCCTGGCATAAAAGCAATTTTTAAAAGCGATCGACGTACTATAAACCTGCAGATGTGTCGCGTCGGCTGAAGCCTGGTTCTGACATGAACCGAACAGCATTTTATGAAGTGATTGCATCAGTATGGACGGGCATGGCGAACCTACAACCGATTCCACCGATCACCGTCATTCGTAATGCTAATACATGGCAAACTTTTTTGGAATCGTACATTGCTGTGCATAGAATACCACGACATCTTGAAATGTCCGTTGTTCGGTCGTTCTTGGCTTATTATTAATAATTCAGTCAATCATCATTAATTCAGACTTCTATCTGTTCTATAAATTTAACCCTTAATCGTACATGTAACTTTGGGTTTTCCTTTTAGAAGCTAGTGGAAGAATACACAACTAATTACAATTACAGTGAGTCTACGAAGTATTCGTACACCTTTTAAAAACTAATAACTTCTTTATAACTGTACCAAACAACCAGATTTTGTTATAATCAATTAGAAGCGTTGGTTTACGAAATGATATGCGAAAGAGATTTTCCAGAAATTATCATTTACAAGGTTACATGTAAAAATAAAAAATGCATTTTCCTAAACTTTTTTATTTAAGAATTTACTATCAACAGTCGCAAAGTTTAACACAGTAAAAATTGCCACACATAACGAATGCAGGAAACTCCCGAATGGCATGTAAAGGTTGAGGGTTAAAGTCAACGATTTTTAATAAACAATACAGCGATAGCTGGGAAGTACGTAACATGTCTAGTGCTCTCAGCTCGTCTTTAACCGGGATAAAAAACGTGTCGGTACTGAAAATAAGCAACGACAAGGTCCGCATAAATCGTTTAAGGCGAGGGAGGAGTGTTTCTGCGCCCGAGCCAATCGGTAATTCAATAGGTATTGCCTTAGTTGTAAAGCAGACAAAACTGCAGATGTAAGATTTCGCGAAATCCTTGCTTCTGCTTCGTTCCCACATAAAGAAGGATCTGCATAACCGACCCTACAGGTAGTAAATCGGCGTGTCAACATCAACCTCGCAGCAGGTAACTGATTTAATAAATAGAACACGTTGTACATTTTCCAAGTATCCGTTTGACATTCCTGTTGTAATCTTGTTGACATTGAATATTACAATATCCCTTGACGGCGCTATAACTCTTGATGACACCCTGCATGTGTACTTATTAATTTATGGCCTCCATGTGTAATAAGTCATTTTTAATGGCTGGAAACGGGAGTTCCAGTGTCTACGAGGTGAGTGTTTGGTCCTCGTTGACTTTTGACGATGACTATAGGCTCCTCTATCGAGTTGCCTCACGAATGACGGTGATCGACGGATTGCCTGTTGCCAAAGCTGATTTGTATCCAACATTTAAGTGTTTATAACTAAAAACGAAGCATAATTAAGATACAGCTTCATAGTTTTATTATTTTTTATCCTCATCTTATTTTATCAGGTAGAATCAACCCTAACATTATCCAACCCCTTATGGCTAAACCCTCTCTGTTCACCCGTTCCCTTTACCTCTTTTCATGCTTGATTGATAAGATCAATTTAAGAATTGGTACAGGATTATTTTAATTAATTGTTCACCTAGAAGCTTGTGCCCCAATTGCAAAATCTGTAATGGACATTATGAACAAGGGAGGCCTGTGAACAGGACAAACCATTCTTTTTTAATGAAATCATGGTGAAATATAGGACATTATATATGTAAATAGAACCCTGAAAACTGTAAATGTTTCACCATTGTTATTAAAATCTTGAAGATGTAACTAATCAAGGTATTCATTCGTTTCTATGGGGTAGTAAAGCCTCCCATAAGCAGCCTCCGAAGGCAACCAAAACGTTAAACATGGCGACATCTATTGCCGTCTACTCCGAGCGCGAGAATTTAAAGTCTCTGCTTTGTATTGTCACAGACGAGGTATTAGAGTAGACTGTAGACTAGGGTGGACTTTAGCTATACTTGACGAAAATTATTTTGCAAAATTTTTGTTGCCTCACCCACCAGAATTGTGACAAATGTTGAGCAAATGATCTGGCCTTTATCTTCTTAAAATTGTCTATGAAATTAATTTTTCATCCTGTTTACGGCCTCACAATAATTTATTATATTAATATTGTAGATTGATCGTCCCTTGTATACTTTCTTAGGTCTCCATACATATTAAATATTCGTTTCATGGTAAACACTGTATATTATTTATAGGAATTATTGCAAGTTTCTGTGTTTACAATTATATATATTATAAATATTAAAGAAAGGTGTAAATACACGAAGTATTAAAGATTCTTTAAATATGGAAAACTTGACGCTTTAAATGAATGCACATCAAATTTAATATTAATTTTTCAGTTTTTAATTAAATGCATTTTAAATGTATGTATGTGTGAGTATAAACCGTATATACGTATAAACCGTATAAACCGTATAAGGTAAATGATACATACTCTGAAAAAATAAACATAATCTTCAGATTCTGAATAGGACGTCTGTAAATAAAAAGTTGCGTGTGCATTTTTGGGTGCTCCAATGTTTATTTTTTATTATAAATTCTTACATTACCATTATGCGTTTCTACGTTGCTTACATTACCATTATGCATTTTCATAACATTCTTCTAACAATGAATCCTACCTTTTTCGCGCGCGCGCACGGAGCCGAGGATATTTAAACGAGAAGTACAATCAATAAAAAGTTACACCAAGATCGAAAAACAAAATTAGCTAAATTCAGACGCTGTTACAATTAATATTACAAATATATACTCAAAATATAAATGTCTACACGTCATAATTTCATTTAGTTCTTTCACTCTCTATGACTAAAAATTCTAATCATCCCTTTACAATCTCAATAGAGTAATTACACTAGAATTATCCAAAACGTCAATTTGCTTTTCGTTTTTTAATTTCCACCAATAGGAGATTAACGTGTGAAAGAATTGTACACTCACCGCAAAATTAATCCTCGTCCGACTCTCAGGTCAATTTAACACATTTTAATCTTCTCACCTAATCATCTCAACTTTTCATGAATAAAAAAGGAATTTTTTAATTTTTCTTTATCTCTTGTGTCAACTCGACACCAAGTGTTGTAAATTAAGTTGTAAATTAAATTGGTAACATGAGGAACGGATGAGGATTAATAAAGGAACTCTCTACCTAAATCTGCACTTTAAACAATAAGCACATATAATATAAGAATTAAACCCACAATCGACTGCTTCGATATACAGTGGATCCAAAAAGTATTTGGACAAACTTAATATACCAATTTCGAGAAATCGTCGATATTTGAACTGTGAGAATTTCATTAAAAAATATAGTCCGACAATATATACATTGTTGGATTCACTTTAAAGCTTGCAGTCTCCACTTTTTCTATAATATATAAAATATTTTCTATAATAATTTTCTATAATAATAATATTTTATATAATATAGAAAAAATGATATTATATATTGATCGTTCATTTTCATCTAAGATATTTTTTCATGATTCAAGAACTGGGAAACTGAAGACACTTTACGTCCAAAATGTTACAAATTGCACCGTTTGTAAAAATATTTAAAAATTTTTTTCGCGACTGAATTCACCATAGATTTACAGATTGAAGGGTCCCCTTTGCAACGAATGTTTAAAACTTGACCTACGATTTCTTCTAGTCGATTTATTGGATTTTAAATCGAAGGTGCACTGCCATCTTTGCAATAACTTGTTCCTCATTTTTGTTCTATAAAATAGCCAAAAAAAATCACAGATCTAGTTTTAAACAGTCGTTGTAAATTAGAAGATTCACTCTTCGAATCAGTAATAGATTCATTCTGAAAAAAAATTTTTTAATGCTTTTCCAGACGATTCAATTTGTAGCATTGTCGAGCAACAACGTGTCCCCAGTTTTTCACCCACTATATCATGCGTAAATATCCTAGATAAAATTGAATGACGGTCGGTAAAAGTAGAAGTGTTAAGCTTTAAAACGAGTCCAAATTTATTATTGTACTATTTTTCTTAACGAAATGATGCTAGTTCAAATACTGCCAATTTCTCGAGAATCGTAGATGTAGTGTTCGAATACATTTTGGTTCGACTGTATATTAAAATGACTGTTTGTCTGTAGGAATGACTTATAACAGCATGACGCAACTGGTGAGCGATGGTACGGGGCCGTTGTTGGATACCTACGAGACATTGCTAGCTGAGATCAAGCGTCTTCGGAAACGTCTGATCTGTTTGGAATCGGAGAATGCGGCGACGAGCGTCAAATTGAAGCAACAGCACTGGGAAGTGAAGCATCGATTAGCGGAAATTGAAATGCAGATTCAGACCGGAAGCTCGTGGAGTGTAGAAGACAACGACAGGAATCGGGAAAGTAGCATTTAACAAGAAACAAGGCCGCGAGAGCGCGGCAAAACGAAAACGGGGCGAATACGGCACTATTTGGCGGATGCCACCGACAATAGGTAGGTTTCTTCTATTTATATTCGTTCCGTTTCGCCCCTTAGGTCAAAGGAAAAATCAATGGAAACAATCGAGATCTTTCGCAACACTGGAGCTCCGCATTGATTCGTTTTATCCTCTATTTATACGATTATTATAGCAAAATATTAGGTTATGCATATGAAATGTCCGATTTTAGAATGCAATTCTTATAAATTTTTATCAATCTATAAGTTTATTATACAAAACTTTGAGGTACAAAGCTAATCGTACATTAAACGTACCACTAAAGATGCCTTCATAAGAAATGATTTAATAAATATGTATCTTTACTAGAGCACATATTATAATAAGAATCACATGCAAAGTCTAAATAAATTAATTCTTATCAATTTTTATAAGACAACCACATGCCTGTTACTCTTTTATAGTTTTATATTTATTCTATAATTCCACTTTTAAATCAAGTTTGCTTCAACGTCAATCAACGCGACTGTCGTGTATTCCTTTTATATATCTGGAAAAATAACTTATTGATCATAGCATTATGTGATTTTTCGTCAAAATGTGGTGATTAATTATCGTACTAGTCGTTGATGACCATATCTTAATATCTTATTTTTACCGCAATACAATCAAGAAACTTGAAATTTCTACATAGAATACATTGGGTATACAAAATTGCATTTGTTTAATGTCACTGCTAAAAATCGGACATTTTTCTCCAACAATAGACTGCGGATTTCACGCACATACGGCAAAAATTGGTGCTACATCTTACACTTGACCCGTACAATTATTTCGCAGAAAGATGCGCAGTCTATTCATCGTCAATAAAAACTTTAAACTATAAAAGATTTTTATACACTAATTTTTATTAACATATTTTTGGGATCTAAGCGAGGTCTAAAATTCAGTGGGCTATTTTAACACGTTGACTGCCATGGGGGTCACCGGTGACCGGCACTCGACTTGGCTACAGCGCCGTGGGGGCCACCGGTGACCGGCGACGCAGCAACTAATAAAAGTACATAATTAGAGTAAATATGGATACTGATATATTTTTCAATAATACCATTGTTACTATAATGGTTTGAAGAAATTAATGCCATATGGAACATACAAAAATAATTTTATTACTACATGCAAATAATATTTCAACATAATATGCATCGCATAATGAAAAATTCACGTTAGCGCCTTGGGCAAACCATGGAAAATGCGCCTGGCAGTCAACGTGTTAAAATGGAATAACCCTTTAATTTCTTAAACATTGATTCTTTCATAAATAAATTCGAACGTTAAATGATCCGGTGACTTTCGGGCCACCCTGTACTTTGAAACCAACATCGAGCTTATTAGCGGAAGTAATACCAGGCTCTTTCTCTAGAACAAACTCCTTCAAAACCAGAGTGCTCGCGCTTTCGAATTTCCCGAATAATTGTAATCGGTAATCCTTCAAATCCTCGAATCCCCGACGCAGCAGTACCAATTTTCTGAGCAACAATGACCGATTTCGTTCTAGATATACCGCGGAGGATCAAGAGGAGCCGGAGGGTGCTCGGATGTCGGGCCGATCGAGCGACACGAAGTCGATCGGCAGCCTCAGTCAGCACTTCTTCGAGAGCGACGAGGACGAGAAGTTTTTCGGGACGTGCAACGGGTACGCTTCTCAGCCGGGCAGCAAATCAAACTTATTGCTATGTAGCGAGTGCGACCAGAAGTCTCGAACTTGCACGTACAGGCCGCAAACACCAGGCTCGTACTGTAGCCGCTACGTCGAGGAGCGTTTCGACGATCAGCTCCAAACTCCGGGAACGTCTCGCTCTTACAAGAGCCCGGTCCACGGGTCGTCGCCTCAATCGTCTCAGAGGGAACAAGAAGCGAACGGTCAAAGCTCCTCTCAAAGTTCGTTTTGCTGCGATCAGGAGTATCAGGTTCGTCAGGGCTGGTCGAAGAAGCACGAGCAGGACTCGAACGGCCACGACCACTACAGGGACAAGCTGCTGGACCAAGAGGACGAACTGTGCGAGCTTTGCCATGGGAACGGTCGGGAGCCACAGTGCGAGCATTGCGATTGCTCCAGCGACGGCAATCTAATCTGCTTCCGGTGTGAGAGCGACGAGGGCTCGTCGAACGGTCGAGTTTGTCCTCGTTGCGAGGCTGGCGATAGAGGGATGATGTCCGGTAAATTGAGGTCGCAGAGAGGAGCTGCGTCCTCCAGCGACGAGGGAAAGTATCCGGTGGATGCCGTGGTGAAAATCCAGGTGAACGACCATGCCATGGACGGGGACTCCGATGAGACGACGGATAACGATGTCTCTGCAGCTCAACACCATCGCAGGAGCCCCGTGGAACGGCTGGACACCATAGTCGAGACGAAGGAATCACTGCCAGTGAGGATGACGAGGAAAATGGGGGTACAAAGATAAATCGAACTGACGGAGGATATTTCAATTACACGACCAGTCCTACTGGTTTTCCCTGTAAATAAACACGGTTACGATCACCGCGGTTGAGCTACGGAGTTCGCCGCTGGCGCATGGAGAGTATTGTTGAGATTAGAGTACTGACGCAACGGTTAACTGTAGACACGGTTGTAGTAGCGTTGTACCAGTCCCGCGATCTCGAATGGACGTACACCATAGGCGCATGTATTTGTAGCGTACTGTTGTCATATTGTTATACTCTATCGTACTAATCTGAGCTAGTAGTATTCATATAGTACTATTCTAACCTTTTTATACTCTAATATGCATCGTTTTTCTTTTCATGGGGTTACTTGGTTGTCTGTTTAGTTCATGCTAAGGGATACTTGATTATGCGAGCAGAATACAAACGAATTGATGAGATTTTTCTTAAAACCTTCGAAACATTTTCCCCGATTCTAACAATGAGAATCGTGCATTTGTAATTGAAGAGTAACTTCGCTTTCGTAGCTACGAAAGCACTTAATTTTCTAGTCCGAAACGCAAGACACGAAATGTAGAATTTCAGTACGTAAGGAGAACTTTGGAGGACAAAGGATTTTTGTTCCCTTCGTTTCTACGTAGAAATCTCGAGAAGCTCGTGTTCAAGAATTTGAATAATAAAACGAAATAAAAAACATTTGAATAATAGTAATTGTACGAAAAAATTATCTTTCATAAATTCAATCTCGACGCGTTTAATTACGCTTTCTTCCTTTCAAAGCTGTAAGACAGTACTTTTCTAGCACTTAGCATTGCTCATTACTATTCTCTCACCGCGGAGAGAACTTCCTTTTCACTATAATATTCAGAATTTTTCCACAGAAACTTCTAACGACACAAAAACTTCATTTCTCGCAACATCTCCCGCGAAATAAGCTTCGGATATATTTATCCTTTTTATTGTTATACTCTTTTGTTAATATTCGAACGATATAAACATTTTTCTAATTTTTCATGTTTCTCGTCACCCACAAATTACATTCGGTCGTGTTCGAAAAATTCGAATAAATCCCATAGAATTTTCCGAAAAATAACGAAACACATGACAATCTCAGTTCGTCGCAAAGCATTCACGTTTACAATTTCATCCTGTTTTGCGATAAAATCAATATTACACCGTTACAAAAGCCAATACAATACCTTTTTGAAACGGCTATGGAGTCACGATAAAAGTGATATACAGTGTATGACAAAAATAATCTGCCTAAAAAAATGAAATAAATATTAGATTGAAAAAGATTGTAATAACTGTACGAGCAAAAATGACAACAATGCCTGCTAATAAGAAATTCTGCCGTTCGAATACATTCGTATCTTGTAATCGATTCCGATTCTTCGTAAATGTAACGAGAACCGGAATCGATATAGAGTTATTTTCATCTCTGCTTCGAATAACAAAAATAGAATTACACACCCGTACGGTAAAACCTCTTCAATACATTTGTAAATGTTTCGTAAGTCAAGTAAATAATTATATTGCGAATTAGTGTCTGGGACACAGTTTTAGTAACAAATATTTTTATCAGAGATTTTTATGTGTAATGAAAATTATCTGCATTAATCAAGACACAGAAGCTACACTGATGTTTGTTTTAATTTTAGTAAGCTAGGAATTTTACAATGGCATTTTTAAATTCTTTAAATGTATTTATGGTTTTACATTTCATGTATTAATTTGTTGATGTATGCATCAAATCCAGAGTGTAGTGATTTTAATATGAATATTTAACATTTTTAATGTTTTAAAGGGTCAAAATCTTGTCTGAATTTTTACAGGGGTTTGACCACAGTGATTCAGAATTATTTATTTATTGGTATGTTACAAAAATAGAGGAAGATTTCTGTTTCATCCGGTTGCTTGATTTCTGTTTCTTACAATAAAGAATATAAATTGTCAATTCATTTTGTCGTGCATGAGGTAAATGATGTTTTGCGATAAAGATGCTATAATTAACGAAACCGATTAGTGACAGGTAAAGACAGGTGACTAGAAATTTCAAAGTGGTAAGCTGAGATAGCATTTGATAATTACTACTCGCTCAATTCATAAAGGAAAAGAGAAGGTTGACGAAGCGACTAACTAATAATCAACAACGACACTCTCCATCGAAAACGAAACAGAGACGTGTTACTGCGCCGTAAAACAAAAACCTATTGATTTTATCATCACGTTAGTCTCCTACGATGATCCCCGACGATCATTCAACATCGAAATTTTCGTTGTGCGAAACGCGTTTGGTGCCGTAGCTCGACTCGCGTGTAAATAAACTGCCAATAAACCTTATATCGTAGGGCTGTATAGATTTAATAAGTAATCCGTAATAGTTAAAAGTGCTATGTGAGTGTGAATTCGAGTCGACGAAAGAAACTGACGCCAGAGAGATGTAAGAGTTTAAGAGAATGAAAGAGAGAGAGAGAGAGAGAGAGAGAGAGAGAGAGAGAGAGAGAAATTTTACGTTCGACACGTGCTGTGTCGCCATGAGCTAACAATAAGATGCGTGATGCAACGATCGACACGATTCCATGCGCGACTTTTAGAATGGATTTGTGCAAAAATCGTACTCATTTGAACCTATACTCGTTTCCCCATTCTTCGTCAATTAGCCCTGGTCGTTCCTTTGTCTTATTGTTAGGTAACTTTTAAGATACATCGCTGGAGTATTTAGATTAAAGGGAAATCGAACGTGCTTCCGACTGAGAACGCTCAGTTTGATAGGAAATCGGATTTCGAATGAAACAGTTCGACAATGCTTCGTCAAGAATACTAAAATGATAGTGTTAAAAATTACTGCTCCAGTTCATTGATTTTTATGAACTGAAACGAATTTAATATAGCACTTCTTTTACAAAGCAGAAAAATCGAATTTGAACAATTCAAAACCATTGTTTGCGCCATTACGAACTGTCCAAGAATTTTAAACAATTTGTTTTAACATTTTAATTAAACATTCTTTATGAAAAAATGTACGATCGTTTTTAAAGGCGAACTATTTACTCAGAATCACGTTTCCTATCGCATCCCCTAAACCAGGGCTGAACAATTGGTGGTCCAAGAGTCGATGACGTAGAATTGGCTACTATCAATGACTATGTCATCAATTCTCGGACCACCAGTTGCCCAGACCTGCCCTAAACGGAAGCACCGATTCGAATACGCATTTTGAACGCGAAATCTCTCGAGGTAGTTGAAAAGTAGCTTAATGTTAAATTAACTTTGTTTACGCGTAGTTTGATTCGGTAACTGTTTCAATCTGATTGAAACCGACCTGCTTCAAGCAGCTTGTTAGTTTCGTCCCGGTTAGAACCGATTTGTCATTACTCGCATAAATCAACGGGAAGAAACTCGACTTTGTTTACTACGATGTTCAGTATCTCACGGTCTTTCGAATAAAAGTCAACTAACTAAGATTTATACACAAATCCATTGTAACTCATGTTCGGGACCAACTAAAAACCACCAACCCCCATTGCTGCTGATTTTTCTGTTCTCATTTCCGGTCACTATGTCTCGCATCCTCATACATATACGGAATATGAAAATAGTGCAGAAAATCTGTGTTGTCACGAACACAGTATGATCATCATACCCCATTCGAATCTCAAAATTGCGTTTTATACACAACGATTCCGAAAACGTACGCATCATTTCGATAACTAATATGTAACTTTAAAAGGAAATCAATATGACAGAAATAAACAAGCTTTCTCCTACTTTAGCGAACTGATTTACACGGGAAATTGATCTCGCTATTTTCACTTCCTTGTACTGTTTCCCTTTCGAAAACGGATAGGAAAAATACCAAGATTTAAGGGAGCAGACTCCTTTTTCCAGGATTGCAAGGGTGCGGGATTCGCGTTCTCATTTCTCGATAACACA